>LR749557.1:2129961-2272129 GCA_902729485.2 Mus minutoides | reverse complement strand
CTGGGTCCATCCTTTGGATTCAGCTTCACACATGATCTCTGTAACTCTTTCAATGTGTGCTTTGTTCTTAATTCTAAGAAGGGGTGAAGTGTCCACATTTTGATCTTCCTTCTTCTTGAGTTTCATGTGTTTAGTAAATTGTATCTTGGGTAGTCTAGGTTTCTGGGCTAATATCCACATATTAGTGAGTACATGTTATGTGAGTTCTTTTGTGATTGGGTTACTTCACTCAGGATGATGGCCCCAGATCTATCCATTTGCCTAGGAATTTTATATATTTATTGTTTTTAATAGCTGAGTAGTACTCCATTGTGTAAATATACCAGATTTTTTGTATCCATTCCTCTGTTGAGGGACATCTGGGTTCTTTCCAGTTTCTGGCTATTATGAATAAGCCAGCAAAACTCTTAATTACCATAGATGGAGAAACCAAGGTGTTCCATGACAAAACCAAATTGAAACAATCTCTTTACACAAATCTAGTCCTTCAAAGGATAATAAAGGAAAAACTTCAACACAAAGAGGGAAACTAAGCTTGAGAAAAATCAAGAAAGTAATCTTTCAACAAACCTAAAGAAGATAGCCACATAAACAGAATTCCAACTCTAACAACAAAAATAACAGGAAACAACAACGACTTTTCCTTAATGTCTCTTAATATCTGTACTGGCTAGTTTTGTGTCAACTTGACACAGCTGGAGTTATCACAGAGAAAGGAGCTTCAGTTGAGGAAATGCCTACATGAGAACCAGCTGTAAGGCATTTTCTCAATTAGTGATCCAGGGGGAAAGGTCCCTTGTGGGTGGGACCATCCCTGGGCTGGTAGTCTTGGGTTTTATAAGAGAGCAAGCTGAGCAAGCCAGGGGAAGTAAGCCAGTAAAGAACATCCTTCCTTGGCCTCTGCATCAGCTCCTGCTCCCTGACCTGCTTGAGTTCCAGTCCTGACTTCCCTTGGTGATGACCAGCAGTATGGAAGTGTAAGCTGAATAAACCCTTTCCTCCCCAACTTGCTTCTTGATCATGATGTTTGTGCAGGAATAGAAACCCTGACTAAGACAATATCAATGGACTCAATTCCCCAATAAAAAGACATATACTAACATAGACTGGTTATGCAAACAGGACCCAACTTTTGCTGCATACAGGAAACCCACCTCAGGGACAAAGACAGATATTACCTCAGAGCAAAATGCTGAAAAACAATTTTCCAAGCAAATGGTCCAAAGAGACAAGCTGGCTTAGCCATTCTAATATTGAATAAAATCACCTTTCAACCTAAAGTTTCCCAAAAAGATAAGAAGGGATACTTCTTAATCATCAAAGCTAAAATTTACCAAAATATACTCTCAATTATGAACATCTGTGCTACAAATGTAAGGGCATCCACATTAATTAAAGAAACTTTGCTAAAACTGAAAGCACACATTACACCTCACATAATAATAGTGGTAGACTTCAACACCCTACTCTAATAAGTGGACAGATCCTGGAAACAGAAACTAAACAGAGACACAATGGAAGTAACAGAACTTATGAAACAAATGGATTTAATAGATATGTATAGAACATTTCATCTTAGAATAAAAGGATATACCTCTTCTCATCACCTCATGTTATCTTCTCCAAAATTGACCATATAATCAGTCACCAAAGAGGCCTCAGCACATTCAAAAGTATTAAAATACTACCATGCACCATATCAGATCACCATGGACTAAGGTTGATCTACAATAACAACATAAATGATAGGAAACCCAAAGACACGTGGAAGCATAACAACACTCTACTCAATGATAATTAGGTCAAGGCAGAAACAAAGAAAGAAATTAAAGACTTTTTAGAGTTTAATGAAAATGAAGCTACAACATACTCAAACTTACAGGACACAATGAAAACAGTCTTAAGAGGAAAATTCATAGCTCTGAGTGCCACCAAAAGGAAACTAGAGAGAACATACACTGGCAACCTGACAGCACATCTAGAAACTCTAGAACAAAAGGAAGCAAATTCACCAAAGAGGAGTAGACAGCAGGAAAAAAATCAAACTCAGGGCTGAAATCAATGAAGTGGAAACAAAAAGAACTATACAAAGAATAAATCAAACCAGGAGCTGGTTCTTTGAGAAAATTAACAAGATAGATAAACTCATAGCCAGACTAATTAGAGGGCACATGTACAGTATCCTAATTAAGAAAATCAGAAAAGAAAAGGGATACATAACAGCAGAATCTGAGGAAATCCAAAAAATTATCAGATCATTCTACAAAATCGTATACTCAACATAACTGGAAAACCTGGATGAAATGTATATGTCTCAGAGCTTACAATTGCTAAAATTATTTGACCCTCAGATATTATTAATTTTCAAATTTGCAATTGTTTTAGCATGTACAAGTCATAAGAAAAAAATTGCTGCTCTTTTACATTTAAGAATTTGTTCTAGATTGCCTGTATAAAACCTCTTAAAGTGATGCCATGGTAAATTTATACTCCCAGGCAGATTATAGACCTTATACAAGAATAATTGGCCACATAATCTCATTATTTACCTCATCAAAATAGTAATGGCTTAAGATAGTTTTAATATTTTTACAGAATGTACATGTCAAATTGTAAAAAAAAAAATTTTCTTAGTGTCCTCAGCTTTTACCTGTTTCACATAATATCAGTTCTTGAGTACTTATACTTAATCAATTGCTGCAATTAGATACTTTTATTTTAAATTTATAGAGAAATAAAATATGCACATGTGACTTAAAACTTTTCAAGCATTCTAGTTACAACTACTCTTCGGGAGAAGCAACTAAAAGTGTCATTGCCTATGTTAAATTTTTTTTTTAATGTGCTTGGTGTTCCAAATCAGATTTATACAGATATTGAAGCTAGCTTGAATAGTCAAGCATTTGAAACAATTTAATGTTACCCATGTTACAGAGAATTTTTATAATTCTCAAAGACAAAGAATTATTGGCTTTTAAATTTTAAATTTTAAAAAACAAAACAGGGACAGTTAGCCACACCCCCCAAGGCCACTGAAGGCAAAAATCTTGCTTTTGTCTAATCTGGAAAAGAGGGAGTGGTTAGATTCTCTTCACAGAGCACTACAGAAGCTGACAACTGCCAGAAGGATTCATGCAACAGGCTGACATGTGAGTTCGCTGAATGCCCTGGCTGTGGTAACAGGTATATACTTTTAACTTGTCCCAAATCTTGAACAAGCTAAGCTGCCTTGCTTCAATCTTTTTAACCTTATGGGACAGAGTACATAGAGAACATAACAATTGACTATAAAATATTTTTTAGTCATAAGAAAGAGCTATAATGATTTTTCTCTTTCCTTCAGTGTGACCAGTTATTCTAACTCAATCTTAGAATGGTCTAGGAATTATTCCAATATGAGAGATTTCCTATTGAAGATTGCTAAAAATCCTTTTCAGCCATCAGAGTTAACTTGGAACTTGGCCTGTTTTACATGAAAATCAGTCTCACTGTGAATTCTCCAGGTCACCTCCCCCACACTGGGAGGCCAGAGCCTAAGCTTGGTGGTTGCTAAGTTGCAACTGAATAAGACTTCCTAGTTCTCCCAAGAGAAGTTTTTGTCCTATTGTGTTTCAACTGTATTCAGCTTTTGTGTTTCAAGCAGGTCTGCCTTCCCCTGCAGCAAGGTTCCAACAAGCATGTAGGTCGCTTCCAGGAGGAATGTGGGCATAGATGGCAGGATTACAATGTTATGAAGATGCACATGAAATATATATTTGTGGCTTTGGTCTGAATTGGGGAACTAGGTGTGCGATGAAGGTCATTAGCCTTATATGGGCAACCAGATCTCGGAGCTATACCATTCTAAGACAGAGGTATATGCCAAGAGGCTATGGCTTGCTAATATTACGCCACAGAGTCATGTTTGTGAAAAATATTCATAAACAGCTGCATATATTCTCAAAGACAGAACTGGATAGTTTGGGAAGGTCTGAGATCCTAAGACATGGCACGGCCACCAGCCGCCATAACTCCCAGGCAGGACTATAGAGCATAAATAAATTTTATGCCTCAGTCCCTCTTAATTTTTATTATATAAGTAAGGAGGAGATGTAGTTCCCCTCCTCCCATGCTCACTCTAGGCTGGGAGTTCATACCTGATGCCATTGAGGTGGGACCCCCTGGCCCTCCAGCTAGGCTGGCTCCTTTTGTTATGGAACTACTGCCACCTGCCTCCAAGTCTCTTCTGCCAGCCTGCCCAGAGCTGCCCAGATGTTCCAGGAAGAAGACAGCGGTGGCTCCACGTGGTCTCCAAGATGGAGCCAGGGGCCCCGGGAGCAGGATGGCGGCGTGGATGGAAAGCCCTGCTATAACCTAAGACTCTAAGTATTAAACCTAGGGGCCTTGAACATGAAACATGTCTTGGTCTCCATTATTTCTCTCGACCCGTTCACTCCTATACAGCTCCGGCCACGTCCTCAGGAACCCAGATAGTTTAAGCCACAGGCGGTCTTACAGAACCCCACAGCTATGACTACCTATTCAGGATCCAAAGAACTATTCTCCAGGTGAGTGGTTTTCCAAAACCCCTGTAGTTGGTAAGGTTGAGGTGGAATAATGGCAAGGTCATTTTTTATATAGCATAACAAGTTTGTTAAGGATTTAGGCTCAACCTTTCTAAATGTCAGCTTTATAGCTAAGGCTAAAGAAGTACTGACTGATCATTCTTGACAAGGACATTTCTGAACAATTTCAGAGTAAAGAGCAGTGGTTTCAGAATATCTTAGGTTTCTCCATGAAAACCAGAGAGACAGAGATAGGGATAGAGGGAGAAAGAGAGAGAGAAAGAGAGAGAGAGAGAGAGAGAGAGAGAGAGAGAGAGATTAAGGAATGCCAGGCCTATCTGGAATTTATCCTGGAGAACATGGAAGGGAGTAAGATATGGAGCTCAACTCAGTGAGCTTTAGTGCAGGGAGAGGTCTGTTCACACCATGACTCATTAGTGGAAGGCTGCACTAAGGCTCATCAACTCCTGACACTTCCAGACTGCATTTTATGTAGCAAAGGGAACTCCAAGACCTGGAAAATGCAAGCAAGGATGTAGGTAGGATCCAGGGAGGTGTGCACTAAGTTGGTAGGACTGGAGAGATTCCATGGGCTCTCGAAGCTTTTCTGAGCCTCATGAACTGATTCTCCTCACAGTTGTTTCTACATATTTTCTGGGACTTACAAAGGCTCAAACACTGTAAGAAAATATTTCATACTGTTTGTTTACAGCATAATTAAATCATCTTTGCAGAAAAATTGAATAAGCCTCCTCAAGTGTCATGGAAAAACCACTGATTTCCTTTGTCCATGAAATTTCTCCTCTCAAATATCTGAAAATATGTTTTAAACAACTCAATAGTAAAATTTATTTTCTCATTCCTAGGTCTCACCTTTATTTTCTGAAAAGCAATATCAAAGAGATGTCTGATCTCTGAATTGAATTTGTTATAAAAGGAAAATGCTAGAAGCAACTCCTTATGAACAGAAACAGGTTATTATAGCCAAAAGTAAAAAGGAACATCCCCCAGGGGCTGGACCATAGTACCAGAGGAGGAATTAAATGTCACTGTTGCTTTGGGGGCTGTGACACAATACCATTCTTGACTTTGATCCTGGTTTATTGTAGCCAACACATGTTCAACCATACCCAACAACTGGGATTCATACTCTTCTACCACCTGCTCCTGCCTTCATTCTCCATCCTTGGTTACATACTAGCTGTGCCAGAGGTTGTTACTTTTGCTGGCTATTAGCAGGAAGGAAAGAAAAAACATATCCTGGGTAAGTATTAAAGGTTAGGTGCCAAGACCCTTTTTGATATTTTCAGACTTGCAGTGTGTGACCTGAATGTTTTAGTTACAGTACATGGAAAGGAGGCCATTTTCCTCTTCAAATTGAGATCTATTTTAGGAGCAGGGAACAGCCTGTTTGTGTCTTCAGATTAATTTTTCTTCCTAAACGCTCTTCCCATAGAATTATTTTTCTGAACCTTTTCAATACACCATCTGATTAAGTCATTATTTTTCATTATAGACATGCCATTTTTTTTTGTATTTCTCAAAAGCAAAATGGTCATTTAATGCAGTTGGTGGTTGGCGTGTTTCACCTTAAATCACAATTTTATGAAACATGTTTTACAAATCTTTGCAGCTGCTCACAGCTTACTAATTGGATTGCTGTTACATTCCTAGATGCTAATTGTTGCCTACTTAGCTTTGGCATAATTATTTCAAAACAAAAATGACTTGTCATAGTTCAGACTAGGAACATTTCCAGGTGTATAATTCCTTGATTCTTTCATACAATTTCATGTTGCATGAATATGACTTGAGGAAAAAAGAAACACAGCAAAGTTAGCAAAAAGAACTTCCTTGAAACAAACACAAATATTTTTAAAAGAAAACATTACTCATTACTTGATATGGACTGCTTATATACCTCCCCCAATTTATATTTTGAAGCCTTCACTCTAAATATATTTGGAGATGAACCTTAATTGAAATATAGTTAACTGTGGTCATAGACTCTCAGGCTATGAAGCCTTCGGAGAAATGCACCCCTAGTTCTTAATTGTTGAAGTGCCTGCAATGGTAAGATGAGCAGACATAATGAACTGAGCTAAACTGATATCTAATAGAGCAAGGACCCTGTATAGACACTGAGTTCTACACTTCCAGGAACAGACAGAACACCATGTAGGCAAGCCTCAGAAGACAACGGACTGCTGCCATTGCCCCTGGAATGTCCTCCTGAAGTTCCAGCCTTGCTTTAACAACTTTCCCCTGGACAACTGAACTCTTGTTATTCTTCTTTTTATCTGTGTGAATGTGCACAATGTTTGCCTTGAGGTTTGTTTTTCCATATAACTTCTTGAGTATTGCTATTGTTGGGTAGCATTAAGCTGTGTTACATTAGTAAGGTCTCATGATGATATGGAGAAGGCTCCAAAGACTCACCTTCTGCAGATAAGGCCATTTGACATCATTGTATGGATGTTGATATTTAGTTTCTCTGTGTAAATATCTAGAAATGAAGCCATGCCTGCATCATGCCCAAGTATACTTTAAAGGAAGTTGCTCTGTGTTAAGATCTGAGAGTGAGAGCTACTGCACATCTATGCCAATATTGATGATGTCATTTTAAAAATTGTAGACAGTATATAAAGTTACAACATATTTTATATGAAATTTACTTTATGACATATTGATGTATCATTTTGATATACTAATGTGAGTATATTAAAATGTTTTGTACATTTTTATTGGGTTATTCACTTTTTATGGGTGATTTGTGGAAAAGTCCCTAGTCAGATGTATTTATATTATGAGATCCTATCTCTTATATTATGGATGCTATATATTATTTCACAAATATATTTCAGTACTCTATGGCCCCTTCATTTTCTTAAAATGACTTTGCTAATGAAACATTTTAGAATATGTGGAAGTCTAAGCTATAGATGCTTTTGACGTCTTGTCTCAGAAATTTTGCCCCTAGGTTTCTTAATACAGATATACTCTTATCTTTTCTCCAGTTGCTTTACCTTTTCTTATCTTTTTTAATTTTTGTGTAGGCCTATGATCTGCATCAAATTAATTCTCATATATGGAATGATATAAGGATCAAAATTTAATTTGTTTCCTAAGATGTATATATAGTTTTAACGATAACACTTTCTGACAATGATTTCCTGTGGAATTGATTCAGTTCCTTGGTTTATAAAAGTGCTGACAGGGCACACAGCTCTTTCTGGCTCTGCTGCTCCACTGGCTACTTAGTTAGTGTTATGGTTGAATCTTGATTGACTGAGATCCCCACCAACTGGAATTGGTAACACAAGGCTTTCAACATCACATTGTTTTATCTAAGATAACTTGACTATTTTACTCTACTATCTTTTTTTTCAACTTATGTAAATTCCAACAGCCATATATGGAACTCTACTGAATCAACAAATTAAATCCTTAAGCAAAGTTTTCTTGCTTTCACAGTTAGGGCTTGAGAATGTTTATTGAAAATGCTATTACTAGTTACATTGTTATTATTAGGTATATTGTTATTACTAGGTACATTGTTATTACTAGGTATAATGTTATTACTAAGTATATTGGTCTCATTGGTACAACAAAAAGCCATAGCAAAAAACAACTTCTGGGATAAGAGTTATCTTGACTCACAATTTAGTGTGAAATAGCTCACTACAGTAGGGAGGTTATGGCAAAAGGAGCAGTAGGTGACTGGCCACATTGTGCCTGCAGTCAGGAAGCAGTGAGTGAGAAATGTTGGTGCTCAGCTTGCTTTCTGATTTTCATTTTGTCCATATCTCAGCCTATGGAATGACACTTCCCATTTTCAGGTTGAGAGAACTGACCATACAATGTCCATTGTAGGCATAAATTTTTCCAAATTCCTTTAATAAGGGTTTGACCTCTTTAGCCCACCACCCACCAGAGGTAGTACAAAATAGTGATTAGGACACAGGGGAAGTAGACCTTTTGAGAATAGTTCTTTGGGGGCGAGTCCAATCTTCATAGTCAGGATAACAGCAATCCAGTCCTCTAGCAAACACCAACACAAATCATCGTCAGCACCACTCAGGAATCAGCAACTGCAGTTCAATCCAGAGGAAACTGCAAGGCTCACCAACTGTCCTGAGGCCACAGAGGCAGCAAGAAACTGCAGAACCTCATGAGAAGTTCTGTGGAGAGTTTTTCTCTATGATGTCACCACAAGCTAAGCTCAACAACACAAGATAATCTGAACCAATATTTGTGTGCTGTCAGTAAGAGTAGTGTGGCAGAACAAATGCAACTAATGCTTCAGCTCCCACTGTCTGTGGGTCATATTTATATTTTAAACATACATCCTTCCACATTTCTGATGCAGCAAACTGTCCTTTGACCTGTGTCTGCTTCAACAAAATATTCTTTTGAATGTCTGCTTTAGCAAAACATCCTTTTACCTTTGTGTTCCAGCAAAACATCATTTGGCATAACTTACTTTCCAAAGAAACCAGAAATTTCCACTTCAGTTCATAGTGGATTAATGCATGCATGCCAGTGTCTAGTTTGTTTTTTCCATTTAATGCCCAGGATGCCCTGCTTAACGAATGGTTCCTCCTACAACTAAATGAATCTTTCCATATGAACAACTTAAGAAAGTCTTCATAGATTTTTCTCAGAGATCTTTTTGTCAAGTTATTCTAGATTTCTCAAGTTGATAATCAAAAGTTATCTTAACATTCTCCAATCTGAATGTCCTTGTGCATTAGTTTTTGCTGTATTGCACTGAAGAGCCTTACAGTGCAGTGATGGGTTTCATTGTATTTCATTAGAGAGACCTACAGTACAATGTTGGATAGGTCCTGACCTCTCCAACACCTTCCAGACAAAACAGATAGTGGCTCAACTTAAGTATATTGGCTATAGAATTTTTATAAATGTTCTTTGTTTTCACTCAATTTTAAAGTTTTATTAATATAAAGATTGCAATATAATTATATCATTTCCCTTTCCCTTTTGTCTTTCCAAACACGTTCATATAATTCCTTTGCTCTTTCAAATGCAAGACCCCCTTTCCAATCAGTTATTGTTACATATGTGTGTGTATTCACATACACAAATGTAACAGTGCAAGCGCGCGCGCGCACACACACACACACACACACACACACACACACACTCCTAAGTATATAAATACCACTGCTCATTCCATAGAATGTTACTTGTATTATGTTTTCGAAGATGACCATTTGGTTTTGGGCAGCTAGTTGTGGTGCTTTTCCTGAGGAAGACTATTTCTCCCACTTTCAGCTTTCCTTAATTGCCTGTTGCTCTTTGTGTGGAGTTGAAGCCTCCTAAGCTTCCTGCCTCTGCCCTTACCCCCATCCATATTAACACATCTATTAATATTATCCATATTCAGTCATATTCAGAAAGTCATGCTAGTGATATTTTTATGGGTGAGGCTCATGACATTCCTTGGAGTCACCTCATATCAAACTTCCTGTCCCTCTAGTTCTTACATGAGTTTTATTTTCTTAAAATACATTTTTGTGCATCAGTTCTGATGATTGCATGATTTTCTTTCTTTTTTTAAAATCCTGTTAAAATGATATCTTACACATTCAAATGTTAGAAGTGAATCTATTTTGAAGTCTTAGAATAAAACTCATCTTTTTATGTAGTGGTGTGTGTTGCATTATTATCCTAATTTATTTTCTAATATTTCAATACTAGAAATATTTAGAAAGCATTAAATCTATCCATTATTAATATCTATTGGTATTTGATGAAACTGGATCACCTGCATTTAGTATGTATGTTTAGAATATTAATATTTTTGTGACTGTTTCATTAATCAATATATAGTGACCTTCTTTTTCTCTTCTGATGAGTTTGTGTTTGAAGTCTATTTTGTCATATATTAGAATGGCCACACCTGTCTGTTTTCTGGTTCTATTTTCTGGGACTACCTTTTTCAATTCTTTTCTTCTAAGGTGATGGTGAGGTTTGTCTCCTGGAAGCAGTGGAACATGAATCTTGTTTTCTAATTTTTAATAATAGAACTGATACTACTAATACTCAGTTATTATCAAAATTATCTGCTTATGTCTCTTATTTTACTGATTATGTAGCATCATAGTCTTCGTCCTTTACTTAACTGTTATAGTAGTGTTTATTTTTCTTCTGAGGCCTCTTGGTTGTTTTTTCTTCTCCTCAATTGGAAGTATTCCTCCTACTCAGTATTCTGTTGAACAAGCTAAATATTCATAAAACTTTTCAGTCTATTTTTGTCTTATAAAAGTTTTGTTTCTCCTTCACTTTTCATAGATAATTTTGCTGGGTATTTCATTGAGAATCAGCAAATGTGGTCGTTCAGAACTTGAACTCAGATTCTCCTAATCTTTCTGACTTTACACATTTCTCTTGAATTATCGGCTGTTATTCTGATCATCCTGCCTTTAACTATGATTTGGCCCTTTGCTCCTGCAGCTTTTCAGGCTCTTCTATTTTCTATGCACAGTGTTTTCATTATCACAAGGAGAGTTGCTTCTGCCCCTATTTCTGTTCTGTATGACTCTTGTAGTTGGATGGACACCCTGCTCTGAGATTTAAAATTATTTTTCTTTGATTTTTGTGTATTTGACATGGAATTTTCTCCTACTCCTAAATCCATAATTCACAAATTTAATCTTTTCATAGTGTTTAAAACATTACATGTTCCATTTATTTGTTTTCACAAGCCTTATCCCTGGTCTTGATTGAGTGATACAATTTTCCTTAGCTTCACACAGGAATAGCATGTTCTCTGCACAGTACTGGAGAGGCTTTTCTGCTTGGATTTTTATTTTACTTATTGAATGATTATTTTGCTACATTCCAGGTTGTTTTTTCTTTCTTTTAAGTATTTTTATCTCTACATAATTATGTTTCAATACTCTGAATGGATTTCATCTCACTCAGTTGTTTGTATGTATGCCTGCCATTGTTGAAATTCTTCAATATTTTATAGCTCTTCTTTGGAAATTTTTCTTGGAAAGTGCTTCTAATTTCCACTCACTGGGAGCACTCTCTGTGGAGTTCATTTTTTTTAAAAAAAGAAACACATGGTATGTGTGTGTCCCAGTTTTCATGACCTATATTCTCACTGATTCTTTCCATATAGTTTTCGAACAATCATTGACATAGAAGTGTATAGAATTTTCTGTTTTTCCCTTTGGTTTTGTTAATTTCCACAAGCTTCATATTGTATTAGATACAATTAGATATTTAAGGCTTTTTAATAAGTTTGCCTTTTGCCAGGTGTGGTGGCATATGCCTTTTATTCCAGCACTTGGGAGGCAGAGGCAGGCAAATTTCTGAATTCAAGGCCAGCCTGACTTACAAAGAGAGTTCCAGTACAGCAGGGGCTACACGGAGAAACCCTGTCTCGAAAAACCAAATAAATAAATAAATAAACTAGCTTTTTAACACCATTGAGTTTCCTTCTGGCTAACAGTATGTTTGCTGGAAATACACAGGGCCCAGCAGAAGCACAACAGTCTGCCTACGTTCACGGCTGCATGACGCATCTTGTTTTTCATCATTTCACTTCTGACATTTTTCATGCAGCTGTTCTCTGTGCTGTTCTGTTGATGATATTTAATGGACCCTCATTCTCTCCTTTTGCTCCATCATGGCATTTCTCTCTTCCTGCCTCTGTCTCATTCATTTGTCTGTTGGCTTTGAGGGCAGTGTATCACAGATCTTCATCTGATTTCTTTTCAGTCATTTTTGTTTCTCTTAGTGTTTCAGTTTAAATAAACAACTTTGAGCTCTAGACTTGTGCTTTGATATCTGATTATCTTCGGTGTATAATGTGTTGTTCTTTCCATCAAATGAATTATTTATTTTGGGGTCTGTATTTTTTTTAATTTTATTTTATTTTAAATTCATTTTCTACACTTCATATTCCATTTCCTGATCCTCCCCATCCATCATCTGACTGCTCCAAATACCACACCTCTCCCCAACCGCACCCCATCTCCATGTGCATGTCCCCACCTCCCCACCCCACCTGACCTCTAAATTCCCTAGGGACTCTAGTCTCTTGAGGGTTAGGTGCTTCATCTCTGAATGAACACAGACCTGGAAGTCCTCTACTGTATGTGTGTTGAGGGCCTCATATCAGCTGGTATATGCTGTCTGTTTGGTGGTCCAGTGTTTGAGAGATCTTGGGTGTCCAGATTAATTATGACTGCTGGTCCTCCCACAGAATTGCCCTTATCCTCAGCTTCTTTCAGCCTTCCCTAATTCAACAACCGGGGTCAGCTGCTTCTGTCCATTGGTTGGGTGCAAATAACTGCATCTGACTCTTTCAGCTGCTTGTTAGGTCTTTTGGAGGGCAGTCATGACAGATCCCTTTTTGTGAGCACTCCATAGCCTCAGTAATAGTGTCAGGCCTTGGGACCACCCCTTGAGCTGGATCCCACTTTGGCCCTGACCTTTTCCTCAGGCTCCTCTCCATTTCCATCCCTGTAATTATTTCAGATAGAAACAATTATGGGTCAGAGGTGTGACTGTGGGATGGCAACCCCTTCCCTCACTTGATGTCGTGTCTTCTTGCTGGAGGTGGGCTGTAAGTTCCCTCTCCCTACTGTCAGTCATTTCATCAAAGGTCCCTCCCTATGAGTCCTGGAAGTCTCTCACATTCTACATAACACCAGATTTTTAAGGATTCATAATTTCTGTTTTATAAAAATTTCTATAAAGATGAGAAATTAATTAGAAATATTTTGAAATTTCTAACTATTGTTTGACATCAGAAATAAGAAAAGAAACCTTTACTTTCCTTATAGTGCTGAAAAATTATTTTTAGTGAATTTATTATGGAAAGAATTGTCAGTTTTTATATTTATATTTATCTGTTTTTATTTATTTAATATTGTTCCCATTAGCATAAATTTCACTCATTATTGTCATATCTAATTTCAAAGGAGTATCACATAAAGGTAATATATACACAGAACACAAATTAGACTAACTTTTACAAAAATAAATGCAAATAAAAGTAGTAAGTGGTTAAAAATACAATATTTTCTGACAGTGAATATTCTCCCATAGCAAGTATATTAAAGCACCTGCTGTACTGTCTGATAGAGTCAAATAGCTTGTCTCTCCTTTTACTGTCATTGAAGCAAAAATCTCACAATAGGGTTTACTGTCTAGGTTTTTATATATTTGCATATTTGTTGTGTATGTGTATTGGGTCTTCGATGTGCATGATGATATACTTGTATATGTGTGCATGTGCAGGCACGAGGTTGATGTCAGCAGCCCTCTACTGTTATTCTCTCCCTTGTTTGCTGATACAGGCTCTGGCTGAACATTGAGCTCACTGCCTCAGCTACAGTGGTTGGCCAGCAAGCCACGAAGCTCTGCCTGTCCTGGTGCTACCTGCAGCACTATTGCTGTACATTTCCATCACCATGCCTGGGGATCTGAATCCAGGTCCCCTCAGCCTGTGGATAGGTCCAAGTTCAAGGCCACATAGAGACTTATTTATCCCAAAGTTGTGGGACTGTCAGTATTCCTGTTTCTGTTGCAACTTTAAACTGCTAAATAATTGTAGTTGAAAGTAAGTGTTTTCAATTGGGTAACAGCCCCTCATAAATCAGGACCAAACTCTATTATGTTTTCATAGTAATTAACAGTTTCATACAAATGTCTCAGTTTCCTAGTGAATTTCAGGCCAATCAACAATTATTACTTAAGGTACCTAAATTTAAATATTTGTTTATTTTATTTTATGTGAATGAGTATGTTGTCTGGATGCATGAATATGCATTGTGTGTGTGTGTGTGTGTGTGTGTGTGTGTGTATGTGTGTGTGTGTTTGTGTGTGTGTGTGTGAACCATGTGCGCAGACCAGAAGAGGGTGCCAGATCCCCTGGAATTGGAGTTACAGACAGTTGTGAGTGGCCATATCAGTGCTGGGAACCCAAGTCAGATCTTCTACAGAAGCAGTGAGAGCAGTGAGTGAGTGCTCTTTAGTGTGCAATCTCTCTAGCCCCCAAATAACTAAATGGAAGCATTAGTGCTCTGTCCAATTTTATCATTGCACTTTATGCAGTGTTTCAAGGTGACGTGCCATTACTTCCTTGTCAGGAGGAGTTTAGGGAATGGGTCCAGGGATGAGGCACCATTAAGATGACAGTGGTGATGGTGCTGGTGACTCACCTCTGCTTTATCTGATGCAGTTCAGTTACCTTGGGACTAACTGACACAAACTGGGAATTAGAAAGCTAGTCTCCACCTGAGTTATTTAAAAATTGTTCTTTCCCTCACTTGTCACCATCTCATATCTGCTGCTGAAGAATCACAAGCACGCTCTCTTTTTTGAGATTCTTGCTCTCTGACTATGAAGCTGTGGCTGGTTCTCACTGGCATTTCTGGATTAGGACTTGGAATGTCACACTCTTTCCATCATCATCTTCTTCCCTCTCACCTTTTCTTCTGCTATCAGATTTCAGGGCTTTACTCCCTGGCATTCCCTGTTGCTAAGCTTGGAGTACTAGTTGATGCTTTCTAACTAATGCCCCATCCCTATTTTTTTTTCCTTTCCTTTCTTCCCCTCTCAATATAGCTGTTCCCATCAGCCTATGGCTGATGTTAACATCTCCCTCAGACCAAGCCCTCTGACTCGAAGCTTTGACTGTGATGGCCCCAGCTCCCTCTTAGTTCAGCAGGCACCTGCCTTCTAAGAGGGATGAAGTATGGCCAGAACACAGCCTGTGAGCACTGATTGACTAGAGTCTGTCTCCATCCCCACACTAAGGTCTTCACTGTCTACAGACAGTTTAAGCCAGATTAAGTCCACCTACCTCTTCAAACATTGCTCACCTCCTCTATTAACTTTCAGGGTGATGGATGGGCCTTAAGGAGTGAGTTCCTGATAATGAAGTCCAGAAGTGGTATATGCTGTTCTCCAGGCTTTCAAGTGGCCTATGTGGAGCTGGTGTTTCAGCAGCATAGATTGCCATGACTGGAGTGCAGAGGCCTGGAAGAGAGTGTGCCAGAATTGTTTCCCACTTTGCAAAGTGTTTAGAGTTCAGACCAGCCAAAATTTTAACAGAAGGAATATCGTACTTTTTATTTTCTCTTTTCACAGTAAAATAAAAATATTTGACTTACCTTCTTGCAGGCACTAGATTTTTCACACTATGGATTTCTCTAAAGAAATAAAATTGGGGTGCTTTTCTGCTTCTTTAAAAACTCTTATAACTTCGAGTGAAAGAAAAATCTGTTCTTCTTGGCTCTGGAATTGCTTGGAGAGGGAACTCTGTCTCACCAGCCAGTTTTTGCAAATGAGTTCTGATTGAGGGCTTTGAAGGCAAGGGCCCTCTTTTAGCTGACCAAAGTTATGCAGTCTCTACAAATATCATTAGCTTCTGGAAGATGAGTTGAAACAAGCTGCTCTTAACTCCCTGCTTCAAATAATTGATAAAACTTGATCAACTCATTATATTTTCCCTTTGAGTTGTTTGTAGCAGTAAATCATTATTCATTAAATTATCTACATGGTTACAAAGACAGGCAAAATCTAGTTGTTTTACAACTGAATATTATCATTTTAATAATCCTCAGAGAGTCCTTAGTTTTCTTTGTACTGTATAAGCATCATCTTAAGAATATGCTTTGGCTCATTTTGAGGAGTTAAATCATGGAAGGAAAGAATTGTGACAGGAACAGCTTTTGACTGCGAAAACAAGGGAGTGGGCAAATAGGGCTGCGCTGTAGCCCTCCCATGCCAACCTCAGGAAGCTACTGTCTGTAAAAGACTTAGAACCTCCCTGGGGACCATGTGAGCAAGCATACAGACTTCTGAGACTTTTTATATCCAACCTACAGAAGCATGGTGAATAGAGTTTTGAAATACAGAAAATGAAACTTATTATATTCACTTAGAGATTACATTTATTTCTTTCCAATTTTTTATTAGGTATTTTATTATTTACATTTCAAATGCTATCCTGAAATTCCCCTATAACCTCCCACCCCTCCCACCCAACCACTCCCACTTCTTGTCCCTGGCTTTCCCCTGTACTGGGGCATATAAAGTTTGCAAGACCAAGGGGCCTCTCTTCCCAACGATGGCTGACTAGGCCATCTGCTACATATGCAGCTAGAGACATGAGCTCTGGGGGTACTGGTTAGTTCATATTTTTGTTCCACCTGTAGGGTTGCAAACCCCTTCGGCTCCTTGGGTGCTTTCTCTACCTCCTCCATTGGGGGCCCTGTGTTCCATCCAATAGTTGACTATGAGCATCCACTTCTGTGTTTGCCAGGCACTGGCATAGCCTCACAAGAGACAGCTATTTCAGGGTCCTTTCAGCAAAATCTTGCTGGCATATGCAATAGTGTCTGTGTTTGGTGGCTGATTATGGGATGGATACCCAGGTGGGGCAGTCTCTGGATGGTCCATCCTTTTGTCTCTGCTCCAAACTTTGTCTCTGTAACTCCTTGGGTGTTTTGTTCCCAATTCTAAGAAGGGGCAAAGTGTCCACACTTTGGACTTCGTTCTTTTTGAGTTTCATGTGTTTTACAAATTGTATCTTGGGTATTCTAAGTTTCTGGGCTAATATCCACTTATCAGTGAGTGCATATCATGTGAGTTCTTTTGTGATTGGGTTACCTCACTCAGGATGATACCCTCCAGATCCATCCATTTGTCTAGGAATTTCATAAATTCGTTGTTTTTAATAGCTGAGTAGTACTCCATTGTGTAAGGGATTGCAAGCTTGTACAACCACTCTGGAAATTAGTCTGGCGGTCCCTCAGAAAATTGGACATAGTACTACTGGAGGATCCAGCAATACCTCTCCAGGGCATATATCTGGAAGATGTTCCAATAGGTAATAAGAACATATTCTTCACTATGTTCATAGCAGCCTTATTTATAATAGCCAGAAGCTGGAAAGAACCCAGATATCCCTCAACAGAAGAATAGATATAGGGATTACATTTTAAATTTTATAAATATACTCAAATGGTTGTTCACTAATATCATTAATATCTCAGAAGTGTAGAAATAACAGAACCTTTCTCTTAGTAATCTAGAGAACTCTTTGCTGAGTTTAATTTAATTTTCTCAATGTAAAATCAATAACATGGATATTTTCTGAAAGCTTCCATTGTGCTGAGACATGATTTGAGGATTCACCTAATTAGTTAGGCAAAAACATCTGAAGCTACCATTTATTGTTATATGGGTAGGACAGCAGGCTAAGGACAACTGTGATTGAACAAAAGTAAAAGATGAATAGTTTGTAGACAGATGTGAGCAGTGCTTTGTGAGAGATTTTGTGAATATTTTGCTCCAAAGATGATAAGTGGGTGAGAGAAAGGATTGCTTGTCTGAATTATATATTTACTTTCAATAATTGTTAATAAGGCAACAAAACTTAAACCAGCATGAAAATATTGCTTGTTTTGGTAAAGAAACAAACCTTGAGATGGAGTCTATTATGTAGCCCGAGTTTGTAATTGGTCTCAATTTTGTAATTCTTTTACCTTAGCCTCTTTGATGCTAGGATAACCTGATGCTAGGATAACAGGCTTGTGCTACCTTTTCTTGCTTTGGAATATTGTAATAATTCAAGTATTATTTCCCGTTGCAGTTGTTACAATGACTTATGTCCACCTCACATGCAGAATATATTCATCCCATCACTGGGGCCCCCAAAGTCTCAACTTAAGTGTATCATCTCAAGTTTAAAAATTATATCAAATTCTCACAGATTCCAAACTCTCAAATCTAATTATAGAAGTGACCTAAGTTAGAAAGAAAGGAGAAGATTTATTTCCTCCTGGTACAAATTCCCTCCCATTTGTTAACCAGTAACACTCAGGACTCAAAAAAAATTTTTTTAAGATTTATTTTATTTATATGAGTATACTGTAGCTGTCATTGGACACACCACAAGAGGGCACCAAATCCCATTACAGATAGTTGTGAGCCACCATGTGTTTGTTGGGAATTGAACTCAGGACCTCTGGAAGAGCAGTCAGTGCTCTTAACCTCTGAGCTATCTCTCCATCACCAGGACTCAAATTTGATTGAATCAACATGCCAGGATTGATTGGGCACACTGATACTCATAACAATGATGGGGCATCATGCCAACTACATAGAGTACTATCTCAGAATGGAGGAAGACAGAAGGTGAAGAAGGACCCAAGCAGTTTCTAAGCTCAATGTGAGCATGTCTTTAAATTTGATCCTGAGTACCAGGGCCTGCCTTCTGGGCCAGGGTCCTATCCTTCAAGGCTAGTCACTGAATGAAAGTCAATTGCTTGATCAGCCTGTTTCCTGCCTGTCTGGAAAGTTTGAGAGTTCAATCATTTTCATCTGCTTCATCTCTTCTCAGTTCTTCTCAGACCGTACTGGCAGTTTTCTGAGCGTGCCAAAACCTCATGAAACCCATTGATCCCCCTTTACAACTGAGGGACTCATCCCTTCAGATCCAGTGTCCTTCTCAGAACTGGATGGTTGTATTCTGATACACAGCTCTGTAGAGATGTTTCAGAAGACCAGGGTCTTACAGAAGTCGCTGCATCATGAGTTCCCTGCTGGAGGGAGCACTCTTGCCTTTCCTCTGTCTCGGATCTAGCCAAGGCTGCACAACAGGACCCTTGTACTTTTCCTTAGAGCATTCTCCTGATAGACAATCTTGAGGCCTTTCTCCAACCATCAAGCCCCTTGATTTAAGAATCGAGCTTTGGTTCTGTTTACTACAGGCAGTGAAATAATTCAGGCTCCACCTCTATCACTCTACTTGGAAATCTTAGAAATTCTCAAGATCACTGTGTGTAAGTTCTGTTTTCCTTCCATGGAATAGTGAGGTACTTTGTGAAGAATTCTGTTACTGTGACCCCGTGGTGATCTTTTCTACACTCTTAGTAGCGTTGCTATTTTACTGTGTCTTGGCAGCATACCTTTTAACAACCATATTTGTACTAACAGCTTTCTTTTTAAATGAATATTTAAATATTCACTGCAAGCAAACTGTCTTTGTCAGGTTGCTTCAGACTACGAACTTTTAGTTTCCATATTTCCACTGAGAATGTAGCCATTGGAGTCTTCAATTTCCATTAGATCTCTCTAGCCTTCCAATTATACAGTTCTAAAGCTACATTATTATTTTTAGGTCTTTTCTAGAGAGCATTTTCTTTTTAGGGGCTAAAATTTGACTTGAATTTAAATTTCTATTGCAACAAACAATAGAATTAAAGCAGTGTTTTAAAGCAATGAAGTCAGACCCTCTACCCCGAAGCTATACCATACTACCTTAAAGTAGTACAGGTATATCCTTGTATACATCTGGGGCAGACTACTGACCTTTGTAGGTCTAACTGCATTGACTACTTTCGTCCCTGCTGACATCTCTGAGAAGAGAAACTGCTAATTCTTTTCTACTTCCTGTGGCCTGGCTACCTGCTTCTCCCTTTACCACTGACCATTTTTTTAAAAAACTGGACTACCATTTATACTTTATTTCCATTCACTCTGAGCTTTCTTCCCCTTTCATTGACCCTATACAGTGACGGTAGGATGGCCCAGAAACCCTGGATGAGCCACCATCTAGAGCCCTTGATTTGTCACATTGCAGGTCTTCTCTGTTAGATATTCAGTTTCTGGGAAGGAGGCTGTAGATTTTCCTAGAAGATATCTTGGCAGAAGCAAAGAATGTGAATATATTAATAGTTTGGCACAAATTATCCAGGAAATTTTGACAGCCCTCTTTTAACACAACTTTCTATTAGATATGTGAGCATTTAGGAATTGTCTCCCAGCAGTCTGTCAGGGTCCATAGCTACAAGAGATGATTGATGCCCTCTTGTCTTCATAGCCTAGAATGGGAGGGAATAGGGATACATGAAGTCTGATGATGGAGCTTGAGCCAGAATGTCATCAGAGTGGGCACTGGTGTCCTATGCCACTTCCCAGTAAATGCAAGGACACAAAGAAATCCAGCAGATGTGTTACAAAATATTGGCCAATTTATACCCAACTCTTGAGATCCCCAGGTGGATACAGGCTAGGTCACAAGTCCTATTTGTTTTATTACAATTTGGGGGTGTGCAAAGGAGTTTAGAACTGCATTTTTCTTCAGCAGAAATCATGATATGAATTTACCTTTGGGCAAGTTCTATAAATTCCAATATTGGCAAGTAGTCCCAGAAACATCGGTAGTGCTTACTGCATACTTCTTAAAATTATTTAAAGAAAATTTGGATTCCTGTTCAAAGAAAACTTAAAAAAAAATACTGTCTTAGTTAGGGTTTTATTGCTTTGAAGGGACAGCATGACCATGACAACTCATAAAGAAAAAGAAAAGAAAACAAAACAAAACAAAACCATTCAATTGGAGCTGGCTTATAGTACAGAAGTTTAGTTCATTGTTGCCATGGTGGAAAATATGGTAGCATGCAGGCAGGTACTGAAGAAGCTAAGAGTTCTGTCTTGATATGAAGGCATCAGGAAACTGTGTGCATCAAAGCCCAACCCCACGATGACACACTTCCTCCAACAAGACCACACATATTTCAACAAGGCCACAACTCCTAATAGTGTCACTGTGGGCCAAGCATTCAAACACAAGAGTCTATGGGGTCTGTGTCCATTCCTATTCAAACTACCACAAAGTCCATGATGGTAGAGGTGGAATATGAGAAGCATGCCATGAATGTGGATAATAAGGTCTCCGTAGGTGGGAGTGTAGGTCAGCTGAAGGTAGAGAAGGCATAGGAGACCTTTGGGTTCCCTACTTAGAAGAGCCTTGCTGCTATCATCTGCCTTGGTGATCAAAGCACCCTGCTTGTCAAGAATTTTGGAGAAGCTGACATTGAGTTTTATCCATGCAGTCTCACTGCAGTTTATGACAAAGTACAAAGGAAACCTTGTGGCTACAGGAGGGCTCATGGCTGCAGAGGCTGTAAAACTGACAGGCATGTCTCCTCTCCATACTCCAGTGCTATCATTTACAGTACAGCTCTGAGCACAAGCTGTGCCCCTGCCTCAGAACACAGCTCACCATCCCATCCGACACTTTGTTGTGTAATGTTCATATCATGCTGTTGTGGAATCCTTCCAGCCATATTCTGCTGTCTTTAAAGAAGATGAGGCTGAACCCATCCTTATGCAGTGGGCCAGTTCCATGGGTGGAAGGGTTTTCTGAGCAAATGAATAGTGTAAACATAGAAAGTGTTTATCTGTCGGAAGGGTGAAGGGTAAGCAGTTTATTACAAGATTTTAGAGGATATCTTGGCACTCACAAAGCCTCTATCATAGGCACAGATGTTAGCTCTCCTGGTAAGGAATGTTAGAGACTCTCTAAACTTCATTTCTTTCCCACTGACCACATATCACTGCACTGTCACTCCAGGGTTCAGGAGCTGATGGCTCTTCAGCTGCTTCCCTGATTGGGTCTTTGTAGTTTCTCTTCTGCTTTCAAATAAAAGACCGTAGAGGGAATAATAGTTCACATTCATATCAGAATAACACACACACACACACACACACATACACACACACACACACACACACACACACACACACACATCCCTACACACATATACATGCATGAATGTATACTTGCTTGTGTGCGAACACTTTGATTCAACTCACAATGCCTTGAGATAATAGTCCTGGGTATTTGTCCTATGCATAAAGAAGTTTTCATCTCACTACCCCAGTTGATGCCCTATTATGTTATCAGAAAACACATAGCAAGCAGAGGCTGATGTTCAGGACAGTGTCAACCTTACACTAACTCACTGTTATTACTTAAGTGAATACTCCATTGAGAAAGATGGGGTGGTTGAGAAAACACTTCTGGTCCCTGAGAATGACACTGCTGGGACAGCTGTCATCAGTCCCTCCCCATCTCAGTCACGCACCCACTTCCACACAGTACTTCTCTCTGTTTTGGCTGTGATTACTCCAGGCAGCCAACATAAGTATGCTGTAAGCTCAGAGAGTCCCACATGCTGTCCTAGAGAAATCAGCAAACAGCCAATTCACTTACTATTCTACATCATGAGTACATGAGACTTTTATTCTTCTAGATGGAAGAACTATCCTTTCTTGTGAAAAATATTGATCATAAAATTATTTAAAGGAGTCTTTTCTCATCCCCCCCAAATGATTCTTTAAACCTCAGGTTTTTTACTGTCTAGAAGAATGTGCTTAGACATTTTTTAAATTATGAAATGTATTTAAAACATTTGTTTCATAAAATGTAATTATAAAACAAGAATATCTTACTGTTTAAAAAGAAATAACAGTCTATAACAACACTATCTCAATATGAAAATATTGTCTTTTTAAGTATTCCTTCTCAAACCCATGAAGAATCCTTTCCAGTTTCTCTCTCTCTCTCTCTCTCTCTCTCTCTCTCTCTCTCTCTCTCTGTATGTGTGTGTGTGTGTGTGTGTGTGTGTGTGTGTGTATACATGTGCCAAAGCTTTCTCACCTGTGATCACAGTAATTTTAAGCTATGTGCACTTGTGAACAGACAAAAATACAGGTGACTATAGCAGAGACTTAGTGGTAATCATACAACTGAGTGCAGGGCAGTTGAAGGGTTTATGGGACACATTTCCATTCTGATTCCTCCAATATTTTCTTCTCAGAAATATTAAGATCAGACTGTAGAGACTGCCCTGCACCATGAGGATATAGATGAGAGGCTGCTGTGAACACATAGAAGGCTGCAGCTCAAGAATCCTGCATTACTGAGCGATTATCCTGTACTTTCAAACCCAAGATTTTACATTGTAGAGACAAATAATATTTTGTATTTTAAAGATATAGTTCTGTTTCCAGTTTTTTTTTGCAGCTGTATTCATTCTGTCATATACAGCTGATAAGCCAAAAGATCCTTTTGTAGCAGTCATACCACTGAAGCCTTCTGACTATGATACAGCAGTACAATGCACGGAGGAACAGCAGTGATAGCAGTAATTCCCACCAGGGTCTCAGTCTGTTTGCTGCTTCTCCTGTGATTGGCTGACAGACACAGGTGGGCATGCTGCACAAATTCTTTACTCTGATGCTTCAGTCAGAGTACAGCTACCACTTTACTGTTACCTAAGACTCGAGTTGTTAGGGTCTAAGTACATAATTAGGTTAAGGTAGAGAGGTGCTGCTAGGAGCATCTGATTTTTTAAAATGAATTTTACATGTTAAAAGAATGCCTACTCTGAGCTAAACTTTGAGCTCTCCATTGGCTTGGCTAGAGAAATCTCTTAGGTGATAAACCATGTTAAAGTGCTGAAGAATGTAAGGTCGAATGATGCCACAGTGGCCAAGACGTTTGGCAACAAGGAAGCAAGCACAGGAAGGAACCAAGCATAGAGTTGCTTAGGAGACAGAAAAGGAAGAGGTAGGTCTGAAGCCAAAGGCAGATGAAAGAAAAGCCTAAGAAGGAAACAATGGAACACTTCATTGTTGCCACTTAAGATGGTCTTTTGGGTAGCGGGGTAAGAAGGTGAGTAATCACTGATACAGACACCAGGAGTCAGCTGGAAGTGGAAGCAGACTTGTTTATTGAATTGGGGCATGCCTTTATACCATCCACCCATGTCCCATTGGTCTATGACATCTTGCCTCTTGTTTGGCACCATCTTATTGGCTGGCCAGGTCACACATTCTGTCACTTCTCTGTATTTACTGATCTCAACTAGCTGTCTTTTCCTCTTATCCATCCAAGTTTTAAAAATTTGTTTCTTCTTAATTATTGCATCTGGGTGTTATGAATCTTTGCCATGTGTCTGATGACTTACAAGATGGTTGTGAGCTGCCAAGTGAGTGCTGTGAACCAATTCCAGGTCCTTTGCAAGAGCAGTCAGTGCTCTTAACTTCTAAGCCAGATCTTCAGCTCCTCTAACTGTTTTACCTGGCACATGTTTGTGGAATACAGTGTGATATTTGGACACATGCAGGCCTCCATGTTATATCAACTTGTGGTGTTTAACTTGAAACATCACTTCCAGCATATGCCGTGCTCTGTGAACAGAACACTCTAAATCTTTCTTCTGGTTATTTTGAAATAGTGTAAAGCATTGCAACACAAGTGAACTGCAGGCTTGAGGAACAGCTCTCCCCAGTCTACTAGAATGAACTCACCTCAGGCTCAACATAGCCCCATGAAGTATGTGGTGTGAGGTTCAGGGTGCCCCCCATTTAAGTGCAGGGTGGTTTAATTTTATTTTGCTTTGCTGACACCATGGCTTTCTGTTATTCTCTTGTCTCCGATGTTCCTAGTTTTTCCTCTCCATCTTCCTTCATGCCCTACCCTGCAGGCATTGTATATACATGTGGAATATATATATGTGCATACACATACTGCCTGTTTGCTCATTTTAGACAGTTTCCTTTGGAAACAAAACCAAGGCAGTCATGTTTTGGTATATTCCTATAGGGTTTAGACAATATATTTTGGCCCCACCTGCAGTCACTATCTCACTCTTTAATGGCTATCTGGGAGAGGAGATAAAAAGAATACAAAACCCAAGATTGTTATAAATGAAGTGTTTCCACTCTTCCTGGAGATGTCAGCTAACAGAAAGATTATCCAGATTTTTAAAATGTTAACCATCAGTATTTATTAAATTCTACAATCTACTTCTCTACTCCTGTCTTAGCAAATTTTCTACCCAATAAGCTCTGAATTTCAAAGACCAGAGGTAGAAACCTTATACTTTTTATTGATGCAAGCTTTTAATTTAAAGCTATTTACAAATATTCTTTAAAAAGACAGTTTTAAGGGTCCTTTGACATTTTTATAGATTATATGTTGAATGAATATCTTTACCTCCAACTCCTACCAGACCCAACTCCATTCCATGTTCAAACAACTTTGTGTCCTCATTTTTTTTTTATAACAAACTAGTTCTTCCTATACTATCTTATATGTGTGGTTCTGCCCTGGAACATAGTTGATGTTGTATGTTCAAAATTAGAAAAATATAAATTTTTCACATTCAAAAGGACTTCAACTAATACTCTGTCCTGTTTGAAATTATAAGTGTTAAACTCAAATAATTTAATCTCAGTCTGTAAATTTATACATTACATTTCTCTGGATAAAAAATGAAAAGAAAATGAATTCAATATACTAAAAACTCTGTTCAAATATGTAATGTAAAATAACTCATGTGAACAGAAGTGCTGTTCTGTATTATTGGCAAGATGTCTTAGACAGCAAGTGACTGAAGAGGCTCCCAGAGATACATCTGTCTTATCAGGAAGCAGAGATGCTCGTCTCAAAGGCAAAATTCGTTTAAACAGTACAAACTCTTTAAACAACCAAGAATATATTTTCAACAACATATTAATGTAGCAATTGTCTTACTCGTGTCTACATTTGTTTTCAAATTTCTCAAACTTGAAAGATCCTTCAGAATCACATCATTAAGCAACTGGTCTTGTCTTCTATTCCTGTGAATGGCTGTGTAGGCACTAGAGATGCTATGAGGGACCTGAACTAAACTATATTTCCAGGCTTTTCTGTGGCTACTTTATTAGGAGCACCAAATCTTAGCAGGGACGATGCCCATCAGTCTGTGAGAGTCTCATCAGTATTTTATTATTCTGTTCGTTCAAGAAAATTTGTGATCTATAATGCCTTATAATTTGATTAAATTAAAAGGCACGATATCATTTTGAATTATTGTTATTTTTAAGACCAAGGGTATAATAGCTTCGTTTATTTCCATGAATCTCTACTAGCATGAACAGAAGGAAGAAGGTATATCCTTTTTTTTAAATGATGACTTGGGAATTCTAATGACCAGCTTCTCCTCAACTAGTGTACATGGGCATGGTGCTTTACTCTGCTGATCCCAGGGACATTGCTATCTACAGAAGAACCTACTTCGTTCAGTAGTATTCTAATCTATGTATACACACTTACTAAGCACTTATTAATATCTCCTGCTGTCAAGTGCCTAATTCAGATGCAAACTTATTGACCATTGGTTATATGTTATATATACCCTGAAATGTAGATTCTGAGGGTTTTCACATTTCAGGACTGGAAGAAGTTAAGGACGACAGGAGAGCAACTGGGCAGTGGAGTGATAAATCCACAGGTCCTGGATGCTGAAACTCTGGCTGAAGGACATGTGTGGAGGAAATAAAGGAGAGAGAGAGAGAGAGAGAGAGAGAGAGAGAGAGAGAGAGAGAGAGAGAGAGAGAAGCAGTCTCAGGAAAATGTCAACATTCCCCAAACCACTTGTGAATTGAGGAAATCATTTAGGAGAGGAAGTGACAATCTGTACATCAGGTTGCAGAACAGCCATCACATAGTCCTCTGGTGAACCGTGACATTTAGATTGCTGCTTATAATAGCCTGTAATGTTGTAGCATATTCTAAGATTCTTAGGGTGTGGCTTTTTACCAGAAGTGAACTCCATGAGAAGTTCCAGACCACTGGCTTTCTCTGGCATCTGACTGAAGCAGAGGGCTACCTCAGTGCTGTCTTAGCAAATTTTCTACCCAATAAGCTCTGAATTCCAGAGTCCAGGGGTAGAAACCTTATACTTTTTATTCATGCAAGCTTTCCTAGAGCAGGGCAAGCATCACACAGGCTGGTCCTAAACAGGCTCCTCTCACTAGCTTCATTGACAGATCCAGATCCTTGCTTGCCTGTGCCTGGTTTGTTTTCTGTTTTCACAGTTGTGTTACTATCTACCTGCTTCTGGTCTGTAGATAAAGAGAGGGAAAAGTCAGTTGAGTTGGTCAGCACATATTACGTAGAAACCTCTTACTGATGATCTGAGTTTTGATTTATGAAATTATTATGGTCAGTGATTTAGTTTCAATAGGCACACCAGGCCCTGCCAGAATCAAAGCATGATTTATGTCTTCTTTATAATGTGCCTTCACCTGAAAACCATCTTTTACATCCAATTAGCTTGTCATTATCCAGCTGGATTACAGGTGAAGAAAGCTGGTGAAGCATGAAGACGCTGGAGTGTTGATTCCTGAGGGCAGAGTCCGTCTCTGTAACCTGTAAGGTGTGTGGTCCTGGGCAAGTCATTTCCACTCTTCATGTCTCTATTTCACACTGTAAAATGGGAACAATAATATCCCATACTCTATAAGTTGGTTGAAAGGCTGAACTGATCAAATGTACCTAAGGCTGTTCCTTATGATGCATTGCAGAAAAGCCCAGAGATGACTGGTCTCTTTCACTCCAAATAGATTGGGCAAAACTATAGTGATGGTGGAGGAACAGCATGCAGGGTTTCATCCGCTTGGCTTGCATCCTGTGGTGCTCCCAGTATCCACTCTCTTTCCTGATCTTAACCTCTTTAAACTCAAGAATCATAAGCCCAACAACCTCAGATCAACTGTTTCCAGCAGACAAATGAATTTAGGCAAGCTAGATCTTTTATTTGACCTTGAGAACACCTTGTTCTCAAGCAGATATATACAGTTATTCTGGCTGGCTTATTCTTAGTAGACCTGCTAGAAAGGTAAATTCATGATGTTGATTTCCCTGGATACTTCTGGATTCTGCCCTCAGAGCATTCACTGGGCTCTAGATTCTGGGCAAAAAAATCTGCATGAATAAACAGTAAAGGATTTGTGATCAGAGAACTGTCCTGTCCAGAAGTATAACCAAGTGGGAGTTTGGGGAATGAGAAACCTGAGTGCCATCTGTCTGCCAGCTCTCTTTCCCACAACTCTTTATCAGGGTTTTCCATTGTGTTCCTGGCTTCATCTGTTGGTGGGTGAACACTGGAATCAGCCAGTCCCCCACTCCTAACCCCATTTCATTTCAAATGCCACCCTCATTATTGTGATCTGCATACAAGGGCAACTGTTCTGGTCCAGGAGTCCATGCTTGTTATTCTGACTAACACAGATGGTGTGTGGGCAGGGACTGGGGATTTATAAACTACAAAAGACCAGCTACATCTTCTCTACCAGAGATTTTCAAAGGAACTTTTTGTGATGACAGAAATAGTTTCTAATCTGCCATTAATGTGGTAATCATGCCACACGTGGCCCTTGAAATCTGACTGGCAGAACTGAGAAGGTGAGCCTGAATCTAATGTAACTTTATTCAATGTCGCTATGTCTGCTCACATTACAGTTTTGCCAATTGCATGACTGGACAGAATATAGCAGCTCTGCCAGCACCTGGGCAGTCTTTCCTGCTTGAAAGGCTGCATGAACTCTCTTGTGGGTTTTGCATTAGTGTTGCCTGAGAACTGCAGATAGCAAGGTGTAACTGTTTTCTAGAAAATTCCCAACACAGCAATGTCTCGGATTTCTCAAGAACCTTGGCAAACTCCTAAGAATGCTTGGCACATTTCTAAGCTCATTTTTCATGGGTTTTGCAGACTTCTGGCTATCTAGTGAGTATTCATAAAGAGAGTCTTCTAAAAACTGAGGAATTGACACTCAGATAGAGTGTGACTGTGGACATTAGTCCAATGTAGAGAGTTTCTGCTGAATGATAGAGAGATCACAAAGACAGCACAAAAACTCTGACCTGTGCCCCTGGCACATGCTATGAGGTGGAATATTTCAGTTGTCTCCCTCTTCAAGGCAGCAATACCACACTCCAGGGTTAAACACTGAATCTCCTGAACTATATAGAACACTGAACAGAGTGTAAGCAGATGGTGGTTAAACTTCTCCCTTTTCTGTTCCCTCCTGATGCAGTTCAGAGTTTTCTTGCAACTAGGCTCTCCATAATTTCCTAACACTTTCTGTTCCCTTCAAACTCTTTTCCTCATGAAGAACATCTTTGCTATCCTGGTGTACTATAAACACATTGTGATACACTTTTAAATATTAAACATCTCTGATTACTTTACATGTGTTTTCTACTTCTCAGAGGAAACCCTTAGGCCCACTCTGTTGGATTCCATCCCCAGTAGGGCCCTTATTAGCTCCATAGTTGACTTCAAGTAGATCTTCATATCACCCCAAAAGGGGTGTTCTGGCAAGGCCCAGAATGCCAAGAGTAAAACACAGATGAAACAGAAGAAAAAGAACAATGGGAAATAGAAGTCTAATTCTCACTGAAGAAGATATAGCACACCTTTGTCCCTCTAAAGAGAAGGGTGGAAAACTCCTGAAAAATGACATGTATATACAGGCAGAATTTATATATTGTACAAAATTATAAATTTTAATGTCATTTTTATACACATACAGCATACCAATACCTGCTCAAAGTTCCCTGTCTCCATTCTGGTCCTCATGCCCTCTCAAACAGTCCCAGTTCCATCTAGTTCCTGGTAATGGCATAATTTTATTCCTCTTTATAACTCAGCAGCACTCCGCTGTGTACATGTGACATATTTTCTTCTTTCAAATATTGGTGAGTGTCTAGGATGATGGAGTCTATTTTGATTTGGAACTGTAGAAATTTTCTTCTTCCTTAGGGGCAATTAAATATTTTTGCACACAAAGTCCAGGTTATGTGATGTCAAGTAAAGTCGTGATATCATGATTGAGTTCTCTGTGGATCTAAAAGAGACTTGATGAAATAGATTCAGGCTTGAACTTAGTGATCAGTGAAAGTGGTTGTGCAATGCTCTTGGCTTTCATGGCTATTGAAAGAACAGGTGTCTCTGAATAGGGCTCCTATGTAAGCCCATGGTTCCTAGAGTGGAGAACAGCTGGGCTCACAGTGATACACTGCATAGTACTGGGAAGTGTGACACACAGGTACAATGATGAGTTAAGCATAATGACCACAGAATGAACCGACAGACATCAGAAAGTTTAGTGGGGTGCAACGAGTGATCCAAAAGCAAATTGTTATAATAATTTTCTACAAATTAATATTGAAGGTCAGGAGCATTTGTAGAATCTTGAGAAGGTTGACTGCTGATCATGGTTTGGGTAGTTCATGTATTGTCTTGGGAAATTAAACACTGATACTCACATTTCAGTCAACTGATCTATTAATGTGAGTTTTAAACCAGGCACAGATGGTCTCATAACATTAAAACAAAACATGTTAACCCCCAAAATAAAAAATCAATAAATTATGCAGAAAACAAATCTCACAGACGTTCCTGGTGCTGTGGGCATGGCTGGAACATGAAGATATGAAAGGAGATGAGGTCAGTGAGTGAGGGGACTCAAGTCAGCTGGTAAGACCAAAGCACAGAAGAGGGAGATTCACTCTTTCCTCCAGGAGTCTAGTTTTATATCATTGAGCCAAACTGAACAGCCATCCAGCTGGAATGTGATACATAATCAAGGGCTTTCTCAGAACAAGATAGCTTCTAAAGGTCCATCCATAGTGTCATCTAAAAGCTTGGTGCGTGATCACAGATTTTAGCCCTACTAAGCCGAACCACATTTTCACCAGGCCTATATCCTCATAAATATCATCTGAGAAACACAGCATGATATCTTTTTTTTAAGAAACTTTTAATTTTTTTATTACTTTATTAACATTTCAAATGCAATCCCGAATGTTCCCTATACCCTCCTCCCACCATGTTCCCCTACCCACCCACTCCCACTTCTTGGCCCTCTGCTGTACTGGGGCATATAAAGTTTGCATGAGCAAGGGGCATTTCCCAATGATGGCTGACTAGGCCATTTTCTGCTACATATGCAGCTAAAGACACGAGCTCTGGGGGTACTGGTTAGTTCATATTGTTGTTCCACCTATAGGGTGGCAGACCCCTTCAGCTCCTTGGTTTAGTGGGGTGCAAAGAGTGATCCAAAAGTAAATTGTTATAATAATTTTCCACAAACTAATATTGTAGGTTAGGAGCATTTGTAGAATCTTGAGAAGGTTGACTGCTGATCATGGTTCAACCGCTTGCACTCTCTAGCTCCTCCTTTGGGGGCCCTGTGTTCCATCCTATAGATGTTTGTGAGCATCCACTTCTGTATTTGCCAAGCACTGGCATAGCCTCACTCTAGACAGCTATATCAGAGTCCTTTCAGCAAAATCTCACTGGCATATGCAATAGTGTCTGGATTTGGTGGCTGATTATGGGATGGATCCCCAGGTGGGGTAGTCTCTGGATGGTCCATCCTTTTGTCTTAGCTCCAAAATTTGTCTTTATAAATCCTTCCATGAGTGATTTGTTCCTTATTCTAAGGAGGAATGAAATATCCACACTTTGGTCTACATTCTTCTTGATTTTCTTGTGTTTTGCCAATTGTATCTTGGGTATTCTACGTTTCTGGGCTAATATCCATTTATCAATAAGTGCATATCAAGTGACTTCTTTTGTGATTGGGTTACCTTACTAAGGATGATATAATCCAGATATATCCATTTGCCTAGGAATTTCATAAATCCATTGTTTTTAATAGCTGAGTAGTAAGTACTCCATTGTGTAAATGTACCACATTTCTTTATCCATTCCTCTGTTGAGGTACATCTGGGTTCCTTCCAGCTTCTGGCTATTATAAATAAAGCTGCAAAGAACACAGTGGAGCATGTCTCCAAATTACTAGTTGTAATGTCTTCTGGGTATATGTCCAGGAGAGGTATTGCTGGATCTTCCAGTAGTACTATGTTCAGTTTTCTGAGGAACTGCCAGAATAATTTCCAGAGTGCTTGTACAAGCTTGCAATCCCACCAGCAATGGAGGAGTGTTCCTCTTTCTCCACATCGTTGCCAGCATTTGCTGTCACCTGAATTTTTGATCTTAGACATTCTGACTAGGTGGAATCTCAAGGTTGTTTTGATTTGCATTTCCCTGATGATTAAGGATGTTGAACATTTTTTTCAGGTGCTTCCCAGCCCTTCGGTATTCCTCACTTGATAGTTCTTTGTTTAGCTCTGTACGCAATTTTTTAATGGGGTTATTTGTTTTTCTGGAGTCCAGCTTCTCGAGCTCTTTGTATATATTGGATATTAGCCCCCTATCAGATTTAGGATTGGGAAAAATCCTTTTCCAATCTGTTGGTGGTCTTTTTGTCTTGTTGACAGTGTATTTTGCCTTACAGAAGCTTTGCAATTTTGTAAGGTCCCATTTGTCAATTCTTGATCTTACAGCACAAGTCATTACTGTTCTGTTTAGGAATTTTTCCTCAGTGCCAATATCTTCGAGGCTTTTCCCCACTTTCTCCTCTATAAATTTCAGTGTCTCTGGTTTTATGTGGAGGACTTTGATCCACTTAGACTTGAGGTTTGTACAAGGAGATAAGAATGGATCAATTCACATTCTTCTACATGATGACTGCCAGTTATGCCAGCACCATTTGTTGAAAATGCTGTCTTTTTTTTCCCCACTGGATGGTTTTAACTCCCTTGTCAAAGATCAAGTGACCATAGGTGTGTGGATTCATTTCTGGGTCTTCAATTTTATTCCATTGATCTACCTGTTTGTTGCTGTACCAGTACCACACAGTTTTTATCACAATTGCTCTATAGCACAGCTTGAGGTCAGACATGGTGATTCCACCAGAGGTTCTTTTATTGTTGAGAATAGTTTTTGCTGTACTTGGTTTTTTATTATTCCAGATGAATTTGCCAATTGCCCTTTCTAACTCAGTGAAGAATTTAGTTGGAATTTTGATGGGGATTGCATTGAAACTGTAGATTGCTTTCGGGAAAATGGCCATTTTGACTATATTAATCTTGCCAATCCATGAGCATGGGAGATCTTGTCATCTTCTGAGATCTTCTTCAATTTCTTTCTTCAGGGACTTGAAGTTCTCATCATACAGATCTTTCAATTCCTTAGTTAGAGTCACACCAAGGTATTTTATATTATTTGTGACTATTGTGAAGGGTGTGGTTTCCCTAATTTCTTTCTCAGCTCATTTATCCTTTTTGTAGAGAATGGCCATTGATTTGTTTGAGTTAATTTTATTTATTTTTTGGGGTTTTTGAGACAGGGTTTCTCTGTATAGTCCTGGCTGTCCTGGAACTCACTTTGTAGACCAGGCTGGCCTTGAACTCAGAAATCCACCTGCCTCTGCCTCCCGAGTGCTGGGATTAAAGGCGTGTGCTACCACGCCTGGCTCTTGAGTTAATTTTATATCCACCTACTGCACTGAAACTGTTTATCAGGTTTAGGAGTTCTCTGGTGGAATTATTAAGGTCACTTGTATATACTACCATATCATCTGCAAATAGTGATATTTTGACTTCTTCCTTTCCAATTTGTATCCCCTTGATCTCCTTTTGTTGTCAAATTGTTCTGGCTAGGAATTCAAGTACAATATTGAATAAGTAGGGAGAGACTGGGCAGCCTTGTCTTGTCCCTGATTTTAGTTGGATTGTTTCTAGTTTCTCTCCATTTAGTTTGATGTTGGCTATTTGTTTGCTGTAGGGTTATTTATTATGTTTAGGTTTGGGCTTTGAAATCCTGATCTTTCCAAGATTTTTATCATGAATGGGTGTTGGATTTTGTCAAATGCTTTCTCAACATGTAATGAGATGATCACGTGGTTTTTTTTTTTGTTTGTTTGTTTGAGTTTTTTTTTAATATATATACTCTATTATTCCATTGATGGATTTCTGTATATTAAACCATCCTTGCATCCCTGGGATGAAGCCTACTTGGTCATGATGATCTTTGTGATGTGTTCTTGGATTCAGTTTGAGAGGATTTTATTGAGTATTTTTCCATCTATATTCATAAGGGAAATTGGTCTGAAGTTCTCTTTCTTTGTTGGATCTTTGTGTGGTTTAGGTATCAGAGTAATTGTGACTTCATAGAATGAATTGTGTAGAATAACTTCTGATTCTATTTTGTGTAATAGTTTCAGGAGAGTTGGAATTACGTCTTCTTTGAAAGTCTGATAGAACTCTGCACTAAACCCTTCTTGTCCTGGGCTTTTTTGGTTGGAAGATTATTGATGACTGCTTCTATTTCTTTAGGGGAAATGGAACTGTTTAGATTGTTAATCTGATCCTGGTTTAAATTTCATACCTAGTATCTGTCTAGAAAGTTTTCCATTTCAGTCAAGTTTTCCAGTTTTGTGGAGTATAACCTTTTGTAGTAAGATCTGATGATGTTTTGTATTTCCTTAGGTTCTGTTGTTATGTCTCCTTTTTCATTTCTGATTTTGTTAATTAGAATACTGTCCCTGTGCCCTCTTGTTAATCTGGCTAAGGGTTTATCTATCTTGTTGATTTTCTCAAAGTACCAGCTCCTGGTTTGGTTGATGCTTTGAATGGTTCTTTTGTTTCCATTTGGTTGATTTCAGCCCTGAGTTCAATTATTTCCTGCCATCTACTACTCTTGGGTGAATTTGCTTCCTTTAGTTCTAGAGTTTCTAGGGGGGTGCTGTCAGGCTGCTAGTGCATGCTCTCTCTAGTTTCTTTTTGGAGGCATTCAGGGATATAAGTTTTCTTCTTAGGAATGCCTTCATTGTGTCCCATAAGTTTGGGCATGTTATGGCTTCATTTTCATTAAACTCTAAAAAGTCTTTAATTTTTTTATTTCTTCCTTGACCAAGGTATCATTGAGTAGAGTGTTGTTCAGTTTGCATGTGAATGTTGGCTTTCTATTATTTATCTATTCACTAGGTTTGGTCTTCTCATTGTGTCCTGGATTTCCTGGATGTTTTGAGTTAGGATCTTTTTTGCATTTTGTATTTTCTTTGATTGTTGTGCCCAAGTTCTCTATGGGATCTTCTGTACCTGAGATTCTCTCTTTCATCTCTTGTATTCTGTTGCTGATGCTCGCATCTATGGTTCCTGATTTCTTTCTTAGGGTTTCTATCTCCAGCGTTGTCTCACTTTGGGTTTTCTTTATTGTTTCTACTTCCCCTTTTAAGTCTTGTATGGTTTTGTTCAATTCCATTACCTGTTTGGTTGTGTTTTCCTGTAATTCTTTAAGAGATTTTTGTTTCCTCTTTAAGGACTTCTACCTGTTTAGCAGTGTTTTCCTGTGATTCTTTAAGGACTTTTACCTGTTTAGCAGTGTTCTCCTGTATTTCTTAAAGTGAGTTATTAATGCCCTTCTTAAGGTCCTCTACCAGCATCATGAGATATGATTTTAAATCCGAATCTTGCTTTTCAGGTGTGTTGGGGTAACCAGGACTGGCTGAGGTGGAAGTGTTGGATTCTGATGATGGTGAATGGTCTTTGTTTCTGTTATTAAGATTCTTACATTTGCCTTTAGCCATTTGGTAATCTCTGGAGTTATGGTTGTCTCTGGCAGGAGCCTGTTCCTCCTGAGATTCTGTTAGCCTCTGTCAGTTGTCCTGGGAGTACAACTCTCTTCTGAGTCTCAGTGGTCAGAGTACTCTCTTCAAGCAATCTCACCTCTTACAGGGAAGGTGTACAGAGGTCTGGTGTTCAGACCTGCCTTCTAGCTGTAGATGAAGGCCTAAAACTGGGCCTGCCCCAGAAGATGGCTTGCCTCTGCAGTCTCGAGCTGACCTGCACAGACTGGTCTCAGAGGGACCCATGAGACAAGATGGTTCCCTCACCTGCTCTGGGGGTCAGAGCCCTCCTGGGCAGCCACCTCTCCTCTGGTGGGATGTTGCCCAGATGTTGTATGGTTTTGTTCAATTCCATTACCTGCAGCTTCTTCAGCCCCAAACAGGGCCTGTCCCAGAAGCTGTGTTGCTTCTGCAGTCTGCTTGCTCACCCTCTGCACTCCATGAGCTGATCTGCACAGGCTGGTCTCAGAGGGACCTGGGAGACAAGATCATGAAATCTTTTGTTAGGAAGCAACTCTGATTTCATTTACTTTAAACCTTGGTAGGAAGACAATTAGAAAAGTTTTAGAGATTTCAGAGAACTATAGGAACTGACCCCTCATGGTTCAAAAATGGAGGAATCTTGACAGCAAGAAAACCAACATCAAGGAAATCAGAACTTCTGTGTGGAATGTCACCATTATTAGAAACACCTCTACTGATTACCCTTCTTTCCCATGTCCCTTTGCTCCCACCCCTCCTGTTAGTCTCTCCTTTCCTCCATCCCTGCTCCCTTCTCTCTCCATGCCTTCCTTATTTTCCCTCTCTCATTTTCCATTCTCCCTTCCTCTCTTCTCATTCATTCTCTTTCCCTTCTTCCTCTGCCCTTCCCTTTTTCTTCTCCCTCCCTCTCTTCCTCTCCCAACCTCTCCTCCTCTCTCTTCCTCACTCTCTTCTTTCTCCCATCTCTCCTTCACTGACAAATAATTACTGAATATCTCTCACTTACACCAACACAGAAAGGTAGTAGAAATTCAATGAACAACACAGAATAACTCTTACTGTTGTAGGATCCATAATTTTATGGGGGATGCAGAATAAATAGAGAGTGAAGGATTAGTGCAGTAGTCACATAACACACACACCACATCCCTACTTAAGGGAAGTAGTTGGTTCCATTAAAATACATTTAACAGATATGATCCTAATTACCTCCCTGGGTATAGTCAGAAATAGGATGTTTAGAATCTTACCAGATAACAGTGTATAAAGAAAATTTCATGAGGAAACAAAATAACATGCCCGTGGTTGTAACAAAATAAAGTCCTTTGGACACAGATTGCACTAGGTCACAAATGGTCTTGAAACCATATGCAAGGAAAATCTTTCTTTCTTCTTTATTTTTAATTAAATATTTTCTTTATTTACATTTCAAATGTTATCCCCGTTCCTGGTTTCCTCTCCAAAATGCCCTATCCCATACTCCCTCCCACTGCTCCCCAACCCACCCACTCCTGCCTTCTGATCCTGGCATTCCCCTACACTGGGACATCGATCCTTCATAAGATCAAAGGCTTCTCCTTCCATTGATGCCAGACAAGGCCATCCTCTGCTACATATGCAGCTGGAGCCATGGGTTCCTCCATGTGTACTCTTTGGTTGGTGATCTAGTCCCTGGGATCTCTGGGGGTACTAGTTGGTTCATATTGTTCCTCCTCCTATGGGATTGCAAACCTCTTCAGCTCCACAGGGTCCCCAGTGGAGGAGCTAGAGAAAGGATCCAAGGAAAAAAATTTCTATTCAGCCAAGTACCTACCACTTCCTCCCAAACTCCTGGACATATCTACAGTAAGGCATGGAGTATGGTAGGGATATATAAGCCTTACCTTCTAGCATTGCCCACAGAATGGTACACCCAAGTGTCTTATCTAAATGTCATTCCTCCATACTCTAAGGATTGATGGAGGATGTAATTAAAAAGTTCCCCAGTAGCATGGAACAGACCAATTTTCTACAAAGTTTTTTGATTGGAAGCTAGACACAAAAATAGACTTTTGCTAGACTTAGCCATTTATATGTTGGGGCTATTTCAGTAGCATCTTAGCCTGAAAAATGTGTACACTTATCCCAGACTGAGTTGTGGAATGTTTTCAGTAGCAGAGTCCTAGGTTCATACTCTTGGGAGAGGAAGTTCCAAGAAGGATTTTCCGGAACTGAGTAAGCAATCTGCCAATGGGTCAATATAATTAGGAAGGACAACCTTGCAGCCCAGCCCAGCTTTAGCAGCACTATACAAACAGCAACTATTCCTAGAGACAAGGAAAGGGGTTTGTGTCAGTCAGGTGGGGTTCCTCCTATAGTTCAGGCTAAGTAGATTTCAGGGTGAGACTTGAAGAACAGGAAGCAGTGATGGCCCAAGCAGTAGCCAGATCATTTCTGTTGTGTCAGTCCGGTTTCATATGAGCATTAAATCTAATAGAAAAGCATAAATTAGCAAACCTTACCTATTTGACTGACAGCAGAGTCTAGCCATACCCAGAAGCAGTTTTATGAGCCTTCCTGGCCCTCCTTTCTCAAGTAGGATTGAACTTCATGTGCTAACTGCTCATGAAAAATGAGGAAAGGAATGTTCTAGAAGCTGTGGCTCAGCAAAGCATCCTCACATTTGATAGCATAGAGGATGGTGACAGGTTCTCACGCTTTTAGACTGCAAACTTTTGCTGGAAAATTGAACTGAGGTAGGAACAATGGAAAAAACTTATTTCGAGAACTTCTGGAGAAAATAGGCAGGCTTATCCAAGGACAAAACTGGAGAGTCCTTTTGATGGAAAGAAAGCAATGGAGATCTTCTGGCAGAGAAGCCAGTCTGAGGTGGCCAAATCCTGTTTCAGCTGCCCAGGACTACTTAGGTGGCTGAGTCCTGCCCCCACAATATCTCTCCTTTTGTACAATGACAACACAATTGGATCACTTATTTAGGCTTTTTGTCTTAGGTTTGTTATTAGACAAAAAGTAACTGTGGTCATTTTATAGAAGATCTTTCCAGAAAGTGGGGTTGTTGTGTCTATTAGAGATTGGGACATGGTAGATAGGAGACAACAGATTCCCCTTAGAAGGGGTGTGTTTGGGAGTAGGGCAATTTGAGGCTGAGTTGTGCTTAAGACAATATGAGGCCATCAGATGACACACCTCCTGACACATGGGCTGCAATTCTCCCTGCACAGCAGGAGCTGGATTCCAGAAAGTACAGGCCTCAGGAGGGTGCAGCCTGCTGAGCTCTGTCTGAAATTGCCATGCCCTGCAACTCATGGAGCTATGGGCTCAGCCAGTTGTGGTTTCCACTAATAGCAATTTGTTTGTTTGTTTTGCATTTGTTTCCAAGTTCCCTAAACAAAGGGCAATGCCAATAAAGAAAATTCTAAACCTTACATTTCTGTAAACATACAAAAGAGGACAAAAGAGAAATGAAATGCTTGCAGAGTAGGGTGTGTTTATGAAACCCTTACATGTAATTAACTTCTTCAGAGTCCTTTTGGGATGATGGCAAGCTGTGCATTTGAGGGTTTAAATAATATATTTTGATAATGATCTCATGGGACTGGAAAGGACCTTATAAAGACAACAGACAGATGGGTGTGTTCTTTCCCTAAAAGCCTGTATAAAGGCTATTCTGATCTTCCACCCAACTTCTGGTGATCACTCCCAATGCTCTAACTTCTACTTATTTCATAGAACTAAATGGTGCTCACCATTGTACTTAAGCATTTCTTGCCAGGCAGAGTTTTGAAATATAATCTTGTATTTTAATTTTGCCTTCTCACATCCAATGCATCAATCAGTATCTTCTGTTAGTCTTGTAATAAGATCAATTGGACATTGTCAACAGAGTTCTTAGATGTTGGATTCTATAAATTCACCTTGAGAGATCTCATATACAAACCAACCTAGAAAGAAACTGAAGGATCAAAGGAGGTTAGATGTGTTATACTGCAGCTAGGGATAGTGTTTTCTAGATACTTCACATACTTGACTTCTACAGTCAATGTGTTAGGCATCCTTGATTGATACTTTTGTCTCCATTTTCAGAAACAGAGAATCTGAGAGGAAAAGAACTCACCTAAGGGTAAACACATCTGAAAAAGTGGATTGAATCTAAAACAGGATAGAGTGACTCCAGTGACAGAGCTCTTTGTGAAAAGATATTCCAAGGAACTTTGAGAGGACTTGGGGCTGGGGCTTAAAAAGGACGGGCTCACTGTTGCCTTTCCATACCACACCCCCTTAACCTGGAAATAGTGTCATTTCCCATTGAGAACCTGTCTTACTGCACCTGATATAGCTACCAACTGCCCACAGCTGAGATGCCCAGAATACAGGTCACACATGAGCAGTGCAAGCAGCATGCTCTTGCCACACAGACTAAAGAATACCAACTGAGGACCTTTGAGAACCCTTGACAGACACTACTTGGGTTCTCAAAGCATGCCCTTGTGTTTAGTACTGAAACCTGCTACCTATTACCTTTTTTGTTAAGAAGTGTGACTCCAAGTTTAGACCTTGAGTATAATCAGTGCTCACTTGCTGTGGATTGCTAGTCAGTTCTATTGACTTGTAGCTGGACTTCACTAGAGATTTCAGCTCTCCACAGAAGCTCAGTTACACTGAGTGCAGTAGCTCAGCTCTGGCAGCCATTCTTTGGTGTCTCGTCTCTGCTTATGTAGTCTCTCATCTTCAGAAGACTGACTAGGCTGTTCCCTGACAGTAACTGTTTTCCAACACAGAGAGAGAAATGCAAAGTTCATTTTCAAGGCTTTGATTGCATGCAGGTAGTTTCTGCTGTGCCATCAGGAAAATCATGTTCCATTGCTAGTCAGAGCCACAAAGCAGCAAGGCAAATGAGCTTTTGGGCTGTTTAAGATTCAAGCACCTTCAGGAAGGAGTGGCTTCCTACTGTGGCAGATCTCTGGAGGCCTTTAGTAAATCTACCCACATCTCTCTAAGTCTGTTCAAACTACTAGAACCCTGGCTTACCTAATTGATGGATTAAAAGTACAGAAAAATTCAAAAGGAAATTCTCCTGCCCTGTATACTAAGGAAGTCATATGTGGCCTTTATGTTCTGTATGCTTCTTGACTATATGCCTTAGTTTTTTAAAATTTAACCAGGGATAAGAAATGAATAGAAAACATATGTTAAGGATACTGATGAACTGGATTAATATCATTCACACTGTATTCTGGAGGAGTATTTAGCTTTGTTCTACCCATATCCTGGAAATCTGAATTAAAAATAATGGACTGATGCAGTAGAAGAAACTCAATAGAGGATAACATTGGGTTATTAAATACTTACTGCTTATTGAGCTTATAGGAGTCTTCTGTGAAAGAATAATGGCCACATCTCCCTGAGGTAAGATTCTATCTTCCAACTTGTACAAATACCAACTTGTTTGAAAGCACAGAGCTGATGAAGGGGTCTTTGATGGCAGACAACAGCCCATAGATGTTGTGTTTCCTCAAGCTCATTATCAAAGGTGTGAAGAGGCTTCTTGCTGAAACTGTGATCCAAGGAAGAGTGCTGATTGTGGGAAAAGCTGCATTTTGAGTTGGTAGCTGAAATTGACAGCAGTGTCTACACAGTACTAGTTTACCAGATATAAAATATACATGTGTGAGGGGTCATGAAAGCTTGTGTCAAGATTCCAGAAAGTCACCAAAGGAAGGTAATCTGAGTCAGCCACAGAAGCAGAATCCCACAATGAAGACTTTAGAAATCAATGCATGAAACTAGGAGGTAAACCTAAGTCTCATGGAGACACTAGGACAGTGGAGACTCCAGGAAAATGGCATATCCACCAACAAAGGCTGCAGAAATGGAATGGAATGGAGTCCACGAAAAGAAGGATCACATACACTCATGAATTAAGAGGCATCAGACTTAGAAGGATGGTGTTGTCTAAGTCTACTGGAACCCAGATGATTTCATCAAAAGTACCATATATGAAGCTGCAGGATTGGTTTCTTTTGTTGGGTTTCAGTCTTGTTTTGGTTCACTAGTTCTTCCCTAACCTCCTGGTTCTCTCTTTTGGAATGGGAATGTTTATTTTATAACATTGTGTGCTGGAAGTTCATAATTTGTTTTTTACCTTATAAAAGGGGTCTTACAGCTATGAGATTGGAGGGCTTACAGCTATAAAGTTGTCTGGAGCTTCAGAAGAGACATGAAAATTTAGGCTTTTAAATAGCATTGCATCTCTGGGGATGGTAGAGATGAACTAAATGTATTTCACATTAGGAGATGAAAATGAGACATGGAGGCTTGACGCAATGTTATGACTTAAACAAATGGGTTTGGGTATCAAGTTAGCAAAGGGTGCAGAAGTGCTGATTGATCTCCATTGCCGTCTAGGCTCAATTTAGAACCACACAGCTCTGGGTATGCCTACCAGATTATTTCCAGACAACTTTAACTGAGAAGAGAAAACCCACCCTAAGTAAGGATAGTTATATCCCATGGCTGTGGTCACAGATCCAGGGAAAAGAAGAGAAGCAGTATTGAACTCGTTCCACTTCTTTGTTTTTAAATTTTTTATTAGATATTTTCTTCATTTACAATTCAAATGCTATCCTGAAAGTTCCCTATACCCTCCCCCTGTCCTGCTCCCAACCCACCCACCCTCCCCACTTCCTGGCCCTGACATTCCCCTGTATTGGGGCATATAATCTTTGCAAGACCAAGGGCCTCTCCTTTCAATGATGGCCATTTAGGTCATCTTCTGCTATATATGCAGCTAGAGACACAAGCTCAGGGAGAACTGGTTAGTTCATATTGCTGTTCCTGTTATAGGGTTGCAGACCCCTTCAGCTCCTTGGGTACTTTCTCTAGCTCCTCCATTGGGGGCCCTGTGTTCCATCTGATAGATGACTGTGAGCATCCACTTCTGTATTTGCCAGACATTGGCAAAGCCTCAGAAGAGACAGCTATATCAGGGTCATGTCAACAACATCTTGCTGGCATATGCAATAGTGTCTGTGTTTGGTGGTTGATTGTGGGATGGATCCCTGGATGGGGCAGTCTCTGCATGTTCCTCCCTTCCATCTCAGCTCTAAACTTTGTCTCTGTAACTCCTTCCATGGGTATTTTGTTCCCCATTCTAAGGAGGGATGAAGTATCCACCCTTTGGTCTTCCTTCTTCTTGAGTTTCATGTGTTTTGCAAATTGTATCTTGGGTATTTCAAATGATTTATACTTATTTATATGTATGTATGTATGTATGTATGTATGTATGTATGTATGGGTTTACCTGTGTATGCCATGAGTATGTGTCTATCTGTCTGTCTGTGCCCATGGAGGCAAGAAGAGGGAGTCAGATCTTCTGAAGCTAGAAGTATCAATGGTTGTGAGCCTTTAAATTGGCTTTTGGAAAGTGAATCTTGATCCTTTAGGAGAGCAGGACTTGCTCTTTGCCAGTTAGTCATCTTTATAGCCTCCTTCTCCACATCTTAACTGAGGATTCAACATAGCTGGCTTCTTCAGGCCTGCTCTTGTGTCTGACATCCCCGCCCTGCAGGACTGTAACCTCATACTCTGAGCTTCAAGAGAAACCATTTATAAGTTACTTTTGCCACAGCAAGAGAGAAGTAACCAGTATAGATATGTTAACACTCATCCAGCTGCTATCACTGTTCTGCTCATCCCCACATACATGTTTCTTCCTTGCTTTTGTGTGATGTAATGTGTTTTGTCCAATAGAATGTGAATGGAAATGACAGTGTGGTGGCTCAGTGGCTAGGCCACAGGGTGCAGTGTTACTTGGTCTGTTGCCATATTCCCATTTGAAAGTTTCTCCCTCAGCAACTTGTGATTGTTTAAGGAAGTTAGATTCCCCACAAGGAGCCCAGACCACTGAACTCAACCTGAAGCCCTATTTTGCTCAGACCATCCTATATCAGCAAGGCAGTAGCTAGCCTGCAGCTGTGTGGATGAGCCCTACAAGATCAACAAAATATCACAGTCAATTTGCAAATGGACAAGAAAGATCCACTAATGTTGGGTAATAGCAGAAATGTGAGGCTACTCATTACACAGCCTTGTGGGAAGTACTGATTCATCTATTTCTTCTCTCAAGCATGCAGAAGATGAGGAGAAACAAACAAACAGACAAACAAACAAAAAACAGTGTACATGCACTTGCAAAACAGACCACAGTCAATGCATTTGTTTCCTGGGGAGTCAGAAAAAAATGAGGAAAATTTATTCTCTCCTACTTGCTTCAAAAACTCTTGGGAACAATTTTTCATAGAACTTGTGGATTTGAGGACATTCCGGTACCAGGCAGCATAGCTCTCTGCTCTCTTTCCTCAAGGGATTCTTGATTCTTCTCAGTGTCTTTGTAGTTCAGATTATGACCAAAGAAACTGAGATTCACTTTGGGAGATCTTGGACTCATTAATAAAATAAATTGATTCAAAGAGAAGCTCAAGGACAATTTTGTTACAGCTTAACAAGAACAGAAAACAGGTTTGGTAAAAATTCCAGCAGCTTCTAGGGAGAGAATTGGAGGGGGAAATGCCTTTTAAATTAGGCAAGGGACATAAATAGCTAGCTCCTCAAGAAAGTAAAATTCCCTCCCCAGAATGGAAGTGGGTTAGTGAGCTAAGGATAGAGTACAGAAAACATCTAGCTGCACATTTACAGTCTCAACCCACCTCTCTTTTGTACTTTGCAGGCTTTGAGTCACAGGCTCCATTTCTTAAATGATGGCCAGGTAAGGAAGGGCTTCCAGTATTCCTCCTCTATGTGCTGGTTTCTTTCACATGTTAATTTCCACTTAGCATTCTTTCAATTCCCTTGTCAGAGGATCCTTGCTGTCTTTTTCTTATGAGGCTCCAGCTACTGGATCTATGGCCAACACTGAAGGCTGGTCTCATTATGGCATCCTTCACCTAGTTTCATCTGTGACGATCATATCACCAAAGATTTTGCTCAGAAGAGGTGGTGAGGAAGACTCAGCCACCATTTTTGAAAATGTACTCAATGCACTACAGCCACCATGAACAGTTCAAAGGACTCAGCACTTCACTAATTAAATGGTACTTTAAACTAGTGACCTACCTTACAGGTTGAGAAGACTAAAGAATTGACAAGTGAAGGACATTAGAACAGAATTTTGCATTGAAAATTGTTCAGTAAATGCCACCACCATCACCATCCTTATTAATCATTTTTTAATTGTCAAATAATTTAGACACTTGTAGTACCTTTCCAACCTAAGGGTTATGCAAAGATTAGCTAAGATACTCATTGGCAAACACTCTTTAAAAATGTTTTTAATCATCAAAATTATTTGAAATATTGCTTCTAAAAGTTATATTTTTTGGTAGGGAAATCCCACCAAGTTGGCAAGGAGTACCCAGGTGGGAGACACAGAAGGTGAATTGTTTAATGAAGTACAGGGCACCCCATGCCATGTGCTTCTGTAACTCAGACATTGAATAAGTCGGCTAGGTAAAGAAACACTATCTGCTCACTCTGCTGCCCATTTAGCATGCTGGGATACATGGAAAGTAAAACTCTTAAATACAAATTTACTGTGGCTACTAGAGTTTTACCTTTCCAAGCAAAGCATATATTTTTGTATGTTTTATCTATAAAGACAGCATTGGTCAGTCATGACTAGAGATGTGTATTGGGGAAAGAAACATGTTTCCATTCAACAAAGTAGGAATGGCAAAAGAAAGTTCTTAGGAAACTCCTTTAATTTTGACATGTCTTTGGGGATGTCCACTGGGCTTCTATGTAGACTTATGTCCTGTGTTAATATATTAAATATGTGTTGGAGTTTTAGGACAGATGTGGAATAGGAGGAGTGTGTCAGCTAAGAAATAACTTTCAATATTTACCTGCAACTAGTCATCCTCTGTACTAACTTATCTTCACTTCATGCTGACCATTGTCCTGAGATTCATGATGGTGGTATTATCATCATCTGTTTTCCAATGGGCAGTGCTGACGTGAGGGTGCCTCTTGTTCCAACATTACTTGATGAATGCTAATCAAGTATGAGCTTTTGACATTGTTCTTCTACAGATCCATTCCAAAGCTTAGCACACATCTTGCTGAGGATGAAGGTGGGAAGCAGAAGCTGGAGCCATTTGCTTCTGGGATGGGAAGAGTCACTTCTGTATCTTACAGGTGGCCTTGGGTTTCCAGTTTTATCTGTCCATCCTCAGTGATATTGGACATCTGTGTCTATTACAAGAACAAGATTCTACCTTTCCACACATAGAAGTGTCTGAGGGAGATGCACCCATAGAGATCTGTAGCCAGGCTTTGTAGGCTGCAGAAGTGAGGAAAAGCAGATATTGTACACATGTGCTTGAGGCGATCACCAGGGCCCACTACAGGAGATGTCACATATTGAAATGGAGTAAACAAGGCTTGTGGGGATACTAGTTACATTTTAAAATTGCTTTTACCAAATTCCTGATAAAGAAGAAGAAGGGAGGTTTATTTTGTTGTAGAGGTGGAGAAGATATAGTCTATCATGATGGGAAGACACACCACAGCAGCAGCAAAGTGAGACAATAGGTCATTTTGTGTCCATAGTCAGAAACTAGAGGGAACAAGCAGTGGCCCATTTAAGTGGCCCATTTCCACGCATGAAATTTTTCCTCTTAATGGTTCTAGAGTCTCCCAAAATTGCACCAACTTGTAGTCGGCCAAATTTCAAACACATAAACCCATAAAGGACATTTCACATTCAGAGTCATTAACTGGAGACTGGGGAGATGAATTGGCCAGTAAAATAAGTTTGACCCTCAGAACCCCACATAAAAATCCAGGCATGCTGGCTCTTGGATTTCCTGAGCTAGAACAGCATCATCAGGAAGATCCCCGGGGCTTGCTGGGCAGTCTGCTTCCCTTATTTGGCGAGTGTGAGGCTAGTAAGAAACTCTGCCTCAAAAGCAGACACAGATGATAGTGCCTGAGAAATGGCACCTCACACATAAACATGTGCAAGCACACAATGAAACATAATCAGGAGAGCTATTGTCTTGTCTCCTTTCTCTACCTCTTTCCCCACACCTGCCTTTCTGGAGAGAGTCCAGTTGGTACTTGTTGTCAAAGCATGTATCTGTATCTCCAGTACTCATGTAAAAAAAAATCATCCAAGCATGGTGGCACATCTGGAAATCATTGGCTAGGCAATGTAGCTAAAACTGTGAGCTCCACATTCCATAAGAGACTCTTTCTTAAAAAGGAAGAACAGCTGAGGAAGACATTTACAGTGACAAATACGTATGCACTTTTAGTACCCACAAAGGTAAAAGTCTGGTCAGTTATCAAATCAGGAGGAGGTGAGAGAGGGAGTCACGTGACATATCCTGTGCACTCCAACTCCAGAGACTAGCTTCAGGATGCAGAGCTGAGTTTATTACCCAGCCTATACGCTTATATACAGTGTTTCAGCCAATCCCAAGACCCTAAATTCTTGGCCACACCATGCTCCAGTGAAAGCCTTGCCTAATGAGATAACTCAGAAGGAGTCGATGGGGTGAGTATCATTACCTGTGAAGACTTCTGTGGAAGTGGAGAAAGCCACCGTATGCCAGAAACCAATTTAGATCAAATGCCTTGTACGGCAGATCAGAACTCTTCTTTAAGAAGTCGCAGAATCCTGTGGTGCCTCTCTTTCCATACCAGTTTTTTTCCTTCACAAGGTTTTCTTTCCTAAAGCACTTTTGGCATACAGCCCCTGGACAATTTCAAGGGCAAGAGACAAGACACCCACTTCCACATGTGTGGTTCCCTCAAAAGAAAGTTATGCTGTTATCTATTCAAGGCCCATACAAGTGGTGTGATGGGTTCTGAAGTTCTCCACTCAAAAGGATGCTAAGGAACTTAAATGAAATTATAGGCTGGATCCTGGAATACATCTGAATAGGACTGTGACTTACATCTGAATAGGACTACAGTGGAAAAGGAGAAGTTCTAGCTCATGAAAGTTGCAGAGGAAGTTGAGAGTTTTCATTTTTGTAAACAAAATTTTATGATCTTCTTTTTGAAATACCCTGAAAATTGCATATTAATACCTGGGGAATGTATAAGTTTCTGGTTTCTGAGCTGGACTGAAGCTGCAAGCTGATGCCAGGGCCCTTTTCCTGCCCACATCTCTTTGCCTTTCTGTTACACTTCAGACTTCCTTCCAAGCAGGGACAGTTTATTAGGAGACAGGAGTAGGCACTGGGTCTGAGTAGCAGCTCAGTACCACACTGCATTGAGAGCTGGAGTTTCAGGGTTTGACATGTAATGTTTGTGTGTGTATACATGAGCCATGGCATGTGAGAAGTTGGTCCTTATCTCCCATCAATTACTGAGCTCAGACTGTCAGACCCAGTGGCAGGTGTTTTTACCCCGGGTCATATTACTAGCACCCCTGCCCTTTTAATTTTTCAAGAGTTGGGAATTTATTTTTCTTTAGCATGGACTTTTTTAAATTCATGTTCACAGAGCATGATTTTCTGTGAAAAGTCCATGTGTTACATATAAATATGTGTTCACAGGTCTTGTCTCTTAGCATTTTAAACCCCACCCATGGCTTGTGTGCTTTTTGTACTATAACATGAGCCACAAGATGTCTGGCACACTCTGGAGAACCAGCCCTGGCTATCCTTGCTTTCACATATTTTAATTCTGCAGTATTTTTCTAATGCTTTGTAGACACATTCCTTACCCTACTCTCTTGCCTCACAAGGGGCATGTATTTTACCTGGTGCTCCTGCCTCACCTTGTGTATATCTTTGTCTGTCTGTCTGTCTGTCTGTCTGTCTGTCTGTCTGATTCCTTTATGCCATTAGATGAGCAGTTTCTACAACAGATTTCCACTGCCATGAAAGTTCTCACTTGCACAGAGCCAGGGGAGGCAAGGACTATATACTGAAATCTCTGAAATCACCAACAAAAATAAATAACTCATCCTTCATCCTTAAATTGTTTCTGTCAGGTGTTTTGTCAGTGATAAAAGTTGATTATCACACCAACGGACCCCTAAGCTATGTGATACAAGTACATATGTGGGTATTATCACAAGAGCCTTCCCACACAGGCAGCTTTCCAGGAGAAAGGGTAAAGACGAAAAAGTACCCTACATGCTTATTGTATTACAACATCAAGATCTAGAGCTGCTATAAAGTCATTATTGCCTGATTAACAGATGCTGCTACTCATATCTCTACAGGTGAATCACGTCCTATGTTTCCTACGCACTGTCACATGGGTGGTAGGTCTTAACAGTGCATAGTGTGACTATGGGATATCAGGAACCTTTTGTACAGCTGGCAGAAAGGTGTCTAATCTCGCAAACTATGTGAGCAAAAGTTATGCTTTCCTCTTGAAGAGCTGTCTCTATGAGAGTGTTCTTCCAAGACCCTTTCACCTCTGACGTTTTTAGCCTAGCAATTAGGATTTATAGAAGAAATACTGTCTTGGAAAGTCAAACAAGAATTAAACAGGGCTTCAATGTGGAGGAAGCAGGATAAGTTTGGAATACTTGGCTGGATGAGTAACATTGGGGGTTTAGGGAGAGATAAGACAGTAGCCTGTTTCTGCAGGCTCCTTGGCTGTCTTTCTTATCTAAAATAACTGAAAGTGTCACTGTCACTCACATTTCCTCCAAGATGAAAGGTGTGATTTCCACATGGTGCCTGCAGACCTTGAATGTGAAAATCCAGGAATCCTATTACAGAGCCTCTCAGTAAGCACAAAATCTGTTTAGCACCATGTTCATTTTATAAGGCATAATTTAAAATATCTGTGTTTGCAAATTAAAAGACTTTCCTACCACTAATTAAAACATACTCATTAGCTTTTGGCAGGCAACTGCTGTTCTTAATTTGAGAAAACAAATCTAGAAGAATGGTTTAGAAATATTTAAAAAGGAAAAAAAAAAAAAAGGACTTCACCAAATGCTTAGATACAAGACCAGATTCACTATTCTCATGGGGTGAGAATACTAACTATGCATCAACTCTGTTATATTAGCAATAACCTACTAGTAACTTAAAATAACACTTTTCTGACTATTTCCAGGTTTTAGATAGTCTGAGTTTGATGGCTATTTTTCACTTGCTTAGAAATATGATGAGTTATTTGGATCAAGGACCCCACTGACAGACAACAGGTTTTTCTGCAGCTGTTAGTTAGGAGACATGTCATGCTACTAATTGGTATGCTATCATTCTAGGGCACCCAAATCTTTCTGAAATTATGGGATAATAGATCTCCAACTTTGAATCCTACAAACTATTGACATGGACCCTCTGAAAGTTAAAGTTTGACTTGACACAAAGTGGGTAAAGGTGCTCGTTGCTGAGCTTGGACACCAGAGCTTGATCTTAGGGCTCACGTGGAAGAAAGAGAGAACGGAAACTTGTTCTCTGATATTTAAATGTGTGGCATGGCACATGTAAAGTCATTAACACATACAAAGGAGAGAGAAAGAAAGACAGAGAATAAATGTAAACACTGAAAGTTGTGGTAATTGTGTCTTAATGAAACATTTAACTTATCAAAAATAAATGCTTCTTGTAAAAAAGGAAATATTTCAGTTATAAAAATAAGTATCTATGGCTACAACTCTCATTTAAAAGATTTTTTTTCTTTTTCTATTCCGTCTGAACTATGAAATTCATCTCAGGAAAAGCCTATACTTTAAACTTCAAAATAGCAAAGTAAAAATAAACTCTTGAAATACATTTGCTTTGGAAGAAAAAAATGGATGTGCTTTTTAACTAATATTTTTTAATTTAATTTAAATATCAGCCCTCAAGAATTGTTTACATTTAGTTTCAGTATTCATTCATTCATTCATTTTTGTGATTTCATTGTGAATAGTCCCCCACAGACTTATGTGTTTGAACACTTAGTCCCCACCTGGTGGTACTTTGAAGAAGTTGTATAGTTTAGGAGGTGGAGTCTCACTACATGGAGAAATCACTGCAGGCTTTCTGAGTTCATGTGTTATGACCAGCCAGTTTCCTTCTCTTGCCAGCTTGCCTTGCCCACCATTGTGCCCTCTGTCCTCCAGAATTTATAGGGAAAAATAAACTTTTAAGTTACTTTATTAGGAAATTTTATAACAAAAGGCAAAGCAAATAAGAAAGATGTTAGCAATGAGAAATGGGTCAGTTGCTGTGGTAAGGTTAAACTGTGGTTCTGGGCCGTTGGAATTAGTTTGTAGGAATAATGTGGAAGAGATAATGTTCGGCTGGAAAAACCCTAGCATACTGGAAGCAGAACTATGTAAGCCATTCTTTTGGGAGCTTAGAAGACAGGAATGTAAGAGAGAAATTCAGACATTGGGAAACTGATTACTGAGCTTCTAAATGGGGAGCAAGGACTCGATTTGGCTAGAGTCCGTCCACTGAGATTACATTCATTATATTAATGGCCTTGGCAGAGAATATTTTAAGGCATCTCACTGTTGTCTCTCTTGTGTAGTTATTAGTCATAACTCTTATGACGATCTATGAAGAGGAGGGGCAATCTGAGCTTTAGAGTCAGGAACAAGAAAGAGATTCTAGAATTTCCCTCTGCAGCTATAGAATGGTACTGAAGCCAGGTGTATGTCAGGGGTGTCTGCATGAAGACTCAGAGAGTCTATTGATAAAGTTATAGAGGTGAAGCCTAGATTTCACTGGAGACCCCAAGATGTTGAAGATGCCATAGTCATGGGATACGTACCAAGGATAACTGAGAACCAGGTGTGCAACCAGCTCAAAAGAGAGAAGTGTGATGCAGTCAACAAAGCTGAAAGGAGTTGGAGTTCTGAAGAGTGCTTTGACATCAGACATTGAGATTAAAAGTTGGAGTTTGCTCTGCTGGTTTTAGGTCTTGATTTGATGCAGGTTTCCCTGATATTGCTTCTTTTACTCCCATTTGGAGTGGTAATAAATATGTGGTATTGTATGCAGTATGTGATATGCTTCTTTATTTTGATTTTATATGGATTATAGTTAAGAGATTTCCAGAGTCTCAGAAGAGACTCTGAATTTTGGACTTTTAAATGTGTTGAGACTCTTGTAGACTATAGAAACTATTGAAATTGAACTGAAAGCATTTTTGTATTATTATGATTGGCTACAAGTCTATGGGGTGAGGGAGTGGAACATGCTGGTTTTAATATGAATGTTCCTCAAAGGCTCATTTATGGAACAAATTCATCAAATACCCCATTTAGATGCAGCCATAAAAAAAGACTATCAACTCAAGAGTTGGAAGGGCAGGTATTGGGCAAAAACTTGGGTCTCCTAACTTACATCCTGTGGATTTTTGTGTAGCACATTATGTACTAATAAATAACTATTAGATTAATGAAAAGCCATTGATTAAGGAGGATAAAAATGAATTTGGACCACTGGATTACTAAGACTTTAAGAATGTCACAGAGCTCAGGAAAACTTGAGATGAAGCAAATTTAAGTCATGCCAAGAAAACACAAACACACGCATACCACATGCAGTCAAGTCACATATGCACACAACCCATATATATGTACATACCACAACTTCACACACATACAGTATACATATACAATGCACACACATGGAAACCAAACTCATACCACATATATACACACAGACATAGTATATATTATACCACACATATGCATACAAACATTCTTCTCATGATAAGAATGACCATGGACTTGTACAAAACTCAAGTCTAAGTGGATCAAATACCTCCACATAAAACTAGGGTCATTGAAATTTATGGAGGAGAAAGTGGGGAAAAGCCTCCAAGATATGGGCACAGGGGAAAATTTCCTAAACAGAACAGCAATGGCTTGTGCTATAAGATCAAGAATTGACAAATGGGATCTCATGAAATTGCAAAGCTTCTGTAAGGTAAAAGACACTGTCAATAAGACAAAAAGACCACCAACAGATTGGAAAAGGATTTTTACCAATCCTAAATTTGATAGGAGACTAATATCCAATATATACAAAGAGCTCAAGAAGCTGGACTCCAGAAAAACAAATAACCACATTAAAAAATGGGGTACAGAGCTAAACAAAGAATTCTTAACTGAGGAATACCGAATGGCTGAGAAGCACCTGAAAAAATGTTCAACATCCTTAATCATCAGGGAAATGCAAATCAAAACAACTCTGAGGCTCCACCTCACACCAGTCAGAATAGCTAAGATCAAAAATTCAGGTGACAGCAGATGCTGGCTAGGATGTGGAGAAAGAGGAGCACTCCTCCATTGCCGGTGGAATTGCAAGCTTGTACAACCACTCTGGAAGTCAGTCTGGCGGTTCCTCAGAAAAATGGACATAGTACTACCTGAGGATCCAGCAATACCTCTCCTGGGCATATACCCAGAAGATGTTCCAACTGGTAATAAGAACACATGCTCCACTATGTTCATAGCAGCCTTATTTATAATAGCCAGAATCTGGAAAGAAGCCAGATATCCCTCAACAGAGGAATGGATACAGAAAATGTGGTACATTTACACAATAGAGCACTACTCTGCTATTAAAAACAATGAATTTATGAAATTCTTGGGCAAATGGATGATCTGGAGGAAATCATCCTTAGTGAGGTAACCCAATCACAAAAGAAATCACTACATATGCATTCACTAATAAGTGGATATTAGCACAGAATCTTAGAATATCCAGGATACAATTTGCAAAACACAAGAATATCAAGAAGAAGGAAGACCAGCATGTGGATACTTCATTCCTCCTTAGAATAGGGAACAAAATACCCATGAAAGGAGTTACAGAGACAAAGTTTGAAGCTAAGACGAAAGTATGGACTATCCAGAGACTACCCCACCAGGGGTCCAAACCATAATCAGTCACCAAACCCAGATACTATTGCATATGCCAGCAAGAGTTTGTTGAAGGGACCTTGATATAACTGTCTCATATGAGGCTATGCCAGTGCCTGGCAAATACAGAAGTGAATGCTCACAGTCATCTATATGATGGAATACAAGACCCACAATGGAGAAGCTAGAGAAAGTACCCAAGGAGCTGAAGGGGTCTGCTACCTTATAAGAAGAACAACAATATGAACTAACCAGAACCCCCAGAGCTCGTGCCTCTAGCTGCATATGTAGCAGAAGATGGCCTAGTCAACCATCATCAGGAAGAGAGGCCCCTTGGTCTTGCAAACTTTATATGCCCCAGTACAGCAGAATGCCAGGGCCAAGAAGTGGGAGTGGGTGGGTAGGGGAGAAGGGCAGGGGGAGGGTATAGGGAACTTTCGGGATAGCATTTGAAATGTAAAATAAGAAAATATCTAATAAACACACACACACACACACACACACACACACACACACACACACACACAAGAATGACCATAGCTTTTGTGGACCACTGGGGACTTTCTTTCAGAAGACATACATTTGTGCATATCTGTCTTCAAAATGCAATTTTAAGCTCCTTTGATTTGAAAATCATCAATTTTAACCTTTTTCATCTCCATTTGCTAAAAAAATGACCCCAAGAAAAGTGATACATTCATTCATTTCATAATAGTAATGTGTGGGCTCTTTTGAATCTAGGCATTTAAACAGCATGCAATACTTTCATGTGGAGATGGGACAGAGATATCATTGCTTCTGTGACCCTCAGCAGAGACATGACATTTTACAAACAATGGCAGAACCAGGGAGTTTTCCTTTGATGATATCATTGAGAGTGTATAAAGCTAATATGATAAATCTGAACTTGGCTTCACAAATAACAGATTTGGTCAGGCTCTAAATAGTGTTGAGTGTGTGGAAACCAGACACAGTTCTAATGGAAAGACCTATGGAATCCCATATTAGAATCACAGAAAAAATTTTCAGTTGTTGCCAGAAGGCAAACAATAGTGACCCAGAATTAATGAGTAGGTAAAGAGCAAAGGAGGTAAGGAGAGCAGAACTGGCCCTGGCTCTGCAGCCACATGGAAGTCACTTGACCTGGAGGACCCCTGCTGGGGACAATTCTAAAACATGGCTGTCTTTGACATTCTTGCAAATCCTCATCATCATTCCTGGGGGCACCTTCCACTCTGGCCCTTCCCTTTTTGGCCATGGGTTCAGGCCTGTTTCATTGCAGCTCCTTTTACTGAACTCTAACATCTGGTCTACTGACCCCCAGCATGTGCTTATTGGAGTTACCTAGTATCATAGGTGGCCATGTGCTCAGCTCTGCATGCCTATCCACTCTGTCTTCCATCTTGTTCCCAAGAACTTCTCATCCCAATTGACAAGGGTGTCCACAGCTTGATGACAGGATGTAGATGGAAATAAAAGTGACACCAGATGGAACACCAAAGAGAATTCCTTTCCCACAGGAGCTCCAGTTTAGTTTTACTCTGCTTGCTTTGCACCATTTACACTATCCCTGTACACCATTTACACTATCTCTTCCTTGTCTATCCCCAGGCAAGATTAGCTAAGTGACGTCACTTAGTCATTTCTACTGTAAGTCACTTAATATCCAAACATAGCCCTTTTCAGGTAGCTTAAAAATTTCCAAGCAGCTTTAAATTTTTTGGATAAAGATGGATTAATTAAAAAGGAATAGAAGAATTAAGGATAAATAAAAGAGCACAAAGCAAGAAATAATGGTGTTTTTCTCCTCCCTTGTGTCCACACAAATCTGTGATTATGTAATTGATCACCTTGGAACGAGGTCATTGTCATACATAATTTCACAATCTTACTGTATTCTTCAACTGGGACTTCCACATCAGTCTGACATACTTGTTAATCTCTGGCAAGCTCAGGAGAGGAGAGTCAGTTTCGACAAGAGTCTGAGCCAATGTATTTGTTTTTAGGTTGTCTGTGGCTGTTGTCTGATTTTATGTCAATTTTCGGACTCTGGAGTTTCAACTCTTTTTGAATTGACATTTTAGTTTCAATCAACAAAAAGCTTTCCTTGGTATTAAGACCTGGAGTTGTTTTACCCATTGCAGAATTTAGATGGCTTTGTGTTTTTCAGTTCACCTCCAGGCACTGACTGCACATAGTTGAGGTCTGCCTCACCTGAAGAAGCTCTTCTCTCTTACAAAGTGCTGCTCTCTCAGGACTGTGTTCAATTATGAAAGGGCCATCTGGGGACAAACTGCTTTCTGGTCTTTTCCCACAGATGCTTCCTGTGAGCCTTGCCTCTTTGCCACACTTTTACCCACTGTTAGTGGACCCTTCGTCGCATGTGTATAAATGGTGATGGCAGGGTATTGGGGTGTTTGCTGCCTCTCTGATTGCTCAACTTTTTCTCTGGTATTACAATTGATGTGTGTATTTACATACTTATCCAATCCAGTGTCTGGTTTGCTTCCTGTTATATTCATTGCTGGTGAGTCCTAATGCATCATTTCCTGTTACTTCTTTGAAAACAAGCCTATTAAAACTTGTGTGCTAATTTAGTATCAGGTACAATGCTCAATATGAAGTATATTTTCATACCTACAGAGGACAATCACTCACATTAATTACCACAGACTTGTTTTTATATAACCATAATTTTAATAGTTCTTATGCTTATTCTTTTAGAAAATGACATGTGTTGTTTTCATAATTTTAATATAGATCTTGTTAACTTGAAAGATGCTAACCCAACTGCTCCACAAACACATAGATGTAAAAACTATTTTTACTGTACATGTATGTTTCCTAAAGCCGTGCTTGTTCTTGGGTCTACTGCAGTCAACCCCATTTTATATTAGAGTTTATCTTTTCCTTCTTCTGGGAAGTGTGGTTGTAAATAAGATCTAGGCAGTGGTTCTGATTGGCTTAAGCACAAGCGCAGATTCCACTTATTGTCGGTCATTACTGACTTGAGGTTAAGAAAGCTATTAGAAGTCACAGATAGACACCTAGGATTTAGCATCGGAAAAGTCTTACTTTCTTCTGTAAATCTTTCATGATACCTTGCATTAGGGTAGGAGGTCTAAAATTGTTTTGCTGATTTTTCAGAGCTCTGCCAGCACTTAAGCTGACATCAAGAAGGACTGACTAAGACAGAAAGAACAAAGCACTTGGAGTCATTTTTGTCACTCCCGGATCAGCCTTCACTTGAGCTCCAAGACTAGTCATATAATTTACTACTAAAACCTCGTTATATTGCATTTCTCATTTAGAGAAGAGAGGAAAGACAGATGCTTATAGGTATAATGCTTACAGAATGGTATGGTAAGAACTGGCAAAGCGTTAACATACAGAGTTTTATTAACCCTGATATGCTGAGTTGATTATAATTGAGGTACTGAGGAACTTTGGGCAAGTTACCAGGTTGTGGAAGTAAACTCTGGAGCCAAGTTGAATGAGACTCCCCAGTTTGAGAACCAAGAATTCCAGCATAGTCATCAACATTTGCTGTGAAGAGTGCTTATACAGAGACAGTATTTATTTTATATGGAGATATTTTCAAATAAGGATGCTAAAATTCAGTGAACTACTCTTCCCAGGTCTCTTCTGGGAATCTCAAGAACAAAATGTTTGTATCAACTTTAGTTAACAGTGCAGACATCCTGACTCCCTCTGCCCGGTGACTAAGAGATTCTCCCTATCTGTGCATCCTTCCCATTGCATCTCAGGATCCATTCCACAATCTCTTTAGATGCCTAAGCATCTCTTTTTTTTTTTTTTTTTAAAGATTTATTTATTATATGTAAGTACACTGTAGCTGTCCTCAGACACTCCAGATCAGGGCATCAGATTTCATTACGGATGGTTGTGAGCCACCATGTGGTTGCTGGGATTTGAACTCTGGACCTTCGGAAGAACAGTCGGCGCTCTTAACCACTGAGCCATCTCACCAGCCCCATAAGCATCTCTTTTTAAGCAATATTTCAGAACTCATAAAAATCATACAAACGAGTGTTCAAAAGGCCTTCATAAGTGGCTCTCCTTTGAGAAGCCCACACCACGTTTGGGGGACTGCATTCTTTCCTTGAGTGCCATTATTTTTAATAAACTCCAGCTCTGCCTCATACTGGCTCATCCTGAAATTCTTTTCTGTGGTAGAGTTGAATACTTAGCAGAATGCAGATTGCAGAGGACGCACCACGCAAATGGTTCTGTAGCGTCTGCTCTGGGCCTGGGAGTGAACTGTTGTCCTTTCTCTGATGGTCACTGATAGATATCAAATTCCACTGGGGTATCTGTTGCTATCTACATCTCTGTAATTTTTATATACTATGACCATCAACAGAGCTTGAATTATCCCCATTTGGACACCACATAATTTTTCCAGTAAAGTGTCACAGTATTCCACAAACCTCAGTAAGGATTCAGTATGTTCACAAGAAGCTATTATTTCTGTATGGATGTCACAAATGCTGTGGGTTTGAAATGGATCAATCTTTCTTCTCTTTCAACTTTGAAAGTGATAAAAATCACCTGAAATTTGAACTGACTGGAAATTTTACAGATAAAAATAGAAAACTTCTTGCTAGTCTCAAGTTTCCATTCTCCCTTCATCTCACCTCCACAGAAGCTGAGAAGTTTTGAAGCCAAATGCTCTATTTTACTGGAAGAGGAATGAGGTTGAACAAACGAAATTATCTTTGAAAGTCTGGAAAGACACTTTTTTTTCCTGGAGAAACTTCTAGAATATATCCTGGGGTAGCTAAGCACCAGACTTCAGTGGATGCACTATACAATAATGTCTTCACCTTGCCACTGGTGACAATGGTTCTGTGTTGTCTGCTCTCTATCAAAGGGCTCTACCTAGATCAGAAACTGAGCTGTTGTATTCTGCTCTGTTGATCACTGACATCAAATTCCACTGGGGTATCTGTTCGCAATGGAAGGAAGGCTGGGGTGCATGCCTCACCCCCCTTCCCCATACATATACACAGTGAGAGACAGAGGCACACAGAGACAGAGACAGATGACTGAGAGAGACAGAGAAACAGAGACTTAGAAACAGAAAGAGAGTCTAAAACAAAGCAACTGGAAAGAAAAAAGAAAACAGAAGCAAAAAAGAATGGGATACGATGGCAGGTACATGGATGAGACTTTTCTGTGTACCTGTTATTCTTGCCACAATTGCACTTTCTTGTTTTTTTTTAAACAATTAGTTATGTGCAAATGCTTGTTTCTCTGTATGGATTTGTGCACATGGGTATAGCTGTCTGCAGAGACCAGAAAAGGGTGACAGACTCCATGGAACTGGAATTGCAGGCACTTGGAAGCAGCTCAACCTGTGTACTGGACACCATACTCTGGTTCTCTGTAGGAGCAGTACATATCCTTAACTATAAAGAAATCTCTTCATCCCATTGGTCAGAATTTTTAAGGCTGCAAAAATTAATACTAGATAGACTTTCTGTTGTGTAGAATTCTTGGCATCCTGTTGGAAAGGCAACTTTCTGGGAGAAAGGGCCACAGCTATGCAGCAGACAAAGGCTTTTATGAAGGACTGCCCCTGTGTTGATAAGGCTCAGCAAATCTTCCTTGAACAGTAGGGTTCTTAATGGGATTATCCGGATTAATTAGCTGAGTCAAAGAATAGCTTCTTTTATCCTAATTAAAAAAAAATAAAACAAAATAAAACTACCCCTTCACACATACCAGCTATAATATGCACAAGAGTTGTCCCTGCCCTCATCTGGTAGGCATGGGAGAACTGTCCCTGGTGGCTTGGGTTTAAGAGAGCTGACTTAGTGATGTGGGCACAAGATGTCCAGGAGTACTGGCCACACCCCTCACAGAGGTGTTGAGGAAGCTCTGGACCCAATGGCATAGGTGTAGGTATGGGCATGGGAGAGCTGATTCATGGCTTTAAGATGGCCCACCCCAACATCTACTCCATCTATAAACTGCTGGAGTGTGTAAAGGAGCCTGTCCTACATATTCAAAGCTGCAGGATCTTTATGACATAGGGGAACAACAGGATACCCAAGAGGTTAGCAAGGTTATTTTGGGGAGTTGTTTTGGGTTTTGTTTTGTTTTGTCTTTTTGGTTTCTTTTTGTTTTTTGTTTGTTTTGTTTTGTTTTGATTTGTTCTTTTTTCTTTTCTTATTTTTCATTTTTTAAAATTTCCGTTTGTGGGAAGGTTACAATGGTGGAGGGTGAATATGGAAAGACTAGAAAATGAGTGGGATTAGAGTGTATGATGTAAAATTCCAAAAGATTCTATAAAAAATTATGTTAAAAATTTAAACCTGGGCAGAGCTGAGTCTCAGACCTCTGTGCACCTGTGCTGCCAGAGGAGAGCTTGCCTATAGTAAGTGCCCAGACGTCCAGGAGTCAGGTGAGTTCTCCATCTTCTGTCCTGGGTCTCTCGGAGGCCAGTCAGCACAGGAGAGTGCATGGGTTGCAGAAGCAGCAGAGATTCTTGGACAGGGTCTCTTCAGGCCTTCATCCTCAGTTGGGAAGCAGAGCTGAGTCTCAGATCACTGTGTACCTTCCCCCTCCAGAGGAGAACTTCCCTCCAGTGAGTGCCTGGACCCCCAGGAGTCTGGAGAGATCACAGTCTTTTGTCCTGGGTCTCTCTGAGGCCAGTCCACACAGGAGAGCTCCCAGGTTTCAGAAGCCACAGAGCTTGGGCCTTTCATCTCAGCCAGGAGGCAGAGCTGACCCTCAGACCTCTGTGCACCTTCCATGCCAGAAGAGAGCTTGCTTGCAGCTAGTGCTCTGACCCCTAGGACTCAAGAGAGAGCTATTCTCCCAGGAGTGCTGACAGTGGCTAACAGACTTACAAGAGAAACAAGCTCCAGCAAGAGACAGTAAGAACATCTAACACCAGAGATTACCAGATGGCAAAAGGCAAATGTAAGATTCTTACTAACAGAAACCAAGAAACTCTGCATTGTCAGAACCCAGTACTCCCACCGCAGCGAGTCATGGAAAAACCAACACATGAGAAAAATAAGATTCAAATTTAAAATTATATTTCATTATGTTGGTAGAGGATTTTAAGATGGGCATTAACAACCCACTTAAAGAAATACAGGAGAACACTGCTAAAAAGGTAGAAGTCCTTAAAGAGGAAACACAAAAATCCCTTAAAGAATTACAGGGAAACACAACCAAACAGATGATGGAATTGAGCAAAACAATCCAAGATCTAAAAAGGGAAGTAGAAGCAGTAAAGATAACCCAAAATGAGACAACTCTGAGATAGAAAATCTAAGAAAGAAATCAGGAGCCATAGAGGCAAGCATCACCAACAGAATACAAGCGATGGAAGAGAAAATCTCAGGTGCAGATGATTCCATAGAAAACATGGACATGGATTTGTTTGAGTTAATTTTATATCCAGCTACTGCACTGAAGCTGTTTATCAGGTTTAGGAGTTCTCTGGTGGAATGATTAAGGTCACTTATATATACTATCATATCATCTGCAAACAGTGATATTTTGACTTCTTCCTTTCCAATTTGTATCCCCTTGATATCCTTTTGTTGTTGAATTGCTCTGGCTAGGAATTCAAGTACTATATTGAATAGGTAGGGAGAAAGTGGGCAGCCTTGTGTAGTCCCTAATTTTAATGGGATTGCTTCAAGTTTCTCTCCATTTAGTTTGATATTGGCTACTGGTTTGCTGTATATTGCTTTTATTATGTTTAGTTATGGGTCTTGAATTCCTGATCTTTCCAAGACTTTTATCATGAATGGGTGTTGGATTTTGTCAAGTGCTTTCTCAGCATTTAACTAGATGATCTTGTGGTTTTTATCTTTGAGTTTGTTTATATAGTGGATTATGTTCATGGATTTCCATATATTAAACCATGAAGCCTACTTGGTCATGATGGATGATCATTTTGATGTGTTCTTAGATTCAGTTTGTGAGGATTTTATTGAGTATTTTTGCATCGATGTTCATAAGGGAAATTGGTCTGAAGTTCTCTTTCTCTGTTGGATCTTTGTGTGGTTTAGTTATCAAAGTAACTGTGACCTCATAGAATGAATTGGTAGAGTACTATCTGTTTCTATTTTGTGGAATAGTTTGAGGAGAGTTGGAGTTAGGTCTTCTTTGAAGGTCTGATAGAACTCTGCACTAAACACATCTGGTCCTGGGCTTTTTTTGCTTGGAAGACTATTGGTGAGTGCTTCTATTTCTTTGGGAGAAATGGGACTGTTTAGATTTTGAATCTGATCCTGGTTTAACTTTGGTACCTGGTATCTGTATAGGAAGTTGGCCATTTCCTCTAGGTTTTCTAGTTTTGTTGAGTATAGCCTTTTGTATTGGATCTGATGATGTTTTGGATTTCCTTAGGTTCTGTTGTTATGTCTCCTTTTTCATTTCTGATTTTGTTAATTAGGATACTGTTCCTGTGCCCTCTAGTTAGTCTGGCTAAGGGTTACTTCAAGTCTCTGAAGAAAGAAATTGAAGATCTCACACGATGGAAAGATCTCCCATGCTCATGGATTGGCAGGATTAATATAGTCAAAATGGCTCCCCTGCTGAAAGCAATCTACAGATTCAATGCAATCCCCATCAAAATTGCAACTCAATTCTTCACTGAGTTAGAAAGGGCAATTTGCAAATTCATGTGGAATAATAAAATACCAAGTACAGCAGAAACTATTCTCAACAATAAAAGAACCTCTGGGGGAATCACCATCCCTGACATTAAGCTGTACTACAGAGCAATTGTTATATAAACTGCATGGTACTGGTACAACAACAGACATGTAGATCAATGGAATAGAATTGAAGACCCACAAATGAATTCACACACGTATGGTCACTAGATCTTTGACAAGGGAGCTAAAACCATCCAGTGCAAAAAAAAAAAAAAAAAAAAAAAAAAAAAAAAAAAAAAAAAAAAAAAAAAAAAAAAAAAAAGACAGCATTTTCAACAAATGGTGCTGACACAACTGGCAGTTATCATGTAGAAGAATGCTAATTGATCCATTCTTATCTCCTTGTAAAAAGCTCAAGTCTAAGTGGATCAAAGACCTCGACGTAAAACCAGAGACACTGAAATTTATAGAGGAGAAAGTGGGGAAAAGCTTCCAAGATATGGGCACAGGAGAAAAAGAACAGTAATGGCTTGTGCTGTATGATCAAGAATTGACAAATGGGACCTTGCAAAATTGCAAAGCTTCTGTAAGGCAAATACACTGTCAATAAGACAAAAAGGCCACCAACAGATTGGGAAAGGATTTTTAACAATCCTAAATCTGAAAGGGGACTAATATCCAATATATACAAAGAGCTCAAGAAGCTGGACTCCAGAAAAACAAATGACTCCATTAAAAAATGGAGTACAGAGCTAAACAAAGAATTCTCAACTGAGGAATACTGAATGGCTGAGAAGCACCTGAAAAAAATGATCAATTTCCATAATCATCAGGAAATGCAAATTAAAACAACCCTGAGATTCTACTTCACACCAGTCAGAATGGCTAAGATCAAAAATTCAGGTGACAGCAGATGCTGGTGATGATGTGGAGAAAGAGGAACACTCCTCCATTGCTGGTGGGATTGCAAGCTTGTACAACCACCCTGGAAGTCAGTCTGGCAGTTCCTCAGAAATACCTCTCCTGGGCATATACCCAGAAGATGTTCCAACTGGCAATAAGAACACATGCTCCACTATGTTCATAGCAGCCTTGTTTATAATAGCCAGAAGCTGGAAAGAACCCAAATGTCCCTCAACAGAGGAATGGGTACAGAAAATGTGATACATTTACAAAATGGAGTGCTACGCTGCTATTAAAGACAATGAATTTATGAAATTATTAGGCAAATAGATCTATCTGGAGGATATTTTCCTTAGTGAGGTAACCCAATCACAAAAGAAGTCACTAGATATGCACTCACTGATAAGTGAATATTAGCACAGAATCTTAGAATACTCAAGATACAATTTGCAAAACACAAGAAAATCAAGAAGAAGGAAGACCAGCGTGTGTATACTTCATTCGTCCTTTGAATACAGATCAAAATATCCATGAAAGGAGTTGGAGAGACAAAGTTTGGAGCTAAGATGTAAGTATGAACTATGCAGAGACTACCCCTCCAGGGGATCCATACCATAATCAGTCACCAAACCCAGACACTCTTACATATGCCAGCAAGTTTGCTGAAGGGACCTTGATATAACTGTCTCGTATGAGGCTATGCCAGTGCCTGGCAAATACAGAAATGGATGCTCACAGTCATCTATAGGATAGAACACAGGGCCACCAATGAAGAAGCTAGAGAAAGTACCCAAGGAGTTGAAGGGGTCTGCCACCCTATAAGCAGAATTACAATATGAACTAACCAGAATCCCCAGAGCTCCTGTCTCTAGCTGCATATGTAGCTGATGATGACCTAGTCGGCCATCATTGGGAAGAAAGGCCCCTTGGTATTGCAAACTTTATATGCCCCAATACATGGGAATGTCAGGGCCAAGAATTGGGAGTGGTGGGTAGGGGAGAAGGGCAAGGGGAGGGTATAGGGTACTTTCGGGATAGCATTTGAAATGTAAAATAAGAAAATATCTAATAAAAAATAAGTAAAAAAAATAGAAAAAAATAGAAAAAGAATACATGGACACAACGATCAAAGACAATGCAAAATGCAAAAAGATCCTAACTCAAATCATTCATGAAATTCAGGATATAATGAAAAGACCAAACCTAAGGATAATAGGTATAGATGAGAATGAATTTTCAACTTAAAGGGCCTGTAAATATGTTTTTAAAAATTATAGAAGAAAACACCCCTAACCTAAAGAAAGTGATGTCTATGAACATACAAGAAGCCTACAGAACTCCAAATAGACTAGACCAGAAAAGCAATTCCTCCTGACAAATAATAATCAGAATAAAAGATGCACTAAATAATCGTAGAATATTAAAAGTAGTAAGGGCAAAATGTCAAGTAACATATAAAGGCAGATCTATTAGAATTGTACCAGACTGCCCACCAGAGAATATGAAAGCCAAAAGATACTGCATAGATGTTATACAGACCCTAAGAGAACAAAAATGCCAGCCCAGATAACTATAACCAGAAAAACTCTCAGTTACCAGAGATGAAGAAACCAAAGTATTCCATGAAAAAACTAAATTCATACAATATCTTTACACAAATCTAGCCTTTCAAGATATAATAAAGGGAAAATTTTAATACAAGATGAGAAAGTATGATCTAGAAAAAGCAAGGAAGTAATCCTTGCAAAAACCTAAGAGAAGATAGCCACAAGAACAGAATCTCAACTTTAACAACAAAAATAACAGTTAGCAACAATTACTTTTCCTTATTATCTCTTAATATCAATGGACTCAATTCCCCAATAAAAAGACAGGAGCTAGAGAAAGTACCCAAGGAGGTAAAGGGGTCTGCAACCCTATAGGAGAAACAACAATATGAACTAACCAGTACCCCCCCAATGCTGTGTCTCTAGTTGAATATGTAGCAGACGATGACCTATTTGGCCATGAATGGGAGGAGAAGCCCTTGGTATTATGAAGATCATATGACCCAGTACAAGGGAATGCCAGGGCCAGTGTTGGGAGCCGCGTCCGAGCCTGTGCCACTCCCAAGCCGGTTACCTAGGGGATGGTTGCCTAGGAGATGCAAACAAGTTCAGTGCGCATGCGTTTGTGACGAAACCACGTAGTCACTGCCCATCCCGGGGCATAACTTGAGGTAATGGGCAGTCAGCCAATCCTGACGACACACGTCACACTGAGGTGTAATTGAGCGGAGTTATTTCTAGAGCTACTTTCTCTTTCTCTTTCTCTCTTTCTCCACATGGTAATAAAGATATGCTTGTAGAAGGATTCTATTTTGTCCATATTCCTTTCTTGCAGGCAAGGCGGGAATGTGGGCATTTACAGACCAGTAAGCAGGAGTGGGTGGGTTAGGGAGCAGGGAAGGGGGAGGGTATAGGGGGCTTTGGGGATAGCATCTGAAATGTAAATGAAGAAAATATCTAATTAAAAAAAAAGACATAGACTAACAGACTGGCTACTTAAACATTTTGCTGCATACAAGAAACCCACCTCAGGGACAAAGACAGACACTATCAGAGTAAAAGGCTAGAAAACCATGTTCCAAGCAAATGGTCTGCAGAAATAAGATGGAAAAGTCATTCTAATATCGAATAAAATTGACTTCCAACACAAAGTTATCAAAAAGACAAGGAGGGGCACTTTGCACTCATCAAAGCTAAAATATACCAAGATGAACTCTCAGTTCTGAACATTTATGCTCCAAATGCAAGGGCATCCACATTCATTAAAGAAACTTCAGGAAAGCTCAAAGCACACATTGTACCTGATACAATACTACAGGGAGACTTCAACACCCCACTCCCATCAATAGACAGATCATGGATACAAAATCTAAACAAAGACAAAGTGAAACTAACAGAAGTTATGAACCAAATGTATTTAACAGGTATCTACAGAACATTTACCTTAAAACAAAAGGATATATTTTCTTCTCAGAACCTCATGGTACATTATCCAAAACTGACCATATAATTGGTTGCAAAACAGGCTTCAACAGATATAAAAATATTGAAACAATCCCAAGCACACTATCAGATCACCACAGACTAATGATGATGTTCAACAACAACATAATAATTAATAGAAAGCCAACATTAACTTCATTGGAAGCTAAACAACACTCTATTCAATGATAACCTGGTCAAGGAAGAAAAAAAGAAATTAAAGCTTTTTAGAGTTTAATGAAAATGAAGCCACAACATACCCAAACTTATGGGACACAATGAAAGCATTCCTAAGGGGATTCATAGCTCTGACTGCCTCCAAAAAGAAACTGGACAGAGCATACACTAGCAACTTGACAGCACACCTAAAAGCTCTAGAACAAAAGGAAGCAACTTCACCAAAGAGGAGTAGATGGCAGGAAATAATCTAACTCAGGGCTGAAATCAACCAAGTGGAAACAAAAAGAACTATTCAAAGCATCAACCAAACCAGGAGCTGGTTGTTTGATAAAATCAACAAGACAGATAAACCCTTAGCTAGACTAACTAGAGGGCATAGGTACAATATCCTAATTAACAAAATCAGAGATGAAAAGGGAGACATAACAGTAGAACCTGTGGAAATCTAAAACATCATCAAATTCTACTACAAAAGGCTATACTCAACAAAACTGGAAAACCTGGATGAAATGGACAACTTCCTAGACATACCAGGTACCAAAGCTAAATCAGGATCAGATTAACAATCTAAACAGTCCCATATCCCCTAAAGAAGTAGAAGCAGTCATTAATAGTCTCTCAACCAGAAAAAGTCCAGGTCCAGACAGGTTTAGTGCAGAGTTCTATCAGACCTTCAAAGAAGACCTAATTTCAATTCTCAACAAACTATTCCACAAATAAGAAACAGAAGGTACTTTACCCAATTCATTCTATGAAGCCACAATTGAAATGTAAACCACACAAAGACCCAACAAAGAAAGAGAACTTCAGACCAATTTCCCTTGTGTATATCAATGCAAAAATACCCAATAAAATTCTTACAATCTGAATCCAAGAACATATCAAAATGATCATCCATCATGTTGAATTAGGCTTCATCTCAGAAATGCAGGGATGGTTTAATATACAGAAATCCATCAATGTAATCCACTATATAAACAAACTCAAAGACAAAAACCACATGATCATCTCATTATATCCTGAGAAAGCATTTGACAAAATCTAATACCCATTCATGATAAAAGTCTTGGAAAGATCAGGAATTCAATGCCCATACCTAATGATGATAAATGCAATATACAGCAAACCTTTAGCCAACATCAAACTAAATGGAGAGAAACTTAAAGCAATCCCACTAAAATCAGGGACCAGACAAGGCTGCCCACTCTCTCCCTATCTATTCAATATAGTACTTGAAGTCCTATCCAGGGCAATTAGACAACAAAAGGAGATCAATTGGATACAAATTGGAAAGGAAGAAGTCAGAATATTTGGAGATGATAGTGAAACCAAAAATTCTGCCACAGAACTCCGAAACTTGATAAACAACTTCAGTGAAGTAGCTGGATATAAAATTAACTCAAACATATCAGTGGACTTTCTCTACACAAAGGATAAACAGGCTGAGAAAGAAATTAGGGAAACAACAACCTTCACATTAGTCACAAATAATATAAAATACCTTGTGTGACTCTAACTAAGGAAGTGAAAGATCTGTATGATAAGAACTTCAAGTCTCTGAAGAAAGAAATCAAAAAAGACATCAGAAGATGGAAAGTTCTTCCATGCTCATGGATTGGCAGGATTAACATAAGAAAAATGGCCATCTTGCTGAAAGCAATCTACAAATTCAGTGCAATCCCCATCAAATATCAACTCAATTCTTCGCTGAGTTAGAAAGGGCAATTTGCAAATTTATCTAGAATAACAAAAAACCTAGGATAACAAAAACTATTCTCAACAACAAAAGAACCTCTGGTGGAATGTCCATCCCTGACCTCAACCTGTACCACAGAGCAATTGTGATAAAAAAAAAAAAAACTACATGGTGCTGGTTCAGCAACAGACAGGTAGATAAATGGAATAGAATTGAAGATGCAGAAATGAACCCACATACCCATGGTCACTCGATCTTTGACAAAGTAGCTAAACAAGCCAATGGAAAAAAAGGCAGCATTTTCAACAAATGGTGCTGGCTCAACTGGGTATGAGCATATAGAAGAATGTGAATTGATCCATTCTTATATCCTTGTACAAAGCTCAAGTGTACGTGGATCATGAAACTTCACATAAAACCAGAGACACTGAAACTTATAGAGGAGAAAGTATGGAATAGCCTCAAAGATATGGGTACAGGGGAAAAAATTGCTGAACAGAACAGCAATAGCTTGTGCTATAAGATTAACATTTGACATAAAATGCAAAGCTTCTGTAAGGCAAAGAACACCGTCAATAAGACAAAAAGGCAACCAACAGAATGGGATAAGATCTTTACCAAACTTAAATCTGACTGGGGACTAATATCCAATATATATATAAAGAACTCAAGAAGTTGGACTCCAGAAAACCAAATAACCCTATTAAAAGTCCCCACTTACCGAGCTAAGCAAAGCATTCTCAAATGAGGAATACTGAATGGCTGAGAAGCACCTAAAAAATGTTCAACATCCTTATTATCAGAATAATGCAAATCAAAACAACCCTGAGATATCACTTCACACCAATCAGAATGGCTAAGATAAAAAACTCAGGTGACAGCAGATGCTGTCAAGAATGTGGAGAAAGGGGAACACTCCTCCATTGCTGGTGGGATTGCAAGCTGGTACAACCACTCTGCATATCAATTTGGTGGTTCCTGAGAAAATTGAACATAGTACTAACAGAAGATCCAGCAATACCACTCCTGGGTATATATGCAGAAGATGCTCCAACATGTAATAAGTACACATGCTCCACAATATTCATATCACTCTTATTTATAATAGCCAGAAGCTGGAAAGAACCCAGATGTCCCTCAACAGGAGAACAGATACTGAAACTGTGGTCCGTTTACATAATGGAGTAGTACTCATCTATTACAATGAATTTATTATATTCTAGGCAAATGGATGGATCTGGAGGATAAAATCCTTAGCAAGGTAACCCAATCATAAAAGAACACACATGATATGCAGTCATTGATAAGTGAATATTAGCCCAGAAACTGAGAACACCCAAGATACAATTTGCAAAACACATGAAACTCAAGAAGAAGGAAGACCAAAGTGTGGATACTTGGATTCTTCTTAAAAGAGGAAAGAAAATACCCATGGAATGAGTTACAGAGGCAAAGTTCAGAGCAGAGACTGAAGGAATGGCCATTCAGAGAGTACCCCACCTGGGGATCTATCCCATAAACAACCACCATCTCAGACACTATTGCAGATACCAACAAGATTTTGCTGACAGGAGCCTGATATAGCTCTCTCCTGAGAGGCTCTGCCAGTGCCTGACCAATACAGAAATGGATGCTCACAGTCATCTATTGGACAGAGCACAGGGTCTCCGATGAAGGAGCTAGAGAAAGTACCCAAGGAGCTAAAAGGGTTTGTAGCCCTATAGGAGGACTAACAATATGAAATAACCAGTACTCCAGAGTTCCCTGGGACTGAACCACCAATGAAAGAAAACACATGGTGTGTCTCTAGCTGTATATGTAGCAGAGGATGGCCTAGTCAGCCATCAATGGGAGGAGACGCCCTTTGGTCTTCTGAAGGTTCTATGCCCCAGTATAGAGGAATGCTAGGGCTAGGAAGCAGAATTGTGTGGGTTGGGGAGCAGGACAGATGGGAGGGGCTAGGGGATTTTCAGAGAGGAAACCAGGGAAGGAGACAACATTTGAAATGTAAATAAAGAAGATATCTAATTTTAAAAAAAGAGAAAAAATAAATTAAGAAAAGTAAAATGTGAAAAAAAAAGTTTGAGAACCACTGGTACAGTGTATAAAGGACCTTGACTAGCCAAAGCAAATCTAAGCAGAGAGATCACTGCTGGAATTGTGTTACAGTATCGGATTTCAAGGTATATTTTACAACCCAAATATGGAAAACTGGTATAAAGCAGACATGGAGACCAGGAGATTGGAAAGGAGCATTCAGAAATAAAAATTATGCACCTATAGTCACCTAATCTTGATTAAAGTGTCAAATATATACACTGATAGAAATGGAATGTCTAGGACTGATGGTACTTTGAATAAGGGAGTTCAACATGTAAAAGGATGGAGGTAGATCAATAGCTTTTATCGTTCATGAAAAATAATTTAAAAGAGATCAAATACCACAATGTTAGACAGGAATTTTGAAACTGCTAGAAAAATTTAGGTAAGACACTTTGAGAAAACGGTGAAGAAATGTCACTTCAGAGAAGTATTTTAATAGAATAGAGAATTCTAGAATTGATTGACAAGTGCTATCCCATGACTTTATGTAGCTTACATACAGAAAAAAATTTAGCAGAGTGAAGAGATAGCTTACAGAATGGGTGAAGATCTTTTCTAGCTAGTCATCAGATAGGAGATTACTATGTACAGTAAATAAGGAACCTAAAGATTTAAACATCCAAATCAAATCATTAAACCAGACAAAGAGTTTTTAAAGGAAGAAAAAAAAAGCAGTAAATACATGAAACACTGTTCTGCATCATTAACCGGTAAGGAAATGTAAATTAAAATCATGCTGAGATTACATCTTACGTCATTCAGAATGACTGTCACCATATAACCAGAGAATAACAACATATTACACAGGAAGTGCAGAAATGTGAATTACTTTCTATCATTCTGTAATTAGCAAGGAGGGTTCTCGAAAAACTGAAACTTCAATACTATCTTGCTATACCTTTCCTGAATCAAAGAAATTCAAGCCAGCTCACTACAGAGATGGCTTCACATCCAAATCTAATCTTGCACTATTCATAGTAGCCAAGATAAGAAACTGACACAGTCTAAGGCATCTTGATCAAATTCATTTCCTCTGCCACCTAGAGAATTAAAATTCAGAAAAACAGAATCCAAATCTCTACAAGCATCAGAGAGATCTCTTGCACTACACAGAGAATCAGTAGTTGAAGAAAGGTGTTAATGACATGCAGCAGACACACAGAGCAAAGACCCTATGTAAAGCAGAGAGGGGGGACAGAGCAAAGACCCTATGTAAAGCAGAGAGGGGGGACTTGGGAATCTGAAAAATCCATGCTCTTCTCGGGTGCTGAGGATTAGATCCTCTGAAGAGCCTACCCCTAACTTAGGGTTGACTAGTCTCAAGAAAGCTAGGATGATTGAAAGATCTGAAATTGCTATGTGTCATACTGAGCAGGTCTTAAACTTGAGGAGCCACTCCATCAATAGGAGCCCTGCTAGTGGAAGCCAAAAGCAAACAAGTCCTTGTTTTAAGCTGCAAGGTTTTTTCTTAGGTCAGGAGAACAAGAAAGAAGTGTGCCATTTTAGAATTATAACACTCTTATTACCTAACCATGGTCCATCTCCCTGTCTGTCTACTAGGGAATCTTTGTAACTCCTAGTCTCTCAAAAAAAATCTTAGAGAGCCTTCAATAGGTGAATAGATAGATTACACACACACATACACACACACACACACACACACACACACACACACACACACACACACACACATGTACACACACGTACACACACGTACACACACGTACACACACATGCACACACATGCACACACATGCACACACACACATGCACACACATGCACACACACACATGCACACACACACGCACACACACACACACACACACACACACACACACACACACACTAAACCAGGCTTACAAGGATAAGAATTGCACTTGGAATGTGTGTGTGTGTGTGTGTGCGCATCCTTTAAGTAAAAAGGTATTATCTGGAGTAGTGGAAAGCTGGGAATAGGAGTGAGTAATGTGGGGAAAATAAAGAGAAGTTTTGCAAACTTTGTCTCAAATGCAGAATATAAATAAGGGGAGCAGGAGGATATGGGAACATGATCAAGAGAGCAAAATAAGGGCACTACAGTGATATATGTATATGAAAACATTATAATGAAAGCCATTATTTTGTTTGCTAATTAAAAATGTTATTAACAAAAATGGAAAACACAGAAAACAAATTATGGTGGAAGGAAGAGTAGGTAGAACTATCATTATGAGTACATTATGGTCTAATTGAGCCATTAAAGGAGCAAAGTAACAGTGATTGTTAAGTAGTGAAGATCAAAGGTAAGATGTTCAAGAGTCCCTAACAGCATAAATAAATGCTTGCATAAACACACACATCAGGGAGGATATGTTACCCTTTGTTGAGTACCCTTTGTTGAGCACTGTGCAGATACTCGCGTCTTCAGTTTCACTCCCGTTAGCTATGGACTGAAGCTGCCGATTTGTTTCTGATGAAAAGAGAGAATGGAAATGGGGAAGTCAGATTGCACAGGAGAGAAATCGGCCTGACTGTTTATGGACTAATGAGAGTTACCGTCTTCATCATAAGTCATGTCAAGTGAGTGATCATGGAGGAGTACTCCCTGCACCCTGAGTTTGACAAGCCTTCTGCCTTTATGTGTTTCTTATCAAAAATTGCACAGTTCTAAATTAATCATGGAAAATTTCTTAGAAAAAGCCAAATTGAAGTACATTCTACAAAACATCTGCCCACTGCTGTTCATGGATCAAGGCCATAACCATAACAACAGAAATATAAATACAGTATCCAAGATTAGAGCAGATTAACAAGATATAATTATTGACGGCAAGGTAACACTTGGTTTGGAGCTACATATAATAAAAAGAAACCTCTTGGGCAAAGAGAAGGCATGGGAACTGTTGGGAGCATGAAGGTCCTGGTGCCCATGGATCTCCAAGGAAATCAGAATATTACACACCTGATTGTCCTTCCAAAAGGAAGGACATAAAAACCTATTTAGTTCCCAGAAATCTGGGAACTGGAGATCTGCATTACCTGTTTGGTCAGGCTATATCAAGCTCCTACAACCACTTACATTACCTGTATAGCTAGGGATACTCCAAGTGCCCACAATAAGGATCAGAGGTGAATGATAACCCAAATATATAGATATAGATAACCTCTATGCTCTCTGTATGATGAGATCAGGCCAGATTCTTCTTTAGACCCTTAAGCATGTACAGGTAGCTTATCTCCAGAAAGATGATATTCTTGAAAGATATGGTATGTTCTGAGCTGCATTTCAATGTAACTATACTTCCTGTGTTTCCATAATTGTATTATACCAGGAAACCTTTTTCCAGATTATATTCTGTTCAAATATACTGGAAACAAACCACCTAACATCAGACTCCCCAAAGTTTGATGCAGGTTGACATAATGAATCTGAATCAAGTTTTTATTTTCACCTCTACACATTCCTGTTTGCCTTGACATCTGCAGAGACCCCCTACATAAAACCACATAGCCAATTATAAAATTCAAATTATTCCATAATTTAATTTTGAAAATGTTGCAAATTCAAAATCCTATAAATAAAAATAGACCTAAAATATTCTAGCAGTAATTTAATCACTAAAAAGAAAGTGTTATGTACAAATATGACATATAATGATATAATCTATTATTTTTAATCTTAATTGCATATACATTTCTGACAAAAACATGGAGGTTCAGTTCATAATGTGATACATTTTGATTTAATCTCTCAAGTAACCTTTTTTTTTTTCTTGACTATAACTCTCAATTTTTTGTTTTGTTTTAGAGACAAGATTTCTCTACATAGCTTTGACTATCCTGGAACTCTCCAGGTAGAACACACTAACCTCAAACTCACAGAGATCAGGATGCCTTTGCTCCCAATTGAAGGAATTAAAAGTGTGTTCCACTATACCTAGCTAAACTACCTACCTGAATTGGTTGGCAGATGCTCAGTACTGGCAGTGTACCAAATAGGGGGAAAGTCAGAAATGCCTGCGATTATCTAAATATTCAGTCTGTTATTTTGATGAACAAGAATTTTATTTAATTATGGCAGCTTAGTTAAATATACACAAGTAAATTTGTTGCAGAATGACATATCTTAACTCATTAAATACCCACTAACTGCTTTTTCCTCTTGACAGAAGGTGGCTGCAGTCAGGACAGTCCTGAGGTCTTGTGACCCAAGAAGGAACAGGTTGTACCATGTAACAGGTGACTGCAGGTATAGTTCCTGCTGTCTTATAAACATGAAGAACCTGAAGAGACACTAGAAACAGAAGGTATAGATATCAATAAAGGTACATATGACTGTTTCAGGATCCAAGTGCTAATAGTTAGAATGTATCACATGTGACCTATGTTCTCTAAGCAACCAGGGCATGGAGCTGGTTGATGTAGCCTCTCCATCCAGATGAACCTAGGTCTGTCCTTTACCACCTGAAGGAGATAGAATCTTGGATGAGTTTAATCTCTTCCCTGTGCGTTTCTTTATTCAACCATCAGGAGATGGATTAGTGTAGTATGAATATCAGCGCGTTGATGTGTTGAGGGACAGGTTTATATTTAGTGTCTGCATACATGCAAGAAGAAAACAAATGCACTGACCTTTTTCTTTTTTACTAGTAAGTTGCAGAACATTTGCCAGACTTGAAAGGAATATACATCATGAAGTTGATTAACTCACTGCTAGCACTGAACTTGGGGACAGCTTTAAAAAAACAATTATTGCCGGGGGTGGTGGCACACGCCTTTAATCCCAGCACTTGGGAGGCAGAGGCAGGTGTATTTCTGAGTTCGAGGCCAGCCTGGTCTACAGAGTGAGTTCCAGGACAGCCAGGGCTATACAAGAGAAACCCTGTCTCGAAAAACCAAAAAAAAAAAAAAAAAAAAAAAAAACCAAACAAAACCCAATTATGAATTTTCTTAGAAATCCCAGTCTCAAACTTAGAGCACCACTGAGCAAAATTGGTGTTCAATGTGATTATTTTCTAGTGCCTCACCAATTCTTTTCCTGGCTTTTGAAACTCAGTTGTGTAATATAAATATGGAGATAGACAGGAAAAGAGGAACAGAGAGAGGAGAAAGTGGGAGGAGGGAGTGAAGGTGAGAGAAATAGAATAGAACGGGAGAGAAGAGGATGAGAAGAGAGTATGAGAGGAGTGAGGAGGCTGGGGAAGCAAGAAACTCCTGGTTTCTTTGATGCTGAAGAAGTTCCATCAATACATTATCAAAAGATATTAGAGTTCTCTCTTCACTGTCACTACTCTGAAAAAAATGGAACTCTCTGTCCATTTTGTAGACTTGAAAGACTAAAACATAATGTTCTTGAGCTAAAAGAAAAATATTGTAGATCCTGGACGGGTCTTTGAATGCATTCTGGACCAATTTGAACTGCAGCATAGAGATCTTCCTTTCTTGGGTTCTGTTTCATAACAGACCTGTGGGAGTTGAGCTTGCCCCTGTATTAGTTTGCTTTTTATTGTTTATTTTTATTGTTGTTCATCAAAACAACATGAGCAGAAGGACCTTGGGGAGGAAAAAGTTTAAAGATTGACCTACAGGAAACTTAAAGACAGATGTGAATCCCCAAAGCCTCAAGGCTTTCAATTTCTGTAACTGTGAACTGGGCAGATAAGACTCTTCTCAGGACTCTCCACCTAACACTAAAGGAATGATCTGACTTCAGAAGCTGAACAGTGATAAGCAGAATCTTCCATTTTATCCCTCTGCCAATGAGCTGAGAGACCGACTGTCTAAAAGATACATCAATAAGAAAAATGCAGGACACTCTAGACTGCTGTATGCTTGGTGCTATCAGAGCAAGAATTACTGTGCGGAATCAGAGACAGACATGAAAAAGAACACTGCCCACCCTGCAGACTATACAGAGTGATTACAATTTGTCCAAGTCGTACTGGAAGGTCTACCTTCCATTATGTAAGTTTTTTTTTTATTACTTTTAGACGTGTTCTAGTTGAGTTGGCATGTTTTATGATTTGCTTTGCTTCAGAGATAAGCACATTGTCAAAGATTCGATTAAAATTCCAGGAGCATTTTTTTTTTTTTTAATTTAAAAGGTGGAGGTTGAGAGAAATCACAGACTGGGAAAAGGTACTTTGAATATTACTACTTAATATATTAGAACTTCACCTACTCTGTGCCTAGGACAATAATATGGAAGTGAATTTCAAAAGTCTGCCTGTAGTTCACGATGAACAGGAACTCCTGCAGAACAGTGGGAAATGAGACACAGGTCTAGGGTCAAGACTTCAGGCTCTCAGGTAGCGACTCTTCCACCCATCACCTCCATACACTGTTGGCCTAGTGGGTGGACATTTGTAAGCTCTAGCAATGAGGTCATTTCCCTTCTGTTCTGTCACGAATAGACATGTTAATCTATTACTTTAGTTATTTTGATTTTTATTACCTAATAATCCTCTATTCAATTCGTGGACACTTAAATTGATGTTTTTCTTTTTGGAGTACTGAAGGCACTATAATCTGACAATCTACATAGAGAAATCAGGGAGGGGAGTTCCTGTTAACCTGTGGCATATCTCTCAATTCTACATGAGGAATTGCAAACTAAATGAGTGGTTATTTAACTGTTTTGCATTACTTCAAGGATAGTGTGTGACTCTCCTCACCAAGTCCTCAGAGATCTTTCCTTTATAAGACCATTTATTGGACTAATGGATTAGCCATGAGGAAAATAACCTTTCATTACTAAGAGCATGAAGATGATTTTGGAAGGAATGACCTGGAATGTATTACCTTATCCACCTCTGGAAGATTTTCCAAAATGAATGTGACTCATACATGCAGATAAACACATCATACTTTGTTAAATTTTCAAAATTGTTAGAGCTAAACCTTTATTGCCTCTTTCGTTAGTACTTACACTGCATTTTAGCATTGTCCTCCAGGCGGCGCTGTCTCCTCAGTACGGGTCTAAGTCTCTCCAAACCAAAGGCAATGCAGGCCATCTGACTTTAGTCTCCCTGGATATAGCAGTTCTAGGCCTACAACCCAAGTCTCACATCTGAGAGTTATCTTTGTTTTGGCTAGACTTCTTGGGATGGCTAAAGACGGTGTGAGCACACAGTGACCACCTCTCTGAGTATCTTATTGATTTTTTCAGCAGGCCTTTCAACAGACTATGGCTATAGTCAGTACTCCAGGGCTTCAAGGGGATGAAACTGAGTTTTGACATCCTGAAGACAGTATCTTGTAGGTTAGATAAGGCCCTGTGGCTCACTTGGGGCCCTCTAACTTCTTTCCTTGAGGGGCCTTATACAGAGTACTTCCCCTCTGGTTTTAAATGGAATTGTCATGTAATTTTCTCTAAACCAATGTGCCAGAGAAACCAGCCATCTTGAGTCTGTGGCAGAATGGCAGGACATAAATGTCATGTACAGAAGTATACAATTTTCAAATCTCTCAGAACTTAATGTTGGTGCATATGCTATGCTTTCCAAAACTGTTGGGGTTCTGGGTCTATTATATAGAAGTATCTCATAGAGTTTCAGAAGCATTAATTATGATAACTTAGAAAACTACTAGTGCATAGTAAGTGTTCCATAAGTGGCATGGGATAATAGATTATGACATTCTTCAATCTGAAGTCACCATAGGGTTGGGACTTGTATCTCACTCTCTACCTTCATTTCCAAAATTGACTTGTATCTCACTCTCTACCTTCATTTCCACGTCTTTGTCCCTATGCTCCCCTGACTTTGACCCTTCATGCTTACTTGACACATTCATCCTAAAACAAGCAAGCAAGCAAGCAAGCAAGCAAGCAAGCAAGCAAGCAAGCAAGCAAACAAACAAGGCCATCACTCCCCATTCCAGAAGTCAAATGTGCTTCCGGTATCTCTGCCCATAGTTGAGACATTCTATCTCCTTTGTGTGGCAGATACGCAGGAGTATATAGTAACAAACTTCATTCAACTTCATGTTGGTTATTTTAATCATGCAAACTCTGCATTTGTAAACCATCTTGAAAGGATTATCAACGAAATACCTCTATTTAGAAAAGACCTGGTTCAAATTCAAGCTCTAATGCCTGGCTGGTGGCTGGACCTCTGTTTTATATGCACAGGCCAGTGTTTGTTTTTTTCTTCTGGTGGTGAGGGGTATGGACATTAGCAGTATCACTATACCCACACAGTGCTTCCACAGAGCAAGTACTTGCCTCCTTCCCAAGCCTATTTCTGTATTCACCACACATTCCTGCCCACCAAAAGGCAATCAGGAGGATAAGATTCATGGCATTTTTTACTTTCCCATTGCATCCATCAGAGTAGAAGCATGTTTTGCTTTTTATTGCTGGTCCTACCCACCTACCCATTTTGAAAAGTAGATGCCTGTCAGCAGACATTCTAATACACTCAAGTCTTCGAGAAATACATCTGTATCAACATCTTGGCTAGCTAAATCTGGCAGATTCTTAAGTGATCAACAATTTAGCTCTGGCTCCCCAGACTGCAACAAGGCCTAATGACCCATCTCTCAATGAGAAGTCTTTTACCATCACAGGACTGTCTCTTTTACTTCAATGCAAGTGGACTAACTATATTGTGTCTTAACCAATAAGGCACACTGTTTTCCATGGTTCAAAGTTAAGCTTTTATTCAGTTTTAAATTAAAAAAATAAATTTCATTATTAAATAGTGAGATGGGTCTAACTAATGTTCAGAGAGTTTGTTACTCAGGAACCAGGGGTCACAATTAATGGGGGGAGATCACCTAAACTAAAATTATTAGTGTTGTATTATTTGTGTAAAGTTCAACAGTGGCATGATTTCAAAGAAACTAAAATACAAAGTTTTAAACGTGTACAATGTAGGGATAAATGAATCACTTATTTTACTACAAACAGAAGCTCCCTTCCCAGTGCCAGCCAGCATGGTTGCTATACCACAGTGCTAATGTCATCAGGCTCATCTGCCTTCTTTTGCCTGCTTGGCAGGGATTTCAAGTATTCAAGGTGTCTCCGGGCATCCTCCTGATTCTGCCTCACGTAGTACACCACGTAAGAGATCACCATGGTGAACCAGCCAAACATGGTGACGAGCATGGCATAGTCAGTAGTCTTTTTAGGGAGGTTACAAAGGTCAGCATCATTGGCAGCATTGAGGAAAGGTCTCCCAGCATGCTCATCCAACACTGATGTCTTGCAAATTACATTGTGTGCTGTCTCATGATTGGATGCCATGCTCCTGAGAACTTGCTGGAGAGTACAGTCACAATGCCATGGGTTGTTAGCAATCCTAGCCCTAGCCTTCAGATTATTGAAGGCATTTTTGTGCACACTTTGAATCCTGTTGTCAGACAAGTCCAGGGTCTGCAGGGTTTCTGCTACTCCTTTGAATGCATGCTCGTCAATAAACTCGATGCCGTTTTTGGACAGGTTAAGAACTCTCAGTTGATGGAGGTCCTTAAAAATCTCATTGGGGATGGATGTGATCTGATTGGAGTCCAAATACAGCAAAACTGTTTCAGGAGGGAGATCTCTGGGTATTTCCTTGAGATTTGCATTGCTACAGGTGACATTTAACCCCCCAGAGGAAGAGCAAAGGCAGCCCTTGGGACACATACTGGCAGAATGAAAACACAGTATCATCAGTACAAAGCTTTGGAGGAGGAGACACATGGAGAGGGAGCGGGACAGCCACAGGTCGACCAGATTCATCCTGGAACCTCTGCATAATCACGAGTCCATTCCTCATTCACTCCAAGTGTTGCATGTGTTTTGCCCCTGATCACACTCTGGATTTCCTTCCTGGGTGGTTCAAAAGGATGCAGCTAGCACATAGCCTTCTTCATTATTCCTGTCCTTGCTTGGGAACCTAAAGGAAAGGAAAGCAGATGCAATTAGCTTTTCTGTGAGCAGACATGAACGGCAATTAAGAAGTGCCCTCAGGAGTCTGCCTAAAGTAGGGGCAGGAAGGTGAGGTAGGCAGGTAATTTCCATCAAGGCCACTGGGAATTTCCTATGTAATGGGAATCTCCAACTGAAAGTCCCAAGGCTGGGGAGAGGACTCAACAGAGACAAACATTTCCACATCCCTTCACCTTGTTTTCAGCCAGGGCAGAATTAGAACAAACTTCTACCAGCTCTCCTACTCCTCTTCTGGACCCTTCTAAGGCAATACAATTTAATTGTGCCTTTTATGCTTCCTGCACTACCAGAGGCATTATGCGAGCCAGTCCTTCACTGGGCAGAAAGGAGAACTGATACCTGTATTTCAAGGCTAATGACCACAGACAGAAATGTCTGTCCTGGGCTTTCAGAAGATATTCAATGTAGAATATTGTCTCTAAAGAAGCATCTGACTTAAGAAGTGGGCAGTGCCTCGGAGCTTTCCTGCACAATACTGCCTGAGACAAACCAACAAAAGCCTCTACAGGAATTGCTTACTTCCCAGGCTCTGGGAGGATGCTCACAGTATATCACAAAGGATTCTCTGTCTGTTTCCTAAACAACACACCTTCAGCCCAATTCAAACAGGGCACATGGCTTTAAGGTTTTTTTTTTATATAACAGAAGATAATTAAGAAATACTGGCTTATAGGACATCCATAATAGGCTATTTATTCTTTTGCGGATGCACACACACACACATGCACCAGCAAATGCACTCACATGTGTGTATACATACTTGTCACATATGTTTATATATAGATTATATACTGTGTGTGATTAACACACATATATGTTTATATGTAGTATTATATACTGTGTGTGATTAACACACATATATGTTTATATATAGTATTATATACTATGTGTATAAACACACATATACACACACACATGCACACACACACATGCACACACACACATATTTTATTGTTAATAACAGCCACGGAAATTACTCAATAGATGATTTTCTTTCATACATGTATTATATATTTTATATGTATGCACACATAAATATACACACACTGTTGGTTTTGAAAAGTGGTGTGGGAATTGCTAAATTAAGTGGTACTAACAGTATTATACAGTTTCCTCAACAGCAGAGAGCAGAGAAGAGAATAAAAGCCAGCATATAGAACTACCCTATGATAGTAGTTTACAGAGGGGTGAATGGATCTTAGTGAGACTATGTGACTTGTCTAAGGTCACATAGCCTGTAGGAGTAAAGCCAGAAATCCCGCCAGGACCTTTGCTCTGACTCATCCATCTCACCTCTCTTTCCACAGCCCCCACAGCTTCTTCCACTCCCATCTGCTCTAGGAGAGCAGGCAGGCTCCACAGAACACTGCCTTTGAACTTCTCACCACTACTATGTTGCAACTAGAGACTCTATGCTCACTAAGTTCAACTGAGGGCCCCTGAATGGTGAAGAAGTCACATTTGACTTCAGATGTTTCCTTTCAGGATACAGGGAACAATAAGTACCTCCACTCTCAGCAGAGAGCAGCAAATAGCTTCCTAAGTGAGCAACAAATGATTTTGTGTGAAGGTATCTTTTATAAAGATCCCAGATGGATAAATTCATAGAGAAATGACTCCAAATGTTACCAAACTCCCAGAAAAGATGATTAATGTGATCTGGAAACATAATGAACTGAGTTGTTAATCATGGGAAAATTCGATTAACAACAGAAGAATGGTGTGGATGTGCTTTTGGAGTCCCACATGCTTACAGTGCCAGAAAGCAAGAAGGAAGGAGCCCAGACACACTGGGCAATGAGCAAGTTCATGCTTTCCTTGAACCCATCAAACACCAGAACACATAAAGGAAGGCTATTCAGATTCACTGATCCCTCTGTCAATAGCTGGTTTCATTTGTGGTCACAAATCCTTTCCTCCCTCCCATATACACCTTTGAAACTGTGACATTTGTTAGTCTCTAATATCTGCCTGTATGGGAGAGAAACCAAAAGAACAGGGAAGGGAGGGGCATGCAGGCAAAACATAAGGGGGCCAGAATTACAGACTAGGGATGACAGGAGGGGAAAAGATAAGAGAGTTTGTTTTGTGAAACTAGAGGAAGTCCATGTCAACCAAATGACTTCCTTCAACTCTGTCTCAGACACAGATTAACTGAAAGGTGGCAAACTCTGCAGGGCCTTCATACTTTGCATTTTTCTTAAGTTGATTGCTTTCTGAATATATGTGTTCCCTAGTTCAGAGTATAAGTTTCTTGAGGATATGGAGTTGTGCCTTTCTTATGTGGGAATAACAATAAAGAGTGTACAAGCACTGTGTGGTCCAGCTTTAGTCTTTGTTAGCATTATTCGATCCCTTTAAATATCATTCCTTTGTTATTGATTCAATATTACAAAGGCACTTAATTATGAAGTTGATTTGAGAATTATATGAGGTAATCGATTGGCAGTAAGAGCTCAGTACTTGTCAGTTATAGTTATTATCACCCTTCTTGGATGTGTGCCCATTATCTACATAGTGACTGGCACATGGGAAGATATAAATACTGTCACTGAGTGAAGCAAGGTGATTTTTAACCAAAAAAACAGCTCATTAAATATCTATTGGTTCTACATGCTAATGTGACAATCCTTGGAAACACTGTGAGCACCTAAGGAGATGGAAGAATGGATCTTTCCTCAATAGACTCCTCTAGACTTGGTCATGGTTTCTCTAGAATTACCATTCCAATATTGATGGTCACACATAAGAAACAATTCTGAAACACACTGATGTTTCAGCAGAAGACTGCAGTCCATTTTGAGATAGGAACCTTTGTCTCCTAATGATCTATCCATGGAGGGAACATCTGCTAGGTAACTAACACAGAACATCTCTTTCTTTCAGAGATGTTGGCTCCAAATAAGTGTCTTATTTTCTAAATGTGATATTTAAAAACTGAAGAAGAAAGCCATTTGAGGTTGCCTAAATGGCTCAGCTACTGTGACTTGGTTTACTATCCCCATCTGGGATATAGTGACAAGAGATTCAGGAGGTAGAGAGCTGCCATAGCCTGAAAGTTTAAGGACTCTGATGACTCATGTGTTGAAGTCTAATAATAACACCAGGGTAACATAAACATGTCTGTAGAAAAGTGATCTCTTGTGTGCAGTATTAGCACCTCTGTAAGCATGACTAGAGAAATTCTTATCTCTGCATTACATGAGGACACACACCAAGTACCATCTTCGAATCAGGAAATGAGTCTCCACTATATGCAAATTATTTTGAGACCTTGATCTTGGATTTTCCAGAACCATGATAAGTCCATACTTGTTATGTCACTAGAAAAAATAGACTAGTATACTGTTCAGGAGACACACAACAGCTCAAATATACAATCAAAGTGAGATCATTTTCACAAATGGGGATGGAAGGGCTGTGATGTTGATTAACTACTTCAGAGTGATTGCCAGCATGGCCTGGCCTTAATGTAGCGTACAAATGGACAACAACTAGTGAACAGACAATTCTCCAAGAAAGAGGAAGATATTCTCTTATTGGTTATCATCCACAAGAAGAATGTTAACAGGAGCATAGAAACATGACTTGATCCCCAGTCTGTTTTGAATCAGCTCTTTCCATATAAAGGCAAAGAGAAAATAAGCTGCAGTGTTGGGGCCAAGGGTACCAGACTGCCATCAAAATGAAACCCAGGGAAGGGCTGGGGTTACAGAGGGATAGCATGGCCAGCATCACCAGATACCAGCTGTCTATGAAATAGACCTGAATTCACTAACAATACTTCTAACAAGTACCTTTCCTCGCTCAAAACTCCTCCTACGAAGGCCCCAATTTACTGGGCTCCATTGTCTTTATTCATGTCCCCCATTGCTCATGTCAAACAGGTAGCCACAATATTTCCAGATGTGGTGTGTAGGCACCACCTGCTGTCCTCATGCCTTCCTCACATGTTCTAGCCACATACAACTCTGAGCTACAAACTGAATGTGGGGATTCGGTGATGGCCATCAAACATTCTTTCCAGAATCATAGAAACGAAGTCTACTTAGGAGACAGTGACAGTTCACTCAGCAGCTGAATGACAGGCAATGTCTTGTTCTCTCTTTCTGTTTTGTTTTGTTTTTGTTTTCGAGACAGGGTTTCTCTGTGTAGCCCTGGCTGTTCTGGAACTCACTCTGTAGACCAGGCTGGCCTCAAACTCAGAAATCTGCCTGTCTCTGCCTCCCAAGTGCTGGAATTAAAGGCGTGTGCCACCACGCCTGCCTATTTCTTTCTTTTTGTGATTGAGGAATAGTCAGGACCATTGAGAGATACTAAGCTAGGTATCAGTAACCCTGTGGGCCACAGAATGGACCATTGCAGAAGACAGATGTACTAACTGCATTCTGAATATATCAGCTACTACTCAGGAGGATTTGCTTAAAAGGCAAAACATTGCAAAACAAGAAAACTTTAAACTCAGAGTCTGGACCAAAACACTGGGAGAAATATCTCATAATTATATACATTGATAATTTTTATGTGTCAGAAAGTAAGAGTATACATATAAAATATATACCATATATATGCATACATAGTATATATATATATATATACACATATACAAAATTCATATATGTACACATATATGTGTATATATACATATGTGTGTGTGTATGTGTGTATGATATGCCATTTAAACCATAGAATATCAACATCAGTAAAACAAATTTAAGTTGAAACATCTATGACTATTTCTAAAAGTAGAGAGAACATTTAATGTCAACATACATGAAAAGAGCAACATGTTCTCAGCCCCTTGAATGCAGAGAATGGTACACTTTTTCCACAACCAGTTTCACCCCAAATTTAGAGATAATCTTTGCTGATGTAATGATAGCAAAAGATCATCTCTCCTTAAGTAACTTGGTAAAGAAGCTTCTTACAGTGGAATCACACATATGTGCAATGTTCACAAAAGGGGTAAATATGCAAATGAGGCATACATTTACAATGCTTATGCAGGCACAGGCAATTTCCAAAATGAATAATAACTTGAGGCAGATAGTGGGGTCAAGAGGCTGCCAGAAGGAAAGACTATACATTGCCTACTTCTGTATAGACTGAAATTCTTATGGTATAAATGTACTATTATAAACACTGAAAAGATAATAATACAAGGATACCATGGAGTAGCTATAAAACTAACCCAATTCTGCTCACCTGCAAGTAACTGTTTTCCCCAGACAAGTGCTGGACTATGGCAGCTCAGAGAACAAAGGCAGATCATATTTCAGGATAAGAGATTGAAACATAAATGAATAATATACAAAATATTTTCTCTAAGTTTTGTGCCTGCCTGCTGTTCAAGGCCCAGAACAGAAAGCTACATGTGCACATGACCCACCAGCTCCAGAGGATGTCCAAGTTTGCTCAGACTACAATCAAGTCTAGTGGACTCTGTGAAGGCTCCTTTATTGTCTCCACACATGCACACTTGCCTTTTTGTCTGACAAATGCCAGGTCTAGTGGCTGGCATGCTGGCTTTGTAAAAGAATTCCAAATAAAGAATCTTCACTTATTCTTGTTTTCATGGCTTTCATTTACCAAGTCTAAAGTTGATCAACTGGATATTTTCAAAGCTAGATTTTTATTTTTTTATTTTTTATTTTGTATAGCCATGATTAGTATGTCTGGATATTCAATTTTAAAGAGTATATATAATATATGTTGTAATCTATTTAATTTCTGTATAAAAATGATAGTGATGAACAGATTGCTTCAGGGCCTTATTTTGCATTACTGGGATCATATTTGCAGATCATTTTCATCAATGTGTTCTATGAATTTTACTTTCATCCTATTTACAACCACATACATCACAGGGAGGTTCAATGAAGGCATCATCTGAAGAATCTGAAAATAAAATTGTACTTTTCAGCCTTTAGCTTCATCCAGCAACCCCCCCCCCGCCCCCAGATCTAGCACAAATCATTAGTTCTTTCCATTGATATCATCTGCACCCTGACCTCCATTGTTGGGGTAAATTGTGTTTCCACGGTATTTTTCCTAGGTCACATGACTACCTTTTTGAAACAGAGCAAAAGTCATTATCCTCAGTGGCCGGCCTGTACCCAGATTTTCCCTGCTCCTTCCCTTGCCATGCCAGGTTCAAGTGACCCGATCCAGGCCATCCCGTTAATAAGAAGCCATAATGATCCCTTTCTGCTCCTAACAGCCCCCTTTCCCATCGTCAGTCGCTACACTCATTACACAGACAAAACCTGAGTTTCACAATCACAGACCACTTCATATTCAACTAACAGTGCGTGGTTACAGAGAAAGAAGCTACCAGAATCTATCACAGCTGAAAATCTCTACAGTGTGGAGTTGCCTCCCTGATTTCAAAACCAATAATGAAGCTCTGGGTGGAGGACAAGCCACGAGCCCACAATAATGACAGCAGGGACTGATCCTTCCACAAAAGGTACCAATCCTCCGTGAGACGGAAGACTCTCCTTCAGTACCCGACAGCCGCTCACTATCACATTCTGCATCATGGCTACATATGATGCAATTACTAGACTAAAGGATCTCAGTGTATACTCAGTGTCTTGCCCACTTTCACATTATTCATGTTAGTATAAAAATTATTGAAAGGAATTTGAATCTGTTCTCTTTCATCAATCACAGCTAATGTTTCACATTTATTACATACCTGGTAATTGTTTAGAGATGCATGTAACAGGGTGGTAAAAGTGAAGTTCTGACCAGGGTTCTGGTAAATGGACGTAGAATTCCCAAATAAGGAGGTAAGTTACTATATGGTACTTGACTGGAATATGCTGTTGTATCTAACATTTTCTAACATACTTTAATAATGAAAAAGGGCCAAAGGTATTTTTTTATCATCTTCTCCAAGGAGGGTCTTTTACATGACGCTTGGAGTGGAGTGAAAGAGAGTCATCAAGAATCAGAGCCAGCCAATGTGTTGTTTGGAGGCTGTCTTCATAATATTTGAAGGTTGAGTAAGCTGTCTTCAGTATGTAAACATGGATGAGAAACTGGTTTCTATGGGTCAGATATGGTCACTGAAGGCAAAGATATCCTCTGAACCAGAACAGGTCATATATAGTTTCTAATATAAAATTACTACTAACAAGAAAATAAGGAAGGGTGCTGAATGCTAACAAAGGAGTATTTTAGATTTAGATGTAGGAACACCTGGAATTAATATGGCCCTAGAATAATGGAACCATAGATGTCATGGAAGCGGGTCATGGAAGAGTCTTAGGAGGGAATCATCAGGTTAAGTGACCATGAATCTTCCCATGTATTTGTACTTTGAAGGGAAGCTTACATCTCACCTGACATGGGATTGAAGTGAAAGGACAGAGGAGAAAACAATGCCCACTTTCTCTTTTAGCCTGAAACAAAAGAACGTAGAGGAAAACTGAATATATGATTCAATGTTTTGATTAATCTTCTGGAATAAATTTCTACTTTGATTTAAAATTTCTACTTAATTTGATAATCTTAACTTAGGCTAATCATGAAACTATGGGTCTGAATGATGAGTCTCATTAAGAGACTGGGAACAGTCAAAGAAATAGAGATTAAGAAGATACTGGGGAAGCAAGAAATAGCATTTTCTCAGGGAGGCACAAACATCCTCACAACACTCAAGGAGCAGTTGAGACACTGAGATAACAGACTAAGGCTTCAGAGACTCCAGCCTGTTCATGGTACACCTACTCAGGGTCAGAAGCAGAATCTTCAGTCCAGCTTTTTAGGCTTAGTGAAGCACAACACTGTAGCACACTTAACTAATAATAATCAAGGTCCTGTTTCCTTCTCATATAACTCCACTAAAATGGAAACACCAGCCTAGATGCAGTTTGTTGTAACACAAACTTCTGTGTATTGTAAAAATGATGGCAGTATAGGATGAGAGAAGAAGCCGACACTGTCAGCACAGAACTCATGCTCCTGAATTCCCCAGGTTAAAACCTAGACCCAGAAGTCAGGAAGGAAAGAATTGGGAACCTAATTTCCCCTGACAGAATCTGGATGTTAGATGTCCCCAAGGATCCTTGATGGCCTCCAGATAAAACCTGGAATTCAAGGTGTTTCCAGGTAAGAATTTAAACTCCAGATGTTCTCAGGATAGGACCTGGGCCCACGATATCTCCAGGACAGATCTAGACTCTAGATGACCTCTCATATGCACTTGCTTTGTGCTTTTTTTTTTCCTTCTCACTTCCAGTGGTGAGAGTTTATTAAAAATAAAAAAGTGCTGGATTTTAATGCCAAACCAGCTCTCCATGAATCTTTTGACAGACTCTGGAAAAACTGAGACTCTAAGGCCTCAATTTCTCTTGCAAGGTCCCATAGTTCACCCTGACATCAAGTGGCATGAAACCATTTGTTCTCATTCTAGTTAGCTGGAGTACAGCTTTTTTCCTGCGTAAAAACTACACCACAGAATCATCTTGTGCTGGCTGGTCTTAAGTCTACATGATACAAGGTATAATCATCAGAGAGGAGGAAGCCTCAATTGAAAAAAAAATGCCTCCATAAGATCCAGCTGTAGGGCATTTCCTTAGTTAGTGATTGATGGGGAGGGGAAGGGCCCAGCTCACTTTGAGTGATGCCATTGCTGGGCTCATAGTCCTGGGTTCTATATGAAAGTAGGCTGATCAAACTATGAAGGGCAGGCCAAGAGCAGGGCCTCCTCCATGGTCTCTGCTTCAGCTCCTGTCTCCAGGTTCCTGCCTTGTTTGAGTTACTGTCCTGACTTCCTTCAATAATCAGGTAAGATGCAGATCTATAAGCCAAAAAATCCCCGTCCCTTCCCAACTTGCTATTAGTTAGTTTTAGCACAGCAACAGAAACCCCAACTAGGACACATTTCTAAGTGAACACTTGAGATACTAGGCAAAAAATGATTCGCCTGAACATTTTGTCTCAGTCCTACATGATCTAATGGTCACAATATCCCCAAAGGATTTCAGAGTTCTTTGTGTTCATGAATTCACTGAAGAAAAAAAAAAAAAAGACTTGAAGATTCTTCTGGTTTTCAGCCAAAAACTTTTCCTGCTGTGGGTTCAGAGCACAGGGTAAATATATCTTCATATCTTGACTAATATCCATAATTACTATAGAGCATGCCATAAGTTTCTGAGATTAAGTGAGAACCATCCACCTTGGCTTCTCTCTGCTTCTCTGTTATTATCTCTCAGCATGTGCTTATACATTTACAGAACTGAGAGTTTTGGAAACTTTTAAAATATAACCTCCATAAATTCAGTTCTCCAAGTCTCACCAGCTTGCAGATTGCTTGAAGGTCGTCTTTACAAAGTGCTAACTTACACGGATTCAGATTTAGCTCTGTGTTCATGATAGATTGTTACTTTCTAAAACCTTTTATCCTTCTTAACCCTGTCCCATATCTATTTTATAATAAATTGATAATAGCCAATGGCTTGGGCTGGAAAACACCAGAATGAGACAAACCAAGGTCTATACACTGGATAAATCTTAGCTTTATAATGAGCAGTGTCCAGGGGTTTAGCAAGTCACATATTTTTACACTTCAGATGTTTAGGAACATCCCAATATACCAAGGATAAACCAAAACATCAATAACATACCCCATCGTGCTGTCATAATTCTCAGGATATTAAACTAAATTCAAGGGAAATATATTTCCAGAAGCTTTTGGTCAGTAAAGATAATTTTTTGTCTTGAATTGCAGTAGTTGAGACAAAACATATCAAATATCTTTATTAGGGAATTTAAATTATTTTCTCATACATAAAGGAAATGGCTTTTACCTTATTTTGACAGAGCATACATGTCAGACAAACTCATGACCTGGCTACAACTCAGATGAAAGAATCACACTGATACTGACTGGAAGCATTGTAGAGTGAATGGTTATGGAAGGGGAACAAACACAGAATAACACAAAAGGCAACCACAGCAAGAGCAAGAGCAAGAGCAAGAGCAAGAGCAAGAGCAAGAGCAAGAGCAAGAGCAAGAGGAAGAGCAACAGCAACAGCAACAGCAACAGCAACAGCAACAGCAACAGCAACACAAGACAGGACACATAATTTCCAGTCATTTAAAATGTAAACTTTGCTACTTTCTCATCTTTGCACACCACATTCATTGTGTACTTTAAAACCCTAATGTTTTGGCAAAAGAGGAGTTCAAGGCCCTCCTCACCTACAATCTGATGTTACATACAATCTGATGTTGCAGTGACTTTGAACTACAAATCCTGTTTAAAAACAGAAAAAAAGCAATGACCACAGTGCTTTGGCTGGGCCTGATGGATATATGAATGCAGAACTGCAATCTCAATTACTCCTGGATGCCAAGGCAGAAAGGTCACAAGTTTAAGGTCACCTCAGGCTTAAGAATGGGTACAAGGCCAGCCTGGGAAAGTTAGAGAGACTCGGAAATTAGAAGGTAAAATAGAGCTGTGCACATAGCTCAGATGGCTTGCCTAGCACTCAGCATCATTCTTTATTGAACCAACTAATCAGACGACAAAATATGGTAAAGTCAAAAGGAGCATTGGAGTTAGAATGGTTTCGCATCTGTTTTGTCCCACCACAGCAGTTATTAGTGATTTAGAGTACTGTGCTAGTTAATAGTTTTGTGATGTTTAGGGTGTCCTACTTAACAGTTCAATTCAGCATTTCCTTCTGTGAAATGAGTTGAGAGACATACATTTCTAATGCATATCCCTCCTACTGTAATAGCCATGGTTCTTATATGGCCTTAGGTTTCTTCATATTTAGAGGTAGAGTCTTGAATCTACTTGGCTAGACTTGCTTTTGGCTACACTAGTAGGAAGCAGTAAGGAGGTAATAGGTCTGGTTGGAGTCCCTCTGAAAGGACTTCTATACTCTTGCTTTTCTTCTGAGGACCCAGCCAACACACATTAGCATACTTCATGGGGCCTGCTACATGATGGGAGGCCACATAATGTGGAAGCCAACTGTTTCACCCAAGATATTCAAACTTGAGCCAGTCCTGATCCATACTTAGGAATTGCAGCCTGGTTTATCAAAGGCAATTATTTAATCTTTAGCTTACCACTCTGAAAAAGCCAATGAGACTGAAAGAACTAATCTACCCACACCTGTGAACAATGGCAAGTGCCTTGTGGATACTTTATTATGTAGAAAATAGAGATACATAATTTTGCCAATTAAATAGCATGATTTACCAATTAAATATTTGGTCCTTACCCCATGCCTGACTGGTACTTGTTTAACATCAACTACTAATCTCCTAAACAAAGTGGGACAGAGGGGGGCTCATTCAAAAGCGCTGTCATTGCTCCATGCTGAAGGACACCAGCAGTTCCACTGTCATTAGAAAATAAATTACTTAATGCTATTTGCTGACCATCACAGTCAATAATATTCTGGGTTGTTATGGTAACCTCTGAGCAGTCCAGAAAACCTGACACATAAATGAAAGATATTCATACAATCTGAAGGTCAGACTTGAATAACAAATTGAAATACTGTTTGCTTATGTTTCCCAGATGTCTAAAACAATGAGGAATGTGGAAATATACACCTTGTGTGGGTCTGGAGCTGGGAGCAGGGATTTGGAAGTCAGACTGAGTCTAAACCCCAGATTCTTCACTATACTTACCTTGGTTGCCCTGTGTGTGAGCAGAGAGAGCCCCAGAAGCCCTTACTGCTTTGACCTTTTATAGAGATAAAGCAAGATTATTTAGGTAAGTCACCTGAACAGAATCTGGCTCTAGTCTGTAGATGACAAATCTGAATTATGTGCCTTTGTTGAGCTGTTTTTATTTCCAGTTCGATCTTTGGAAAAAGAGCCTATGTTTCTCTCCAGTTCCCAGAACCACCCCCAAAACAGAGTAATGTCAAAGGAAGCAAAGGTTATAGAAATTCAGTGGAAATTTAGGCATCATGTCTTGGAGATTCTGTGGTACACAAGTGCAATAAATAACAATTCATCATTTCAGGACACTCTGTTACTATGTGTCTTATATGGAGTCCCATCAGGCACTAACCAGAGGTCCGTGTCCACTCCCCTAAAGATTCATGCAGTGCTCTCCCTATTGGACTTCAGTTATTTCCTTTACATGAGCCTTATCTAGAACTGTGGCCTTTCTTATATTCTTTCTGAATGACCCAAAATGATATACTGAGACGGAAACCTGTTCCTGACCTCAATTGGAGATGTGTAGGGAACTCCCACTTCTCAACTTATCCATACACCACCTGTTCTTTCCCAACGAGGAACTCACAAATCTGGGGAGAGGCAGGGAAGTGGATGAGGGCCTGGGATGGAGGAGAGCTAAATGAGAGGTGAGTAAAAAGAAAACCGAGAAGACTCCAGGACCATCTCATACCCAAAGCAGCCCTGTTAGCTGGACAGCTGTCCTTCGCAGAGTCACCTCTCATCACATTGAACTGACAACCTCACATCTACCAGCAGAAGCACCTGTCACAGAACTGTCACCAGCATCCCTGTAACGACCCTTTGATTACACATTCACTTTCCTTTTATGAAGCACCTGCAATGTGCATTTTAAAACCCTACTTTCTCTATGATTGCATGCACAATCATGGGAGTTCAAAGCCAACCTCATAGGTCCCATCTTGTAGTCTATATTTTCAAAGCAGCTGACTGTCCTTATAGAGAATCCCGTGTGTAAACCATTTGAATAATATCCTCAGACAAGGCATTCACACAGCATGGGTGCTGTCATTGGGTTTTGGTTCTGAAGGGTGGGTCCCACACAGCTGCATCTCCTTACCTATGATTGCAGTGGGCCCACGAAGCAGTCAGTGTTTAGGTCAGTGACTTGGATCTAGTTTAGAATACTCTTTCTCTCCATGCTGCATCTTTATTTTCTCAGTTAATCATACGATTTTCCTACCCTAAGCAGTCTTTCACTAGAGAGAAATCCCCCAAATCAAACAAGCCAATGTTATCTGAGATTACTGTCTTCTGTGTCCCATGCAGTGCCTGAAAGATGTACTTGGAAATACACCACCCTGAGTTGGCATGATTCTCCTCTGGGAAGTACCCGGAAAAATTAACAGCTACCGAGGGACTGAGCTTTATCAACAACATTCCAAATAATACTTTCCGAGGTCCTTTAATTGTCTTCAAGAAGCAGAAAGGTGTTCCCTGTCTTCTTTTCAGAACTAACAGAACCGTTCTTTTGACACCCTTTTCTAGATTTCATTGCTTGTAGTAGTTTCACAGAAATAACAGAAGAAGGGAAGGACAGAGAGCTACTAATTGAGAGCCATCCCTCATGAAATTATAATCAAAGAAACACAGTGAACCTAACCCACAAGAAAATGGAGGAGGTGGGGTTTAGTTCATGGAGGCTGATATCTGGCCACATGGGAATTTACAGCATCTTGTTCTGGAATGACCATTTCCTATCCAATGGCCTCTCTGCTCCCCCGGGACAGACTGCTTTGCTGCCTCGCCTGTTGACTGACTCGCAAAGGTGCAGTCAACATAAGGATGCAAAATGCCAACAGCTAATTTACCAAGCCAGTTTTTCTCTACAGTCAGCCCGCACATAGGTTTGGACAGGTATCTTATTTTTACTGAGTCAAAGCTTGTGAGAGCCAGAAGGATGCACCTGGCATCGTCTCCCAGATTCCCTCATTACAAACACAGGGCTGAGGAGCACAACCCACTGAGTGCTTCTTTTATTTTCACTGTTTTGAGTACAATAGTTCCTAAAGTTACAGATGGGAGGTTTGGAGAAAGTAGAGCAAGACATCCACACATGGTCCAGATAGCAGACCATCTGAATATCACAGCTGTGGGTATCCCCAGATGTGTTCAAGTTGAGCTGCTCAGTGAAGGATGGAGTGGCTGAAAATAGGGCAGAATATCTCCTGAACCACAAATGCTCATGGGTAGAGCTGGTCTTCGATGTTAATCAAGGCTGACTTCTGCCTCGTCTGAGCTATGTGCAGTCCACAGGGAAACAAATGAATAAGAGAAGAACACAGATTCACTAATTGGGAATGGTTCCTCATAAGCTTAGATTCAAAATATAAAGAGAAGACCCAAGACACTGGGAAATGGAGTTTGCTAAAGTAGCCAGATCGGAAGCCACTCGAGGTTCCCCTGTTCAGCAGGAAGCCCGGTGATATCAATACATCAGTACTGATTCTGGCATCCATATACACTGTCCCCAACCCTTGCCTAAAGGCCTTGCCTACAAGTTTTTAGGAATACACACACTTGAAACATGAAGGCAAAATGCAGAGAGTGAAATGCAAGGAGAGATGGACCTATAAAAGGATTGCTTTCTCTTTTCATTGTGTTTGGAGAGAAAGAATTCATCATGGACCCTGGGCATGTAGAGCAACTACATCTACAGGGTTCCCATGCCCAGCTGCTGGATCCCCTGGGGTCAGCATCTCCCAGGAAACTAAAATATCTGGCAATTGCCTGTGACAAGAAAACTGGGGCTCTGGTCACATGGACAGCTGATACTTGCCAAGCAGAATCCGTTCGCAACAAATAAGCATGAGTGGCATCAAAAGCCACACTTGCAGCTCCACTGCCAGAAGCATACAGGAGCTGGAAAGCATACTCTAGGCAGTGATTATGGGGGTGAGCTGGGGACAGCCATTGCCTTCTGCTGGTGCTGGCAAGTTGTTCATTCCAAGGATGAGCTTTTCCCCAGCACAGAAGAACAGCATTATTTTCTGTGATCTTCTATTTAAAATATGTGTCTGCTCCCCTCTCCAGTGGATCTTTCTTGGCTGGCCAGAAAAGGGGGGATGTTATGATGGTTGGAAGATGTGGGCATATTTGTGAACATTCATTGTCTTAGAGTCATTCTATTGTTGTGACAAACAACATGACCAAAAACACTTTAGAGGAGGGAAAGGTTTTTTGGCTTATACTGCCAAGTCACAATCCATCATTAAGAGAAGTCAAGGCAGGAACTCAAGGCAGGAACCAGGAAGCAAGGACTGTGGGTGAATGCTATATTCTGACTCACTCAGATTTGTTCTCAAGGTCATGCTCAGCTTCCTTCCTTATATAAGGCCCAGGAACAGAGGCTAGAAATGGCACTGCCCACATTGGGCTAAGCCCTCTATACCAATCATCAAAACAAATTCTGACCTAGACCGTCCCCCAACTGAGACTCCCTCACATGATTCTAGGCTATGTCAAATATGCAGCTGAAGCTACTAGGATATTCATCCCACTATTATTAATCTTCAATGATATAGATGCTCATTAGCATATATTAAATATGCATAAAGTGAGCTTCATCCAAACATATACATTGATCATGTTCATCCCCACTGCCCTATCTTGTCTCCCAGACTTAGAACATCCACGTCATCCTTACAGGTGTGACAGCAACACCCAAGTGAGTCTTTTTTGAAATGGCTACCAAGAAAGCTTCAATGAGGTATCTTTACAGAAACAAAGCAAGAAAGAAGTTGCCAAGGATCTTTGTGGAGACTGCAGAGAAGCTGTCTGCTTGTGTGGCTGCTCTGCTCAGTAACCAGGGATGGATGAGATAAGACTGCACTGGGTGGTAGTGTCAAGGCCAGTTTTTTGGTGATTTCAACTGTGGATTATCTCACCCTTTCCCATCTGTCTCCTTGGTGGTCCCTGGCCATTTTCCCCAGTCATTATCACGAGGACCAGAAGGGAGGACAAGGAAATGAAGAGTGATGAGATTCAAATGAGTTAATTCAGCCACTGGTAAGCTGCTCAGCTCCCAGTACGCACAGGGAGGAGGCTGCAGTAGGTTTCTAGTCTCTATGTTATTCCCATCCGTCTCCTGTGCTGCCAGGCAATCTTGAGTGGGCTGTATGGAAATGATCTGTAGGATAAAAGAAGAAAGAGGGAGTTCTCTCGCCCAAAAGCTTCTTCAAAGGGGGAAAGGGATGTTATGCTCTGAGCAGCATGTCACAAAGGACAGCCACTGGAATCTTATTAAATGAACCCATGTTTGGATGAACACAATCTCATCAACACTAGAGGAGAGGGAAATGCACAGAGCCCTGATTATCACAGCAGCAAGAAGATAGTGAAATTTTCACAATGACCAGACCAAGAAAAGAACCTTGAAGGCAGAAGCAAGCAAGTCCACATTAAATGATTACAAGGTTGGAAAATGAGAGAAGATGCAGTTAGATTTTTTTTCACTTTTTAAATTTATTATTAGAGAGTTTCTTCATTTACATTTCAAGTGTTATCCAAAAGTCCCCTACATCCTCCCCCGCCCTGCTCCCCTACCCTCCCTCTCCCGCTACTTGGCCCTGGCATTTCCCTGTACTGGGGCCTATAAACATTGCTAGACCAAGGGCCTTTCTTCCCGAATAATGGCCAACTAGGCCATCTTCTAATACATATACAGCTAGAGACATGAGCTCTGGGGGTTCTGATTAGTTCATATTGTTATTCCATCTATAGGGTTGCAGACCCCTACAACTCTTGGGTACTCTCACTAGCTCCTACATTGGGGACCCTATGTACTGCCCTATAGATGATTGTGAGCATCCACTTCTGCGTTTGTCAGGAACTGTCAAAGCTTCCCAGGAGACAGCTATATCAGGGTCCTTTCAACAATGTGCTGTCACTGATACTTGTGGGCTGCTACCTGGGGAAGACAAAATTACTTTTTTTTTTCTTCAGGCTTGGTGTGGGGAGCAAAAATAGATTGGTCAGTATTCTCCTGCTTGCTCTTTCATGATAGCCAATGTTGGGTACCACTTGCATAAGTAGGTACCCCTGCAATGAGGGCCTGACAACACTGGAAGGGCTGAAAACAGATAGTTCTGTCCTGTTGGCTTCGTTGATCCTCCAGGAACAGCTACAGCCAATGATTGGCAATCAAAGGTGAAAAGACCTGGCCCATCTCAGCCCTGGTGGACTATTCTCAATCTTGAGCTGTTGTGAATTGGTCTGGGTCTGTCATGTGGCTGCATCAAAGCCACTGCCCTCTCTCCAGTCCTATCTACCACAAGTGTCAGTCTTCAGGGCACTCCCCAGTAAACTTCCTGAATGAAAATAATTCAGATGGTCTATATTCTAAACGGGCAGCTATTCATTTGTACACCATACTGCAATGAATCCAGCTCATGGGTTTCTTCTGAATTTAAGATTTATATTATATTATTATATTATATTAGTATTTGTCACAAAAAGAGAGACTCTGCTAGACATCAGAAAGAGGCATGCAAGGTAGGAAGGGGATGGACTCAGGACAGAAGAAGGCTAAGTGATGGAGAAGGTGACTGGGTAAGCATTTTGAGCTTCTGGTAATATAAAAGAGCAAAGTCAAAGTTATCCTAAGAATCTAGATCACTAAGAAGCAATAGCTACATCATCCTTAATATAAAATGGAACCTATAGTAGGCCAGTGTATTGGGGAAAGTAGAAGTAAGGGGATGGATACGATATCAGAAGACCCTATTCTGTCAGTGAGCCGGTAACTGTTCATTTTTGACTAAGCCTAAAAACATTGATATTCTCTAAGGCTGTTGGTAATATACACTTAGTAAATGCTTGCTACCAGAGAAAGACATTGTAACTGGGAAGTTGACTTGTCCCATTGAGCATACTATGTCTGAGCATACTACGCCACTGTATCACTTGAATGGCACCATGTTTAGACTCCAGACTTGGCGCACGCCTTTAATCCCAGCACTCGGGAGGCAGAGGCAGGCGAATTTCTGAGTTCGAGGCCAGCCTGGTCTACAAAGTGAGTTCCAGGACAGCCAGGGCTATACAGAGAAACCCTGTCTCGAAAAACCAAAAAAAAAAAAAAAAAAAAAAAAAAAAAGAAATAAAGATTTGTGAACACGATGCCTTTGTTAATCACTTTGTAGAAAATTTCCATCAATTGATATGCCTACGTAGAGAGATGGATGGCTTAAAATAGTATACGCAGTAAGGTGCTTTTAAATGCAACAAACAGAGATACATTTGGCTTGATGCACCCTGTGTTCCAGCTCTTGAAAAGAAGGATCCTGAGAGCATCTCCCATGTGGATGGTGTTTTAGCATCACCATACTCCTTTAAGATGATCAAAGCGCCATTCTGTATGATTCTTCTAGGACACTGGACACTAGGGATGAACCATCCCTCTCTACTCTTCTTGCTATAATCATGTAAACCCCTGGGCTAATGAGCTCTGACCATAACTGTGTCAGCTTTAAGCCCTCCCTCAATTAACATGTACTTTTCCCAGTCTCCCTAAGTCAGGTTGTCACTGAGAAGTACAGGTCTCCACACTGGGAAATTACAGGAATGACAAATGAAGTTCTCTCTTTGGAGAGACTGCAATTTAGAGCTCATTATTGCCACTGCACTGTGAAATCTACTTTCACTGTCACAATCCTGCAATCTTCTTCTGCAAATAAAGGGAGAGAGAGACTCAGAGCCATGCCAGGCTTTGTCCATGTCACAGGCTACTGAGATAGACATCACCTTTGAAAGCAATGTGGGTGGAGTACTCACTGCAGGAAACAAGAAGAGTCAAGGCCAAGAGAGGTGAACTAGAGCTTTTAAAGGATCCTCATATGTGTGGGGACAGAGTAGCAAAGCCGCCCCCGAGGGAGTTCTCTGGAATGCAGCATAAGACAGGAGCTCATTCTGAACCTGGATCTTCCCTGAGTGAAAGCTGTGGCTTCAATGTCTGTCATCTGAAAAATCATTGTTAAAGTGCAATTACTATTGTAGCAGCATGAAGATGAGGAACTCTGGAGCACCAAAACCTCCTGCCACCTAATGGCACAGCACTAAAGGCCCTCAGCAGACACTAGAGTCTTGGACTTCTTAGCCTTCAGGGTTTCTTGAAGGAAATCTTTGTTCACAATATGCCATTTGGTAATTCTGTTACAGCTACATAAAACATGCTGCCAAGAAAGGGGCTTTTCACCAAGCCTGCCAGATTTGGAAACAATAGACCAGACAGTGCCAACAAGAGACAGAAGAGAGGTGGTGACATGTATTGTGTTAAGTCAAGGCTGAAACATTTTCCTCCTATCTGCTAGATTCTCAATGCTGTGTGATCCTTTGATGTCCCATAAATTAAAAATGACTGATTACCTGAGAACCAGCTGGGCACAGCAGCTCTGTAAAATCTGCTTGGCCACTCTTAGTAACAAAGTAGTCTTCACACACAGACCTAAAATGTTCTCAACTTTGTTTTCAAGACAGGGGATGCTTCCAAGAAATTGTTGGCCAGCCATGGTCTTGAGTGAATTACTTGAGCAAATCATCTAAATTGGCCGATTGACCAACAGAAATGAGATGGATCCGTGGCAGAGCAGCCAGCTGGAAGGATTGAGAAGAATGATCTGTGGCCTGAGAGTCAGACTCTGTCTCACACCAAGATTCAACAGACAAAATGCACTGAAGTGAGAACAGAGCTTTATTCCTGAAAGAACCTGGTGGCATGTCATAGCCCAGCTCTTCCCCAGCAGGTAAAGGAGCAGTGTGGAGTAGAAATCAGACTAGGCTGTTTATCTTGGACCTGAAAAGAAAAATGGCCAGTGGGCTGGACAGGGTGGTGGGGTGGCTTTTTTTTTTTTTTTTTTTTTTTTTTTTAAGTAGGAAGGATTTCAGAATTGGAGTCTTAGATTAGATTCACTTCTTTATAGAAACGACAGTCATCCTTAAGCACTGTAAGTTCACTCATTCACGGCCCTCCTACTCCATGTTGGACTCAAACACTGAAAATCTCCTTATGTGTTCAGGAATCTTGTGGCTCAACTCCATGTGCATTCCCTAAGACCCTATGTCCAGTTACAAAGACCATGACGGGGATTAGGCTTGACTGATAGGTCTAGACCATCATAGTACAGTTACAGGATGCAAAACCCTCATCGCAAGAGATTGGAAGCCATGCTGTTGAAATGCCATCTGGAAGTGTGTCATGTCCACAACACACTCACTTCCTTTCACTTGACTTTTGAAGTTAGGAGGCAGGGTACTCAGGGAGACACACTAGTCAACATAAAACAAAACAAAACAAAACAAACCCTACACACTTTCCTAGCTTTGCCTTTCTGCTATGACTTCACTGTCTCCCCTTCCAAAATAGTATCCTGGAAGTCATAACATGTCCTAATAATTTCTAGAAGACAAAAGTTCTCAAAGTCTGATGAAGAGGTACCTGCAGATTCATGAGTTCTAGGACAGCTTGAGATGCATAATGAGTACTATCTTAGAAAAAAAGAATAAAACAAAAAAAATCTTCATGTTATGCTTCCAGGGCTACAGACCTAAATGAATGAAATTGGGATCGCTTCTGACTGTCAGTCTTCTATGCCACACTTTCTTGAGTAGATAGATACGGGTACCAATATCTCAGTTCTTGCATTATTTGTGTAAATACACTGGAAAGTGAAATAGGAAACAGAAAGCTAACAAAGGTAAAGGGAAGCCAGTGCTCTGACACTGAATGACCCTCCTCTGGGGTACAGCATTATCAAGTGAGGCTCTGAAGACAATGACACTTATGTTGGTTGTGTTGTGTCATGGTGAAGGACAGCATCTTCAAATATTTGTTCCTGTTTGTCCAGGTGACACCTGTCTTTCCAATGGCATTTGGCTAGAAAACAGTGCTTTAGCCCATAGCAGGACTTCCTGGATTGAAATAAATAGCTCTTCCCATGAAGAGAAAGGGAAATAAAAATGTGATTTTCCAAGAAACCAGGAGAAGTGATAGGAAGTACCAGAGACCTTTTCACAGGAGACACTGTGATGTGCGTGGGATGGGAGGAGGACTTCAGTGAGCCTGAGCACTTGCTAGGACAGAGTAGCAGTACTGGCTATGTGCAAAGGGGCTTCTAGCCTAGGCAAGGTGTCAGAAAGCAAAATGAACACAAAATAATCAAGTTGGGCAAGACAAAGGACTGGGATAAAGCAGTGTGAGTTTTTTTGGCTATAGTGTAGAATGGATCTAGTTAACCACTAATCTGGCAAATGTACTACATATACTGATTTATTAAACAAATCACTTTATTTAAACATTCAAGAACCTTCATTTGTTTCATAAACACTTTTATTTACACCAAGGCCATCAACCATCTGTTGCTTCTCCTACCAGCTCTAAAGCTACCACAGCATTAAGAAGAACAATTGTAACTATTGTGGTCAATGTTAACAGGACTTTGTGTTCTTTGCTGACACATCTAGCTATTGTACCTTCAGGTCACCACAAAAATCCAAACCATTAGCCTCAGTCCTTTTAGTAGCTGAGGAAATCAAGGCTCAGAAAAGCCTTCTGATAGCAGTTGTAAAGCCTGGTCTTGATTTTCAGACTCAAGAGCTAGGATACCTAATCAATATGCACTGTTACCTCTTGCAAAAGAGACACAATAGATTTGCCCCAGGAAGCTGGGAGGAAAAGGGGTTTCATATGTCACTGTTATGATGCCATTAAAAGAAATGTAATTTAGACTTAGTTTTCCAATCAATTGCTCTCTTACAACTACATAGTCGATACATTTCCCTTACAAAATCTATACTTATATTAGTTTGTTAATGAAATACAGTGTGTTCCCACAGAATTGGCATCAAGGTTAGTTAAAAAGACTTTCATAAAAACGAAAGATAAATTAAAAACAATCAAGCACACATGAATGGGAAAAGAATGGGCTCACCTCCCTCCCTTCTTGCCTTTCTCATTCTCCCAGGAACTGTTGTCCTGGTTAGGGTTTCTGTTGCTATGATAAAAAAACAAAAACAAAAACAAAAACAAAACCATGACCATAGGAAAGTTGTGGAGGAAAGTTTTTTTTTTTTTGTCTTAACCTTCCATATTTTAGTCCATCATTGCAGTAAGTCAATATAGGAAATCAAACAGGGCAGAAAACTAGAGGCAGGAGCTGATACACAAGTCAGGGGGGGGGGTACCTGCTCCCTATATCTTGTTCAGCCTGTTTTCCTTTAAAACTCAATGGGACACAATGGGCTGGGTCCTCCTTCATCAATAACCAAGAGAATGCCCTACAGCTGGTTTTTATTGATATATTTTCTCAACTGAAGGTCCCTCCTTTCAGATGATCCAGAGTGTCAAGTTGTAAAACTAGCCAGCACAACCGTGTTTTTTAGTATATAAGCAACCAAATAAATATTAGAGAAAACAAACATGTTTCTTCTTCTCTGTCCAATATCAACTTTAGTCTTTAGCTTCAAATCTAGTGGCTAACAACATAATAGGAAAGAAAGCCACACCCAGACAAGGGTGGTACTTTAAAATACTCATAAATCTGTGTCTGAGGATGTCAGAACGTCCGCCTGTGTGTGAGGCAGGCAGTACCATGCTTTGTCACCTTTTTAAACCATTAACAATCCACAGGGAAGAGCCAGTTATAGATTTTTCCTAGGAATTCGACAATGCAACCAGTTTTTCTACATTACTCATGGCTTCTGCAGTGTGTAAGAAGGTGCCGGAAGTGCATTCGCTGTATGTTCCAGAGGGAAGCTGCATGCATGGCATGTGCAGCAGAGAGGCTCACTGGATCACAGAAGAATCTTACAACCACCTTTCATGGTGGAAAAAAACAAGTGAGCTGTAAAGTCACATTTTAAGTGTCCATCAAGGAGTTCCCAATTCCTGACTTGACACAGACTGGATACAAGGGAAACCAAGTAGAATTCTCTTCCAGTGGACTTGTGAAGCTAAGGTAAAGGTTCCTTCCTGGGTACACAGACACATGAGGCTCAAATGCAGAACTTATCAGGACTCCCAAGCACACAGTAAGACTTGAATTCTATACTTAATATTTTCTTTCTCAATGAATTTTCAAGAAGGAAAGTAATGCCAGGGGCTTTGAGAAAATAAGCAAAAGTTATTATCTTTGGGTTCACAGATGTAGTAAAAATGCTGGCTGGGCAGGAACCAGGAGATTCATATCTTTGTGAAATTTTCTGAGGATTAATTTCAGTTAATGGTAGAGGTTTGTGTTTCCCTCTCTTGGTTTTAAAAAACCAATAAAATAGGTTTAATTATCAATCATATTTGATACTTATTCTATAAAAACAAAATTGACCTTGTGGGCCTGCAACTGCTGGTTAACACCAGTGCGATTTCCAGCAAGTTATTTTCTCTCTGTTGCTCAGCCATTTTACATGCAATAGTTTCCCTTCCTTGAGGTTCACAATCATCATAGTTTCTGTTTGCCATAGGTCAAGCACTCAGGACAGTGGATCCAGACTAGGTGGACCAGAAAAGATCTCTATACTACCTGGAAATGCTGATACTCTTGCAAAGGAAACCATCCTCTCAGAGAACAGAAAACAGCCAGGATTGATAGATCCACTAGGCAGCTCTTTTTTTTTTTTCCTGAAGACAATCAGACAGAATGGCATGAAGCTGCCCACTAGATGTTGTAACTCACAGTGGAAAGGTAAAGTACTGCCTTGCATGCTAACCTGCTATGTGGGACCTGAAGCCTGAGGGCTGGGCCATGTTTCTCCTTTAGGTGCCTGGCTTAAGAGATAGGCTGGTGGGATTTTAGATGATGGCCCCCAAAATGATGTTGTCCAATTCAGTAGAAGGTTGGGTAGAGACAAGACTATGTGAATGGAGACCTAGAGAACAGGAAGATACACTATGTGACTGAGAGACTGACAGGGCATATCACTGTCACTTAGCCACGGGCATATATCTCTGCAGTGTAGAGAAAGTCTCCTGAGATGGAACGTTTACCCGAGCGAGCATCCGTGGCTCCATTCATCCAGCCAACTGCATTCATTGATATTTGAAGCTCACTATGTACAAGACGCTCAGAAGCAGAGTAACCACCACAGAGGCCAATCTGCACAGCAGAAGAAGCACGGGCGCAGAGTAACCACCACAGAGGCCAATCTGCACAGCAGAAGAAGCACGGGCTCAGAGTAACCACCACAGAGGCCAATCTGCACAGCAGTGACCACACATCACACAAGGGAGCCACTGCCTATTATCTGACAACTAAATCCTAAATGCTAGTGACAACAAGGGGTCATGGGCAGAAGGAGTGATCCCAAAGCTCACTCCCAAACAGTCTCTGCCAGATGCTGTGATTCTAGGCAGATGACCTAATGGCTCTAATATTTTGCAAATTATCTGTAAAATGATAGCAAGACTGCATGGTCTTTCATGTCTTTTTCAGCCTGCTTCTCTTTATAAATAAAATACTAAGAAGGTACTTTCTTGTTCTGACAAAGACATTGATAAGGTTATAGAAAGCACTTACTACCACTTAACACTGGGATTTCTCCCTCTCAGGAGCTTTAAATTGCTTAAGAAGTTCCCAGATCATGTGAACTAACAAGGAGTCCATTCATAAACAGATCATCAAAGACAGTGGCCCTCCTGAGAAGAACGTTTACTAATGTCTAGTCACTGATGTGCAGATTGGCCTCTGTGGTGTTTATTCTGCAACCATCTTTCTTAGAATCTGGCACACAGTGGGCTCCAAATATCAATGAATGAAGTTGGCTGGATGAATGGAGCCACTGATGTCTTCTCAGGTGAAGATTCTATTTCATTTCTCTACACTGTGGTTACGTGACAGTGCCACGCCCTGTCATAGCCTCAGTCTTAGTTCAGTCACATGGTGTATCTTCCTGTCACCTAGGTGTCCATTCATATGATCTTGTCTGGGTGGGTTGATATTAAACTCCATTAAGACATTATGTTTTGAAAAACAAGCTCCTATGTTCTTTAGCTCTTTTACATGCACATGCACATGCACATGTGTGTACACCTGGGCACACACTTGCCATGGCACACATATGGAGGTCAAAGGATAGTTTTGAGGAGCCATTTTTTCCTTTATGTGTGTCCTTGGGCTCAGACTCAAATCATTAAGCTGGATGACAAGTATCTAGCTACTTTGACAGCATTTTTTTTTAGCACTATAGTTAAAGATAGTCATGTGGAAGTTGTAATTGGGTGGTTACACATGGAAGAAGTGTGTACGATAGACCTTATGACCTTCTAAGAAGTGAAAGAAAGCCTGGGACAAGATTTATTTTTTTTAAATATAAGTTCAGTTAAAATATGCAAATCCCAGGTTTCCCAGCTACTTAGACGCTCCCTCCACTGTTACTTTAACAATTTATTTTCACATTAAGCTTAACAAGGAAAGAGAAGTAACCCTGAGTGAGTTTACCCTAGGGTAGACTGACTCATCCTGAAATTCATCAGGCACTTTCTTTATTGTCCTTTCATTGATGAGGCCATAAGGTGCAGCAGAGACTTAAGGTCTGGGACTTAGTCCTCCCCACGGAATGCTTACTAACTTCTGTCTCCCCTAACCTGCTAAGCAGCAGTGCTGGCACCTGGCACCTTAGAGAGTCTTAGAAATGCAGACTCACAGGTTCCCACCCCCAGGTTTCTGGAGTCACTGAGGCTAGGCCACTTTTGGTGGCAAAAGAGGGAAAGGTGGTGAGTGAGCAGCAGCACCATGGTGCTGGATCCCAACTCCCTCCCTCCCTTCTCAGTCACCCGATCTCTCCTTCTGAGGATATTTTCTTATGTCTCATATTTGCCAGGCATTGTTCCCAATAGAGGGAGTAGTCTGGCAGACCATGTATCTCCCCTCAGGAAGCTCTGCACACATATGCCTTGATGTGAGAGAGTAACAGGCACTTCAGATAGGAATTATAGCAGTGTTGAATACACAGGGGTGAAGAGTTGAGTGGTTATGAAAGTCTCTGTAGGATGGATGGAACAATGCTCTGGGCAAAAGCCACAGAGGGCCCCAATGCTGTAAGTCACCTCCACTTTTAGGAAAGCACAAGAAGTTTGTGGTCAGCCACAGTGGAAGGATAACAGCAACGAGAGCTGTGGAGAGTCCTCTTTAAGGGACCTATGGAAGGTGCTAAGTAACACACTTCCTTTCCTTTTCTTAGAGAGAAGCCCGTTCTGGATCTCAGGCAATGCCAAGAGTTCCCCATCACTGGCTTCCCTGCAGAAACATAGTGGTTTTGAGAGAGTTCTCCTGCCCAAGGACTCTGCACCACCCTGCTCCAATGTCTGGAAGACTGAGTAAGTAAAGGGAAGGTACCAGCAGTCTTAACTATGGGGACCCAAAGCAAAATAGCCTCTGCTGTGATTGGTGAACCATTTTCTCCCTGCCATGCTTGGTGTAGAACAGCAGTCCAGGCAGGAAGATAGTCCACTCACTCAGTCTTGATGATATGACTTCTCCATAGAAATTTTCTCCTTCTCCTCAATACTTCCTTCTTCTGCTGGGAAGAAACCCTAACTCTTCTTTCCAGAAAGCCTTCATTTCCTCTTTGATCTCACAGGCTTTTGTTCTTACCTCCAACAGAATATAAATTGGGAACTGCACAACCTTCAAAGGCTATTTGATGTCTGGTTGTATGCTCCTGTAATTTCATGGCCCGTGGCGGTGTTTCCTATCCTTCTGCAGAAGCAGCTTCTCCCGCGGCTCTGGGCAGCACCTGTTCTCCGGTGTTGAATGGAGATGGTCTTTGCTTTTAAGAATCTTTGCTTGCCCACCAGCTCTATCAGCAGTTCAGTTTCTGCCATGAATGAGAAGGTGGCCCATGAAGCAGTGCTCTGGAATTTGGGCATTATCTCTTGTCTCATTGCCGTAGCATTGGGACAGGGCTGCTCCTGGCATCCCCTGACCACTGGCATACCACTAGTCTGCTGTAACTCACACAGCTGCTCTTTCCCACAGTCACCCTCTAGATTGAGGTAGGACAGAGGTGAGAGGGCCTGCACCATAACAGCCATGTCAATTCCATGACAGGCAAATGCTTGCACAGAACAGTGGCCACTGGCTGGGCTTCCGTCGAGGTCAATAGTTCTGTCTGTATAGCTCACAGCCCTAGGGGTGAAATATTTTCCATATCACTTATTTCCTGCCACACCCCCATCAGAGGCAAGCATGACCTCTGTGTGCTCTTGTGTATTGTTGTGTAGTGATCCTGTTTTCAAATACTTGATCCACGTTATTTTTCCTGACAGCTCAGCAGTCCCATGAGGAAAGCAGCATGGCTGCCATTTCCACAGGGAACTGAAGAGCACTGATGAGTTATCTCTGTGATTCTACTCAAGGCACTAGAGTAGAAATATTTCTGCTCTAACCCTGAGGTGAGTGTATGACCCTTGGTCTAGTGCCATTTCTCCTTATCAGTGAAACCTCACCAGACTTCTGCATTTTCTTCATTATATTGTGGCTGTGGAGTCTAACCATTTCTGGGGTTCACTGCTATCCAGTGGGTATGATCAGTGGACCTTTGGACTCTCATCTTCCAAATCATACTGCTGTACTCTTTGTCCTGAGCACTAACCATTTAAAAATAAATAAATAAACCAAGAACAGAGGGGCAGCCACATTATACATTGCCAAAGGCCACTATTATTTCATAAAATCAGAGACATGTTTGATCATAAAGAATAGAACATCATTTAAAATAATAGATGTTTTTCCATGAAGAAGAAGCACCAAAGTATCTTATATCATCATCTTACATCTGAGAAACAAAAAAGCTAGAGTGATACTCCATTATTATGATTTTATACTTAATTAACTTATAAAAGCCTGAATCCAAGTATTTGTATATATGTATGTTCAATTGCATATGTGTTCAACAATGAAAGAAAAGCAGTTATACCAGTAATTTCCCTTTTTATCAATAACATTGTGAAACTCCCAGTTTCACACCATTTAGCAAAAATGGAAATAACACTTGCTGGGGCTTCTTCAAACAGCTTGGAATATTCTGAGCAAACTGAAGAAGTTGAGAATTAATTGTTTCCATGCTACCAGCAATCTCCCACCCTCTTTCTGGAGCTCCAGAGAGACCGTGGGTAGCTGGCAGACTGTGTGTCTGGCTGAAGGGAAGGAGTACCCTAGGCAGGGAATTGTGGCACTGAAAGTCACTGCTGGGACCAGGGCTGATGTCACAAGCCTGACCCAGCCCACAAGCTGAAGGCATCTCTTAAAAGAATTCCAGATATTGATATGCAGACCCAGTTTTAGAACCAAAGACATAGGCTGGAGGTGTGATTCATGTTAGAGCAGCTGCTTAAGGTTCAATCCCGGAAAAAATATGAATATATATACACATACATACAGAAACACACATCCTATAAAGCAGGAGAAATTGTTCAGTAGATGAGAATGCTTGCATCTCAAGGCTGACAAGCAGAGTTTGACCCCTAGAATGCATGTAAAGGTGGGCTGTTATCCTGTGACCTCCACACTTGGGCTGTAGCACATGCATGTATACATACACAAATAAATAAGTTCAATTTAGAAATAAATTTTTAAAAATGCTAAATAAAGAACTATAGACTATGTACTGCCAGGCCTCAATGTTTTGATTTTATTGCTTTAGAAGACTGTCAGTCCTCAGCTCTGAGTTCTTAGTACAGGTCAGAATAACCAAGGCTGAAACACTACTATGCGTCACAGATAAAGGTCCAAACTAGCTGCTGTCTGGAGATGCATTGCCCTCTCTGATTGTGTGCCTAGGGGAAATTTTGATGGCTCAGTCCTAGGAGCCAACATAGGGAGAACACCATGAAATACATCTCTCTGATTTTCAACATATTTAAGCACCTTCCATTTGAGAGACATCCAAGAAGAGGGAAGTTGTACAGAAGAGTGTCAGGGAAACTGCTGACTGAGAAGGGAGAACCTGTGGGAACTGCTTATAAATTAGGGAAGACAAGGAAAGGTTCTTGAGAAACCTTTTAAGAAGCTCTAAGAGGGTTGAGGAACTTGTGGGATATTTCAGAATGTGATTTCTTGTAGGTATTTCTAAATTCATACAACAGTCTACATTATTCATGATAGAAGGTGTGTCTTGTGCTCTAGGTCCATCGATTGCATCTTGATACTTCTCAGAGAGATGTTTGAGTTGTTGGCCACAGAAACACCTAAACTAGCCAAGCTGTTGGCCAGGTTACTGGCTGCCCTATATAAAATGATGTTAAGACTACCTTGCTGAGAACAACACCTACATGACTCACTGGACACAAGAGCCTTCACTTCTACTGACTAGTGTTCATGGTTCTGGAAGGTTCTGTGTATACTACCAGCGGACAAAGGTAAACACCCAATCCAGATACCAACTCTACAATTTAAAATGGTGACCTGCCTGCAAGGTATATTGGTGTAATAGTGGCACAGAAACGATGAGATTAACCAAGAACTATTGGAATGGAATTTAGGCCTAGTCAATAAGATGGGACTCATGCCTGACCCTGACCTGGTGTCCAAGAACCTAAGCCTAGATGAACAAGAGACCTAAGGGGGAAAAAAGATACTACTTTTTTCTAAAGGAATATAGCAGTAAAATGACTCCCAGTGACCCTGTGCTAGACAATGTGCAGAAATTGAAAGACACTGGAATACTTCATCCGATATAGGGTTCCATAAAATCCTCACTTCAAGGCTCAGGGAACTCTACAGAAGAGGGGGCAGAAAGACTGTAAGACCCAATAGGGATGGAATATGCCACTTAAGCAGTGTTTCTAGACACACCAAGTTTGATATTGTGTCAACATGCACAGGGCCTGCACATGTCTAACCCAGTCAGGGTCCCAGGACTGAGAAGGCAAGTCGACACCTTCACCACTCCCTTCAATTAATAACCACCCACGAAGGAAAAATTAGTATTGCCAATTGAGGTTCTCGAGGTATACAAATAATTTAAATGTAGGTCACATGGCTAGTACTAGAAGGCCAACAAAAATTAACTTATGGTACTTTTGAAGGGCTTTTGTTTTTTGACTCCATGTTTTGTCTGGGCAATTCTTTCTTTTCTTTTCTTTTTTGCCTTTTTAAAAATTAGATATTTTCTTTATTTACATTTCAAATGATATCCTGAAAGTTCCTATACCCTCCCACTGCCCTACTCCCCTACCCACCCACTCCCACTTCTTGGCCCTGGCATTCCCCTGTACTGGGGCATATAAAGTTTGTAAGACCAAGGGGCCTCTCTTCTCAATGATGGCCAACTAGGCCATCTTCTGCTAAATATGTAGTTAGAGACACGAGCTCTGGGGGTACTGGATAGTTCATATTGTTGTTCCACCTATAGGGTTGCAGACCCCTTCAGCTCCTGGGGTACTTTCTATAGCTCCTCCATTGGGGGCCCTATGTTCCATCCTATAGATGACTGTGAACATCCAATTCTGTATTTGCCAGAAACTGGTATAGCCTCACAGGAGAGAGCTGTATCAGGGTCCTTTCAGCAAAACATGGTTGGCATGGGAGATCTTTCCATCTTCTGAGATCTTCAATTTCTTTCTTCAGAGACATGAAGTTCTCATCAAACAGATCTTTCACTTTATTAGTTAGATTCACACCAAGGTATTTTATATTATTTGTGACTATTGTGAAGGGTGTTGTTTCCCTAATTTCTTTCTCATCCTGGTTATCCTTTGTGTGGGGAAAGGCCATTGATTTGTTTGAGATAATTTTACATCCAGCTACCGCACTGAAGCTGTTTAACAGGTTTAGGAGTTCTCTGGTGGAATTTTTGGGGTTGCTTATATATACTATCATATCATCTGCAAATAGTGATATTTTGACTTCTTCCTTTCCAATTTGTATCCCCTTGATCTCCTTTTGTTGTTGCATTGCTCTGGCAATGCAAGTACTATATTGAATAGGTAGGGAGAGAGTGGGCAGCCTTGTCTGGTCCCTGACTTTAGTGGGATAGCTTCCAGTTTCTCTCCATTTGTTTGATGTTGGCTACTTGTTTGCTGTATGTTGTTTTTATTATGTTTAGGCCTTGAATTCCTGATCTATCCAAGACTTTTATCATGAATGGGTGGTGGATTTTGTCAAATGCTTTCTCAGCATCGAACGAGATGATCATGTGGTTTTTAATCATTGAGTTTGTTTATGTAAGAGATTATGTTGATGGATTTCCAGATATGAAACCATCCTTGCACCCCTGGGATGAAGTCTACTTGGTCAATATGGATGGTTGTTTTGATGTGATCTTTGATTAGGTTTGTGAGGATTTTATTGAGTATTTTTGCATCGATATTCACAAGGGAAATTGGCCTGAAGTTCACTTTCCTTTTTGGATATTTGTGTGGTTTAGGTATCAGAGTGATTGTGACTTCATAGAATGAATTAGGTAGAGTACCTTCTGTTTCTATTTTGTGGAATAGTTTCAGGAGTGTTGGAATTATGTCTCCTTTGAAGGTCTGATAGAACTCTGCACTAAACCCATCTGGTCCTGGGGATTTTTTGGTTGGGAGATTATTGATGACTGCTTCTATTTCTTTAGGAGAAATGGGACTGTTTAATCCTGATTTAGCTTTGGTACCTTGTATCTGTCTAGGACTTTGTCCCTTTCATCCAGGTTTTCTAGTTTTGTTGAGGATAGCCTTTTGTAGTAAGATCTAATGTTTTGGATTTCCGCAGGTTCTATTATTTCTCCTTTTTCATTTCTGATTTTTTTAAATTAGAATGCTGTCCCTGTGCTCCCTGGTTAGTCTGGCTAAGGGTTTATCTATCTTGTTGATTTTCTCAAAGAACCAGCTCCTAGTTTAGTTAATTCTTTGAATAGTGTTTTGTTTTGTTTTGTTTTGTTTTGGTTGTTGTTGTTGTTTCCACTTGGTTGATTTCAGCCCTGAGTTTGATTACCTACTACCTACTCCTCTTGGGTTAATTTGCTTCCTTTAGTTCTAAAGTTTCTAGGTGTGTTGTCAGGCTGCTAGTGTATGCTCTCTCTAGTTTCTTTTTGGAGGCACTCAGCACTATGAGTTTTCCTCTTAGGACTGTCTTCATTGTGTCCCATAAGTTTGGGTATGTTGTGGCTTCATATTCATTAAACTCTAAAAGTCTTTAATTTCTTTCTTTATTTTATCCTTGACCAATGTATCATTGAGTAGTGTGTTGTTCAGTTTCCACGTAAATGTTGGCTTTTTATTATTTATGCTGTTATTGAAGATCAGCCTTAGTCTGTGGTGATCTGATAGGATGCATGGGATAATTTCAATGTTTATATCTGTTGTCTGTTGAGGCCTGTTTTGTGATCGATTATATGGTCAATTTTGGAGGAGGTACCATGAGGTGCTGAGAAGTATGTATATCCTTTTTTTTTTTTTTTTTTAGGATAAAATGTTCTGTAGATATCTATTAAATCCATTTGGTTCATAATTTCTGTTAGTGTCCCTGTGTCTCTGTTTAGTTTCTGTTTCCAGGATCTGTCCAGTGGTGAGAGTGGGATGTTGAATTCTCCCACTATTATTGTGGGAGGTGCAATGTGTTCTTTGAGCTTTCTCAAAGTTTCTTTAATGAATATGGCTGCCTTTGCAATTGGAGCATAGATGTTCAGAACTGAGAATTCATCTTGGTAGATTTTACCTTTGATGAGTATGAAGTGCCCCTCCTTATCTTTTTTTTATAACTTTGTGTTGGAAGTCAATTTTACTCAATATTAGAATGGCTATTCAAGCTTGTTTCTTTGGACCATTTGCTTGGAAAATTGTTTTCCAGCCTTTCACTCTGAAGTAGTGTCTGTCTTTTTCCCTGAGGTAAGTTTCCTATAAGCAGCAAAATGTTGGGTCCTGTATGTGTAGCCAGTCTATTAGTATATGTCTTTTTATTGGGGAATTGAGTCCATTGATGTTAAGAGAAATTAAAGAAAAGTAATTGTTGCTTCCTGTTATTTTTGTTGTTAAGGTTGGGATTCTGTTCTTGTGGCTCTCTTCTTTTAGGTTTGTTGAAGGATTACTTTCTTGCTTTTTCTAGGGTGTAGTTTTCGTTCTTGTGTTGGTGTTTTCCTGATATTATCCTCTGAAGGGTTGGATTCGTGGAAAGATAGTGTATGAATTTGGCTTTGTCATGGAATACTTTGGTTTCTCCATCTATGGTAATTGAGAGTTTTGCTGGATATAGTAGCCTGGGTTGGCATTTGTGTTCTCTCAGTGTCTGTATAACATCTGTCCAGGATCTTCTGGCTTTCATAGTCTCTGGTGAGAACTCTGGTGTAATTCTCTTAGGCCTGCCTTATATGTTACTTGACCCTTTTCCCTTACTGCTTTTAATATTCAATCTTTATTTAGTGCATTTGTTGTTCTCATTATTATGTGTCAGGAGGAATTTCTTTACTGGTCCAGTCTACTTGGAATTCTGTAGGTTTCTTGTATGTTCATGGGCATCTCTTTCTTTAGGTTTAGGAAGTTTTCTTCTATAATTTTGTTGAAGATATTTGCTGGCCCTTTAAGTTGAAAATCTTCATTCTCATCTACTCCTATTATCAGTAGGTTTGGTTTTCTCATTGTGTCCTGGATTTCCTGGATGTTTTGAGTTAGGATCTTTTGCATTTTGCATTTTCTTTGATTGCCCATATTCTCTATAGAATCTTTTGTACCTGAGATTCTCTCTTCCATCTCCTGTATTCTGTTGCTGATGCTCACATATATGGTTTCTGATTTCTTTCTTGGGTTTTCTATCTCATAGTTGTCTCACTTTGGGTTATCTTTATTGTTTCTACTTCCCTTTTTAAGTCTTGTATAGTTTTGTTCAATTCCATCACCTGTTTAGTTGTGTTTTCCTTTAATTCTTTAAGGGATTTTTGTGTTTCCTCTTTAAGGACTTCTGCCTGTTTAGCAGTGTTCTTCTTTATTTCTTTAAGTGAGTTATTAATGCTCTTCTTAAGGTCCTCTACCAGCATCGTGAGATATAATTTTGAATCTGAATCTTGCTTTTCAGGTGTGTTGGGGTATTCAGGACTGGCTGAGGTGGGAGTGCTGGGCTCTCATGGTGGTGAGTGGTCTTCGTTTCTGTTGGTAAGATTCTTACATTTGCCTTTTGCCATCTGTTAATCTCTGGTGTTAGTTGTTATCGTTGTCTCTGGTTGGAGCCTGTTCCCCCTGTGATTCTGTTAGCCTCTTTCAGCAGTCCTGGGAGTCCTGCTCTCTCATTGGTCAGAGTACTCTCTGCAGGCAAGCTCTCCTCTTGCAGGGAAGGTGCATAGAGGTCTGGCATTCAGACCTGCCTCCTGGCTGAAGATGAAAACCCGAAACAGGCCCTGTCCCAGAAGATGTGTTGCCTCTGCAGTCTGTGCGCTCACCTGCACAGACTTCTCTGGGGGTTGCAGCCCTCCTGGGCAGCCATCTCTCCTCTGGCAGGGAAGGTGCCAGGATGTCTGCTGCCTGAAATGGGGGTCTGTCTCAGAAGCTGTGTCACTTCTGCAGTGTGCTCACTCACCCTCTGCAGTCTGCAAGCTGATCTGCACAGACTGGTCTCAGAGGGACCCAGGACACAAGATGACTCCTTCACCTGCTCCTGAGGTCAGAGTCCTCCCAGGAGGCCACCTCTCCTCTGGTGGGGAAGGTGCCCAGATATCTGGAGCCTGAAAAGGGTTTCTGTCCCAGAAGCTGTGTTGCTTCTGCAGTCCGCTTGCTTACTCTTCTCCCTCCACAGACCTGCACAGACTGGTCTCAGAGGGACCCAGGACAGAAGATGGCTCCTTCACCTGCTCTTTAGGTCAGAGCCCTCCCATGTGGCCACCTCTCCTCTGGTGGGGAAGGTGCCTGGATGTCTGCAGCCCAAAATAGGGCCTCTCCCAGAACCTGTGTCCCTTCTGCCTGTTCCAGAAGTTGTGTCGCTTCTGCAGTCCACACTCTCACCTGTGCAGACTGGTCTCAGAGGGACCAGGGACACAAGATGGCTCCCTCACCTGCTCTGGAGGTCAGAGCCTCCCCTCGCCCCGCAACGGGCAGCCACCTCTCCTCTGGTTGGGAAGATGACTGGATGTCTGGAGCCCAAAACAGTGTCTGTCCCAGAAGCTGTGTCACTTCTGCAGTCAGCTCACTCACCCTCCGCAGTCCACCAATTCTTTTTGTCTTATAGGTCTTTTTATATATTATGCTTGTGTATTTTGTTTGAAGGGGTTTTTGGTGTGTGCAAATATGTGTGTCTCAACATCTATATGTGTTTTTTATGCCCTTTTGGCTCTGTTTTTTCCTGTTTGTTTTTCTATTTGAGTTTTTTTATTTTATATTTATTGTTATTATTATTATTATTATTATTAATTATAGATGCCTATTTGTATTCTATTGAGAGTAAAACAGAAAGGGTGTGGATTTGGGTAGATAGGAACCGGGAAGGATATGAGATGATTTGGGGGGAAGAGCAACTGTAATCAGAATGTATTGTATGAAAAACTCCATTTTCAACTAAGAAAAAGAATACAATTTTTTAGGAAAAAAGTACTAAGACAGTCTGAAAACTTTGAAATTGTTTAAATGTGACCTTTGTGCAAACCATGATTACTTGCCTAGACAGCAGAGCTCTATTTTCATTATGTGAATGTAATCCCTTAGAGTAGTCTCACAGAGCAATGCTGACATTTGCCAAAGCCAGGTTTTCAGTCCCAGTTGCAGTGAGCATGGACTAACAAGGGGTGAGGGCGGACTTTTAAATAGTAAGAAAGCCTAGCTCACCACCTGGCATCCTCAAGCCATCACATACAACTGCTCTGGCAGAATGCTGAAAGGTCTGTTGTACCCCAAAATTTCCCCTGTACCCCAAAACATGTACTGTAGAGTTGTCTGCGAAGAGTTAGTTACATTTTACTAGAAATACTTTCCAAGATAGGGAACAATCAAATACATTACTTCTCCAAATCTTAAGCAATTACTTGGACAGTTACTGTGGTTTTAGCAATAGATTTGGAGCCATGACTAAAATTGCCTACAATAAATTTATTATTTTTGTTTTTTTGTAACAAAAATGGTACTGCCAGGGTGCCAGCAGGGAACAAGGTTTTGAATAAAATTTGCTAGGAAGAAGCTGATAGAGACATGCTCATTTTCAAGTTTAGTGGTTCACACAGTGCTGTCAGCAAACTGAGGGGTCTGCTGCTCTCAGTAACTTACAATTAATTATCTTAAAATTACTAGTAATAGTGCTCATATCTCAGCTATTTTCAAGCAGTTAAGAACTGATGTAGCCTCTGAGATTAAATTAAGAAAAATTTACATCAGCCTGCCATAAACAGCTTGCTACCCCACTATAGACGATGGCACTGCCAGTGGGCCACATCTTATACCATTAAAAGAGTGATCCCTACCCCTAATCTATACCTTTACCTCTGACAGATTACCTTCTGAAAAAGCTATTCTTGATCTGGGAAAACAACATAATGGGCAAGCAATTTCTCTGGAAACATGGGAGCCTAAGTTCAGATCTCCAGCATCCATGTAAAAGCTGGCCATAGAGACATGTGTGTGTCTCAGAATTGATAGCTAGCCAAATGGTAAGCTACAGGCTCTGTCTAAAACAATAAGGTGGAGAACACTGGAGGGAGGTGCCCAGTGTTAATCTCTCGCCACCACAGGTCAGTGCATCCATATGCATACCACACAAACAAATACTCTCTTCAGAATTATTTTATCCATAAAAAATTTACTCAGTTTTAATTTTTGTTGTTCTTTTATTTGTTTTTGATACTGTGTAGTCCAGACTGGCTTCAAATTTAATGATTCAAAATGAAAATGAGGAGGCTTAGCCTCATCACTGCAAGAACTACAGGTGTATATCATTGTTCCTTGCTTTTAGTGCTAATCTTAAAGGATTCTTTTAACATTGTCTTAGGATATATGTGTCTAGTCACACACACACACACACATACACACAGACACACACAGAGACACACACACATGTATAAGTAAATACATAGTCGATATTTATAATAAAATATGTATTTTACACAATATTTTTATTTATGTATATGTGTATTTGATACTTATATATGATTCTTCCTGTGACTTTAAACCTAGATAAAGAATGGCTTGCCTGCTTCACTAGAAAAAAACAGGTATTTGGTAAGGTCAATGGTGGATAACAATGTGCCTCATGTAATTGAAGCTGGAATCAGGAAGAAGTAGGACACACAGATCACTATTTATGAAGGGATTTACAATGGTCTTGGCAATGAGTCCTTGATAACTTCTCTGGGTTTTTAAGTTCTTCAGGCTAAATGGATGGCACATTAAAATATGTAGCATTTTTATTGTTAGCCTTCCTGGCAGCTTGCTCCTGAAGAAGGAGGTCAATGTAAAAGGATGCATTTTAGGACTGATATGAGAGTAGAGAGGCCTCAGTAAGATCTACCGAATACTCTTGAGCTGGCAACATCTTAATCTGAGAAATAAGTCTAGACTTGCCCATTCCATCTATAAAAAATTAATTTTGTAAGACATATAAGGAAATGAGCTACACCAATCTCTCCCAGGGTTAAATACATCATTATACAAGTTGCATGTATGTGGGACTACACAATGACTCAAATAACTAGGTACCAAGATGCTCAGTGGAAGCTCTTTGCATGGAAAATCAAACCATTGATGGTTACTGAGCTCTCACTGTGTGCTGCTGTCACACAGATCATGTCATGAGCATTGCCACTTCTCCCTGTCCCAGCCTGCAGGTGCAAGCTGCCTCTCACTCTCCAGTCCTACGATCGTCTCTCTATCCTGATGGTAGTGGCACACAAGAGGTCATACAACTAACCCCAGAAGCATACCTGGCTTACTTCCTCACTAGACAGCAAAGGAACAATGACTTTTGCATTTATATGGTCAATTAAACCCTCCACATGGTAATGACTCTTGATATTTTTATAACAAATGCTGTGCTGCATGAGTTTACCAACCACTTGGGAATACCATTTGCTCTATTGGATTAAAGCACAAAAATCAGGTGAAAAAAGACTTTCCTAGTGAGTCAGTAGGATGTAAGCAAGATGATGAAGAAGTTATGTCCTTGGAGCCACAACACACTGTATTTTTCACTGCAGGGCCCATCCTCTTTGCACACACTACATGGAAACCACTGGTGTGAAAGGTCAAGTGCACTGTTCAGGGACCTGCTGCCAGTCCCTTGCAGTTGAAAGGCAAAGGACTAAATGCTATTTCTTCACATCTAGTCACCCACTGGAAAACATACAGAGTCTCCTAAGCAACCCTAGAATTTTCTGGGATTTTCTGGGATTAAAGTCCAAATTCACTAGCACAGCACAAAGGATAAAAGCAAATGGACCAGAGTAGAGAAATAAAAAGTGTATGGTTCTAAACTCAGTCTGGTAAAGAAAACGTGATGGACAGTAATTGAAATAACTTAATAATAAAGCATGTGCCCTCTCAGAGGATCTGGGTTAGATCCCTCTCACCCACAATGAGCCTCACAACCCTCTGAGTTCCCCTTCCAGAGGACCAGATGCCTGCTTCTGAACACTGTATGCATATGCACACTGGCAAAATACCTATATGCTTAAAATAAAAACAAAGCTTAAAAGTTTTCATAAAATGGGACAGAGAAGAAAGGAATATTTTATCAAGCTCCTGGAAATGTCATTAAGTTTGGAAAGCAATGAGATGGCTAAGAATAGTTCTTCCCCACAGATTACAACTGAACTTAACCTTACTTAACACAAACAGTTTTGCATGTCTCCCTAATGTTGCCTATAGTGGGACACACTGGCACAACTGCTAAGGAGATAAAGTCAAGTGTGCATGTGGACCTCTGTCGGGGCCATCACACTTTAGTGTACTTCAACTGCTGGAAGGAAAAAAAACAAAACAAACCTTGTAGTTCTTGTGTACTGGAAAAAAAAAGAGGCACACATCAAGACAGCATTTGTTTAACACTGGTTGTAACATTTTGGGTTGATTATTTGTTTTCTGTGTTACTCGAATTTTCTATGATAATAATTTATCCATTTCAAAAAGAAAAAAAAAATCACAAAAGACTTAATGAACAATCCCCCAACACCCCTGGATCAGGAAATCCTAGTTTTTCTGTAAGCCTAAACTTCTAGGCTCTTGTCAAATGTTTTGATGTCTTCCTGAAGACCTTTTCCTGTGGACTGGTGGAGACTAGGCATTTGTATAAATGACACGACGTAAAAGATAAGTTTCAGATGTTGATACAGAACACAGCCTTCACCATCAAGGGAGTAAGAGATTATTTACTCAAGAGCGAAATATGAGTGACTGTTGCTGGGGAAAACATTTATGTTAGCTCAAATGCCATTTTCCAATGAGGTAAGCATTCAATGAAGTTTTAATAGTAACAGAACATAGAAAGCCGCACATTAAGAAATTTTTCAAATACATGGTTGGGAACATCAGGTATGTAAGTTTGAGCAAAACAGAGAAACCTTTGCTATAGGCCTCAGATACTGGTTTATTCTTCAGTATTGATGAGGTAGGAGTTAGTGATCTGATAATGCACCCCAAAGTTCCACAGAATAGTCATAAGGAAGTTATGCCAGACATAGAGGTGAGCAAGAAAAAGCTTAGAGTCTAAATATAGTCTAGGAAGAGTTATTAGGCTCCGGACCTGTAATATTCCAACCACTTCAAATCACTCAAGTTCTAGTCAACCTTGAAGTTCCAATGTGCGGTTTCTTCTTTCTAAATATGTTCTTTCTACTGGCCAGGATAACAGTATTTCTAATGCAAAAGCTCCTGACACATCCACCGATGTCTTCATCCCAGCTTTTATGGCACCCATCTACTCCTTTAGTAACTTTCTCTGCTCTGCCTTGGCCTTTATAGACCTTGTCATTATGACCTATTGGAAATGTCCATTTCTAAGAACACACCCTATAGAAGAAGGTTCTCCAGTTCTCATACATCTCATTTATTTGGAGGAAAAACAGCTTAATACTATATGCACTCATAGCATAGACTATACAAAAGTGCAAAACTGTTATTCAAAACACTTAACTGTAATGTAGACATGTTCTCATAATTATATGTAGAGCATAGCATATGCAAAACTTAAAGATAGTTCCAAATAAGTCAAAATTGATGGTACCCTGAAAGTTTTGTATAATTCACTAATCTCTGCCTGTATGCTTAAATTGTTGAACAACACTGCCAGAGTGTACACTGCTTCCATCTGTCTGATAAGAGGAGCTTGGCTGCTGGCAGGAACATCACCATCAACATTTTCCATTATGGTACCCAGTTCCCTTTCAACTTAGAAATGTCCTAGAACAAAGGTTTGGCTTATGAAAGAGAAAAAAAATAGGTTGCACTTGCAGGAAATTTTTTCATAAAAGAAAAGGCTCGTTCTTCTCTTGTTTCACTTGGTTAGTGGAATACAGAGACGATCCCTAGAGCTTCAGCAGCTTCTCAGGGTCATACGGATGGGGAGGGTCATATTTTTGGCATGGTAGAACAGTGAGAGAGAAATGTCCAGGTCCTTCAATCATTTCTGTAGCTTTTAAGTTCACTCTGTAAAGCCTTAACAGTGCCTGCTTTGAATTTGCAGATGTAGGGAAGATTTTTTCCAACTTTCCACTTGCAGCCTACCAATCATAAGAGATGCAGAACTTTGGAAACTGCCAGAAGATTTAGCAGGATACTTCATTAAAATCTTTACTAAACCACATACCAATCTAGTCCATGTCTATCAAATATTAGTGATCCTTAGTAATCCATTTAGAAGGTTCCATGTGTATCACATCTAATCTTTCTTCAAGGAGGAAAAGCTATAGGCTTGGGCAAACCACTCTAAGTAGGGGTGGTTCTCTCAACAGTGGATATTTATTAACAGCTAAAAACAAATCATTGAGAGATAATTTTCCAGAATTCAGAGAGGCTAGGCTTTTACTACATAACAATGATTTCCTATGTTTAATTGTGTTAGCAAAAGTGGTTAATGTACTCAATTTCTCTTTTCAGCCCAATTCCAATTTTTGGTGAAAATACTAAAGTTGGTATATTAATTTTAAAACAGCAATTTATGTTTTACAGAATATCTGACTAGTATTTCTAAAATCTGTTAACATCACCATACCAGTGATGTTGACAGAACAGAAGATGTGGAGACAGGATTGGAGAAGTGTAAGCACTAATATGACAGAATCTCAGAAAAGAAAGCTACATCAACAGCAGTGTGGCTCAGCTAAATAGTATTTGTCACTCAGCTGATGGTAATTGAAGCATTGAAGTCTAAACTGTGGCAAGCAACCTGACTACAGTGTTCCATGAACCACAGGGGATGGACAAGGAGACAAAAAATGCTCTTGGCACCATCTTCACAACATCATTATACAGCTAAGCAAATTGTAAATAAAAGGGGAGAGTGTGATGTGCATTGCCAAATTGTTGTGTGAGGGAGCTCTGATCCAATAGTGGGGAATGAGGTGTACGGCAATATCTTTCTTTCAAATGGAACTTTCTCCATCCCACCAATGTTTTATTCTTCTAGAGAAGCCCTTTTGTATATGTATACTTATATCTCAGTAAGAAGGAATCCAGCTATTCTTCAGTTGCTCTATATTCTTCCTCGAAGCAGTTTAACTGTTTTCTCCTAATTTTAACAAACTGGAGACCCAAGCGGTGCTTTCTATCCCCCAGAAGCACCAGGTGGCTATGGACAGAGGCCTTGGCTTCTCCATGGTTCTCCTTCCTATGCTTTATACAGATTTGCTTCTCAGGAGTTCTCTGTGTGCTGATCTTGAATTAAGAAGCAAGGGGTAAGTAAAAGGCATTTTCATGAGTTTTGAATGCTCTATGTCATTTGGAAATGCTCCAGTGTGATGTCAGATGTAATTACTGCACTAAGCTTTTGCTTACCCATGTTTATGTCAAGGCACTAAGTCAGACAGCTTTTCTAGTACATGAGCTACTTTGACAACTATCAGATGCCCCAAGGGGCAACAGGGCACATTCATAAAACTGCCAGCACAGGAAGAAACTTTCAAAAGATAAAAGAAAAATGCCTCTTTTATGCATATTTAAATCATTTTATTTATTCTAAAATGCTTCAGGACTGATTATATCCCCATGACTGTAAGGGGGTAAATTTCCTTTCTTTGCAAATAATGCTTTTTAAATCATTAAATTAATTTTTTTATTTCAGTTCTTTTCTGTTCATTCAGTGAATTTTAGTGTCTGCTTATTTTCCTTTTTACTGTATATTTTCACGCCTCAACCCTCCTTTCTATACTTGTCAATACTAAATTCATGTCCTTTCTGAGACAGTAACATTTTGAAGTTTGTTTTAGTAGATTACAATAGAAGAGAACACAGGGGGTGTCCAAGAAAAACATACCCACAAGACACAGCAACAGAGCCACTGGGAAGTGTTTTTAGCTGAACTGAGAGAGGAAGGTTGCAAGAAAGCAAGAATGATAAGAAGGGATGCTTTGGTGTGTGCGATTTCAATCTCAACAAAATGAAGTTTGATTTAGAAGTTGTAGCTAGAGATAAGCTGGTCCTTCAAATTGGTATCTAGCCATGTAATAGAAAACAGGACTGACAGGTGATTTTATACTCTTTCCATCACGGTGATGATATCTAAATAAAGGGCATTCTGGTGTGATTTCACTCCTAGCTGCCCACACCCTGGTGTTTATCACAGAGTTGTCCTCAATAGCCATGACCCTTCTCCTTAAATCACATCTTCAAAGTGAATAAGCCACAGATAGCAACATTAACATCAGTAGCAAGTTTGTTAGCAATATAATCTCCTGAACTCTGTTCTGGATCTCTTTGAGTCTCTGGGAATGAGAGAACTGTCTTAATTAACTTTAACTATCAACTGGACATAACATGGAGCTCTAAAAATGTAGTCATAATTGAAGGATTTCTCTGATTACACCAACCTGGGATTGTGTCTATTTGCGGTTGTCTTGATTACTATTTAAGGTAAAATGGCTTACCACTGTATAAGGCACCATTCCCTAGGCAGGTGGTTCTGAGACATATAGAGATCTAGCTATACACGAGGCTGCAAGCAAGCCAACAAAGGGTGTTCCTCCATGTAACACTCCTTACATGGAGTGTTCCTCCATGTAACCTGTATCCAAATAAACTCTTTCCTTCTGCCTTGGAGTTCTTGTCCTGATTTCCCTCAGAGATGAACTCATAACCTATAAACTGAAGTAAATGCATTTTTCTCTAATGTTGCTTCTGGTCAAGGTGTTTATCACAGAATGGAACTAGAAGGGTGCCCAATAGTCTGAAGTTATTTGTGCCTTTTATATCCAATGTCAGCTAGACTTTGAGACCCAAAGACATGCACATGTGACAGTCACATGATGTGACTGGTTGTACAAACTGAGGGGTGGGACACTGTCATAGCAACGTTCATGAATCTAAGAATATTAACACTCCAGCTGCCTCCCACTGCAGGCTGCCAATGGTGGCCTCTAAAGAAGAGCCAACATTCTCTGAAAAGGTGAGCCAAAATTACTTTCTGTGAGCCTCAGTTCTGCCCTTCTGTTGGGTTTCTTTCCCTTTGTCTCACTCATTACACCATTGCTAGCCCACAGGACCACTTCCCAGTCAGCTCAGGGTTTTCTTCTAGGAGACCATGTAAAAATATCTCCTTTGTTGGAAACTTGCTGGTGATCTGCCATTCTATTAGTAATGGCTGCTAGACACCCAGCACTGCAAGAGAGGATCCCCTGTGCCCTTGGCAAAGTCACAGTCAGGAGCAGACACAGTGATGGGAAGGCATGTGCACAGGTTTGATATTCTCAACTGTGGTACAAATACATATGCCCTAGTTTCTAGGAAGAAGCATAGGCCAAGCTAAGTGCCAAGTATGAATGGAGGTTAGTCAGTGCATGAAAAGCAAACACAATATGCCAGCAAAAACCCTAAAATATGGGAGTAAGAAACAGAAATTCCAAGAGGAATTTGATGTCAATAGAATGTGCTATTTAGGGTTTGTTAGCAACACAAATGTAGACACAAACTTAGATTTCCAAGGAGAGGAAATCACAGTTGAGAAATTTCCTCTATTAGATAGATTAGATAGGCCTGTAGGCATATCTGTGGATCATTTTCTTCACCACTAATTGGTAGGAGAGGGCCCAGTGTTACCCTTCCCTCCAAGCAGGTAGTCCTGGAACCATCTAAGAAAGCAAGCTGAGCAAGCCAGCAGGAAGCAAGCCAGTAAGCAGCAGTCTTCCAGTTCTGCCTCCAGACTCCAGTCTTGAGTTCTTATATTGGCTCTCTTTGATGCTGAACTGTAATCTGTAGCCAAAATTAACCCTTTACTTACCCAACTTGCTTTTAGGTTGTTGTTTTATCACAGCAACAAGAAACAAAACTAGAACATATGGTATGAGAGTGAGAAACTGGGGAGACCCAGGATGGGTTTGGCTTTGATGCGATATCAGGTTCCAGTGGAAGAAGGCAGATGAAGAAGCTGAAATTCCACAGCTCTATAATTCTAGTAGAGATGTTTTCTCCTTTGGGCAGTGGTATACACTGACAAGTTTTAAACATAGCCTATCTGGCTGTGCTCTTAGAAAAACCCTCATCTGTGCTGGATGTGATGGTGCATGCCTGTTATCTTAGCACTTAAGAAATTATAGAGGTAAAAGGACCCAGATATTGAGTCCAGCCTGGATCTCATAGATACAAATCTGGTCTTCAAGCAAAACTAACCCCTTTGCCCCCCCCCAAATCAAGGTTTGGGGGTACAGCTTAGGGAACAGTCTCTGATGTATGAAGTCCCCAGTCCATTCCCAACATCACAAAGAGCAGAGGAGTTAGGGGAAGAGAGAGAAGGAAGGAAGGAGGCCTGTTAGTTTGATAAACTAATGTGGAGGCTATCAACAGAGAAGTCAGGGAAAAGGTGTGGTGATATTCCAACTGGATATCATAGGATCTGACTGAGCAGAGCAGGAACTCCAGGGAGTAGTGAAACCAGCAAGAACCAAGACAATCCCTAGGACATAAGTTTTCACTTTGCTCTCGAGAACTTTAGATATTCACACAAGTCACAGAATGAAGGAGGCAAACATGATGTTAGAGTATTAACGGAATATTGGGCTGAATACCAGAAAGGCAGGAGAAAAGGCGAATCCAGGAGCTAGACTGAACAGTGCTCACAATCATTAACATTTCCATTTTGCCCTTTTAGGGCATGGACTAAACTGGGCACACTGAGAATCACTGTCCCACTTTACAAAACAAAACACTGAAGTCCTAAAATTAAAATGTCTATGAAAAACTTCATCCATGCTGCAAGTTGCACGGAGCTCCAATTAGCACTAATGTAGAATAATCAGTCAACAGAATCCCCAGGTGCGATTAATACCTGAGTCCTTTCAGTTAATCACAACTCATGTATAATTATTTTAAATGAAACCTTTCTGATTTTTTCAGTACTGCTTAAGCAAATTAATAAAATTTTAAGTTATAAGAGAACTAGATGTAGAGACATGCAAATGTTTACCAGACAGACAAACATTAAAATTAAACTGTATTTTTGTTTGGGCAGGTTGGTGAAAACATAATTGGCAAAGCAAATAGTACCAAGTTCACTGTTCAGTTACAGCAAAACATGACACTTACCTCTAGCTCAGGAATAATATTCTGAAATGTTCACATTTCTCAAAAGCAGAACTCAATCAAAGCCAAAAGCTGATGGGAAATGAGTAATTCCATGAGAATAGCTTGCAAAATGTTTTATCTGATGCCTTTCCTTATCAGAGGGCTGGAAGCACAACCCAGTAACGTCTGACTGTCTGAGCTAGTTACACTGGGAGATGGGACAGCAAGGTCCAACTAGCAGAGCTACCTAGCAGTCCTTTTGAGGTCTTCAGTCTCATCAATCCAAGAAGTGACCCAACACAGAAGACGCACATCTTCCCTTGCTGCCACCCTCCGGCTCCATTTAACTTGAGAGGTTTAGAACTCTTGATGAAAGCAGCGACAACCAGAGAAGATTCAGCTAGTGCTCAGATTTCAGAAGAGTGAGGGGGCTAAGAACTGGACCTTCCTTTTGCTCCTCACCCTGAGGAAAGGTCACTTTGTCTGTTGAAGAAGCAACCGGGTCAGTGAGAACAGGAGGCTTTGACTGGACTCAGGGGAGTAGCAGGACCAAAATAGCCACGGTCCTCCCAAGAAACCAAGACATTCACTCAAACAGTAGAAAGTATGGTGCTAAAATAGACATGCACAAATACCCAACATGTGTGATCCTCAGTCTATAATCTATTTCTTATCTCTTTGTCACCTAGCCATGTCTCTTTAGTTATGTTCATGTAGTATCTACTTGTTAACTTCCATCTATCTATCCATCCATCCATCCATTATCCCTCTTTCTTTTCCTCTCCTTCCCTTCCTCCTTCTTTCTGTCTCTGTCTGTCTCTCTTTCTCCATCTCTCTTTCCCTGTCTCTCTGTCTCTCTATATATATCTATATCTAAATCTATATCTATATCTATTCATATCTATGTCTATATAACTATCTATCTATCTATCTATCATCTATCTATCTGCCTACGGAATGACACTATTAGGAGGTGTTGTCTTGTTGGAGTGGGTATGTCACTGTGGGTGTGGTCATTAATACCTTTGTCCTAGTTGGAAGCTAGTCTTCCCTGTTTGATTTCGGAACACAATGTTGAACTCTCAGCTCCTCCTGCACCACGCCTGCCTGGATACTGCCATGCTCCTGCATTGATGATAATGGACTGAACCTCTGAACCTGTAAGCCAGGCCCAATTAAACGTTGTCCTTATAAGCACTGCCTTCTTCATGGTGCCTGTTCATAGCAGTAAAACCCTAACTAAGACAATGTAAATGCATATGCATATATAATGTGTCTGTGTGTGTTTCCATTATTTCCACACGTAAGTTAGCCATCAACTAAAGTAAAGTATCCATCATTTATCTTCTGTCTATCACTGGTAGGCAGAAAAGAAGCATGGGAAAACCGTGTGAACTAGGTAGGCGTAAGATCTGTTTGGTAGAGATTACAAAGTTTGGACTGGAAACTATGAGGTATATGAAGAGTAAGAAGCAGCTACTGGGTGAGTGAGGTTACATGATGGAACAGAGCAATAAAACAGCTGCTCATTACGAAGTCCAGCAACCATTTTACTGCCCTGTATAACAGACCCGATGATGTTAGCAAACAAGGACTTTGTATTAAAATATTTGGATTTCTGAATTTGGGGCACAAGTGGAGCATGTCCACATCTAAGGACAGTAAATGAAGGTATTTGTCTGTAATGGTGTATAGGAAAAAGTGACAGAACAGGTTAACATTAATAGCTAGAAATAAAGATGACCCAATTAGAGAAAGGTGAAAGTAACCTCCACTAAAAGGTCTAAAATTCATATTTCTTTAATGGTGAGGCTAATAAGACTGAATTTTGGAACAAAAAAGTGAATGCTAAGGACTTATGTTAGGGTAAACCATATTCCTGGGGGGGAGGAGGAGAAAATTAGGATCCTTTATCCTCAGGTTTTCTACAAGTTTCTAGGGGATTCTGAGAATAGAGCTTTCTTTCAGGTTTTCTGAGTAAGTATTGTCCATTTGAGCCATTATAGGTTTCCTGAAATTCCAGACTTTAAAAGCCTGTAAGAGATAGCAGCTTGACCGTGAACTTGAGCTGAAATAATCAAACAAGATCATGAAATATGCATCAGAAATCAAGGAAAGTGGTATTAATGGCATGGTAGCTCAGGTAATATTATAGGTCGTCTGTCTCTTGAAGCATGCATGGGCCTATCACCGTCAGTGCCTGACACTGTGCACAGTCCTGGCTGCATCACTTGACTAGTGAAGAACTGGGGTACAGAAATGCATTGGGCTGCATCACTTGACTAGTGAAGAACTGGGGTACAGAAATTCATTGGGCTGCATCACTTGACTAGTGAAGAACTAGGGTACAGAAATGCATGTGAAGAGCTGGGGTACAGAAATGCATTGGGCTGAGGCCAGTTAGGCTGCCTGCCATAATTCACTAGATGTGAGTTCATGTGGCCATTACATGGATGCAGCAGAAAACTGAAGTGAGTTTTGAGGATGGCCTGGGTACTTAGACTTCCCATAGATCCCTGCTGATAATAAAAACTGGCACACACTGATTTATTATTCTGAGACAGGACCTCATTTTATAGCCCAGCCTCTGCCTTCCTAAGGATTATGATTACAAGGACGATATTTACAAGCTCAGTGCAAATATGGTCTTAACAGAGGAACCATTTAGGTCCACACCAAGAGCTATACTTCATGTGTGCAAGACCGTTGGTATGTGTGTGCGTATGCATAAGCAGCACACACATGGCTCATGTGCATGCATGTGTGAACATCGAAGAGACGCTACTCAATGACACACACCTCTTAAGTTATTTCTAGTCACTGGTTTGAAGGTCACTAATAATCTATTTGAATGTTTTCAAATTATTTCATTTTCTAATGAAAATTGCTGGAGTGTTTGCTGTGCTGTGTAGATTAATAGTAAATCAAAGATATAACTTTTCCCCCTGAAAGTTAGTTATTACATTGACAGTTTGGGTTGTGGAAAGATATTTTTTGTGTGCCATTTGTGATTGTCTTATCCATCAAAGGCTCCTGAAGCAGATACTGTTTGTATCTGCATTGTAAAGTTAAAATGTAGAGTATTGAGAAAGAAAAGAAAGCCACTGGTTTCCATATTGCTGAGGTCTGACACAGGCATCTTTGGCCAGCATGCTCTCCCCTTGGTGTCCATGCCTCCTGTTGCTGTCTGTATGCTCTACACAACAGCAGCTTGTAACCAACACCTCAGGGACCCTCCTATTTTATTTAACTTTTTTTCTATTACAATTCCAGAGAAGTTGCCCATGCTTTGGAAGGCACAGTGTACATTTTCACCACTGTGTCTGTCAGAGGCTACTTCAAAAGCTTAAGTCAGCAACACTGTTATGGAAGCCAAGTACAGAAATGATGGTGCTATCCACTACCACTGTCCTCTCCCTAAATCAGTTTTTAAAAATGTTACTGAAACTATAGCATATGCCAGCAAGATAGTGCTGAAAGGGCCCGGATATAGCTGTCTCGTGGGAGACCATACCAATGCCTGGCAAACATGGAGGTGGAAGCTCACAGTCAGATATTAGATGGAACACAGGGTTCCCAAGGAAGGAGCTAGAGAAAGTACCCAAGGAACTGAAGGGGTCTTCAACCCTATAGGTGGAAGAATAACACGAACTAACTAATACCCCCTGAGCTCATGTCTCTAGCTGCATATATAGCAGAAGATGGCCTAGTTGGCCATCATTGGGAAGAGAGGCCCCTTGGTCATGCAGACTTTATATGCCCCAGTACAGGGGAACGCCAGGGCCAAGATGTGGGAGTGGGTGGGTAGGGGAGCAGGGCCGGGAGCGGGGAGAGTATAGGGATACTCTTTCTGGATAACACTTGAAATGTAAATGAAGAAATTTTCTAATAAATGTTGGAAAAAAATGTTACTGAGTTACACACAAAAACCCATTCCAATTACATTCTGCTTTGAATTCATAATTTATACAACTCACAGTAACATTTATTTAAGAATGATGGTGGTCTATGGTCCAAAGAAAACAAATTGTGTTCTATTTAAAGTGAATAAAACAGAACAAAGGCGTGCTTTAAAAGACTTTTGCTTTTCTCCAGCGACTTTCTGACAGAGAAAAAGAGATCATTCTGTGGTCAGGAGGCTCTAGGATCTCAATTCTTTAGCTTAGCATTATTTAGCTTAGTATTTTTACTGTATCATTTTTCCTTTATTCTTGAGATCATATATGTATCCAATGAAACATGATTATATTTATGCTCTATTTCCCCCTCCACTCTCACTGACTTTCTCCCAATAGTCTCCTCGCAGCCTCATGCCTGCTTCTCTTTCTTTTCTTTTCTTTCTTTCTTTCTTTCTTTCTTTCTTTCTTTCTTTCTTTCTCTCTCTCTCTCTCTCTCTCTCTCTCTCTCTCTCTCTCTCTCTCTCTCTCTTTCTTTCTTTCTTTCTTTCTTTCTTTCTTTCTTTCTTTCTTTCTTTCTTTCTTTCTTTCTTTCGATTTTTATAACTCAAGTCCAGTTAGAGATGCCAATATGTGGATGTGTATGGTGTAGGAGCTGTGCTGAGCATGTCAAATCCACCAGCACAGAGAGAAGAGGCAGTCTTATGCCCCATCTCATCCCTTACTGAGGAAATCGTCGCAGTTGAAAGTTGCTAGAAGAAGGAAGATCTTGGTGGGTTTAGGGGTGGGGGTTGAGATGGTGTTAAACAGTGTCTCATGTAGTTGAGGCTGATTTGAAATTCTCACACTCATTATTTAGCTGAGAATGACCTTGAGTTCTTGACTGCTCCTGCCTTCCAAGTACTGGGATCACATATGGTTGCCACCACACCCAACCACAGCCTCCTTACTTCTTTCACTGGACAGAGTATTCATTGGTGAGGAAATCTGTATCTCATCTTCTGATCAAATTTAGAGTGGGTAGAATCTACAAGCCTGACACTCTTACAAATGTGAGAGCTTTTGCAGAAAGAACACTTGTGGGGATGAGAAACAGCAGAATCATGCTCTAAATCTGAGTGTGAAATGCTAGGGTGAAATAGCTATCATCATGAAACACCTAGGATCTAAATACAGACAGTGTGGAGATTCACTTCAACCCAGATGAGAAAACACTTCCCAGAACAAACTAGAGGAAATACTCCTTCACAAAACATGAATGAATAAAACCAGCTGATGGATCTTTTATTGGAGTTAAGCCTCTGCAAAACATCCTATCTTCAGACCTAAACAAAACAAATTCAAACAGGTTTTGTTTGGTTTGGTCATTTAAATAATATTTCAGGTTAAAATAATTCTCCCTGAAAATGTCACAAACATTTGGAAATAGAGACTAACATAGCATTCATTAGACATTGCTACTCAAATTATCTCAGCATTAATCCAGTGTATTAGCCACGGACTTCTATATTGATCATAGGCTTTCTCTGTACTTTCATATGTTATTTAAAGAATTTCTCGTGGACTGTGTTATGTCAACTCCTCAACAATCTTGAGATGTTTTCAGAGCATTGCAAAGCACAGTTCTCAGTTGGTAAATGAAGACCAAAGGATTTACTAAAAGACAAAGGCTAGCAGAAGGATCCCTTAAAAGTTGTATGTAGGTGAATATGGGAGTTCCCTATGTTAAACCAGGGAAGATGTATCACATAACAGAGGGAGATAGTGTGCTGACTGAAGTGACGTTGATCTGGAGAATGTATTTAGCCTCTATGTAACTCCATTTCTCTTCTGCAGAGGAGACCACAAGAGGATCTGCTTTATATGATTTCTGTAAGCATCTAAAGGAGCTAACACTGGTATGCAGGTGGGCAAACAGTAAGCATAGTACAAGTTGTATTAATGGTAATGTTTGTGCAATGTGGCCTAGGCATGCAATCCCAACTGCATGGGAAGCTGGATCAGGGAGATCATACCTTCAAAGCCAGCCTGGGTTACAGAATGAGTTCAAAGCTAGTCTGAGCAAATTTGTGAGACCCATTCTTAAATATGATAAGTAAGTCACTGGGTTTCAGCTCTATGGTGGAGCATTTGCCTAGCAGGTAGAGGGCCCTAGGTTTGCTTCCTATCACTGCTAAGGGGAAAAAAGAAAGTAAAGAGAAGAAAGAAATCTATTTGAAATTATGTTCCTAATAGGTCTATTCCACCACCACAAGAGGACAAGCTTCTGCTCCTTCCCATCCCACCTTTCCACGGTCAGGGCACATACAGACTTGGATATGAGACTACTTACGGTACACTTATTCTCAATGACCTAGAGGAGGCCCTAGGTAAAAACAATGTAGACTGGAAAAACAAAATGCTCTCTCCTGATTGCGACTTTTGATTATTCTTGTGAGTGCAGCTTGGTTATTTCCTATAGACATATATTATCTGAAAGTGTTTTGCATAAAGATAAGTGATTGGTAAAATTGGGACCTGTTTCAGAACCTCCCTGAATCCAGGATATTGGAGACTGGACTACCAACAGCCCCAGAAACCTGGGTGGAGACACCAATGCCTCTTTTTTTTTAAATCTCAGGTGATTCCTGTGCACATGAAAGCTTCTAATCCACACTATTACATATGTGCAGGTACTTTGGCTGTGAATTGTGTTTTATTGAGTTAATCTTGTAAATGATGACACTGCCAGTTGGTTGATCAGGAGGTAGTCAAGATTATCTTGATCCAATCTGCCCAGGGTGCAACACAGGAGAAAGTGTAATCAATGTAGCAAGTATCTTCCTGATTTTCTATAATCTTTCTTATTATCTACTTACTAAATCTTAAAAAGGCAGATGTACCCTCACCTGAAACAACTGGAATCTGGGTGGCATCCTGCTCTAGTACATGCCTGTCAACTCACAACTGTACTGGCACAACAACATACAGAAAGCCAAGGCCAAACAACCATCCTCTAATGAGTAGCTCAGAAGGCAACCTCAAAGCCAATGTGGGCCCCAGCTAGAACTGAGAAGCACCAAGTAACTCTAGCCAAAGGAAAAAGAACAAAAAGAGCTGGTTTAATGAATTGCTCTAATTCTGGAGCTCCTCAAGGCATGAAGCAGGAATGAGTCTGCTTAAATTACTAATACCATCAACTCAGAGAAGTGACTTAGCATATATGGAGGTGGAATGAGACAGCTGAGAGTAAGCCTCAACTGAAGGAGAGATACACTGGAGGGCTGTCATGCCAGGGAGTGAATCCTTATGCTATGAAGCCACCACACCCTGCTGACAGCCAGAGAGCAGATTCACACATTGAACTGATTTGACCTATAGACGGAGCAAGGACTTGGATACTTGTTTGACATCTCTTGGTTTTCATTGTTTCTTTCAGGCCTCTGTTTCTTACACACCAGACCCCATGAAGAAGGTACCACCAAAACTTTTATTCTTTTTTTTTTTTTTTTTTTTGGTTTTTTTCGAGACAGGGTTTCTCTGTATAGCCCTGGCTGTCCTGGAACTCACTTTGTAGACCAGGCTGGCCTTGAACTCAGACATCCAACTGCCTCTGCCTCCCGAGTGCTGGGATTAAAGGTGTGCGCCACCACACCCGGCTCAAAACTTTTATTCTTAAGTTAAAGCTGTTCAGCTCCCAGTGCTTGGATGAGGGAGCTGATTTACAAAGCTACACAATGGCAAAAGTTAGATTCTAAGCTTAGCTTCCCTCTCCGAGTCTCAGACTATGTGTCTGGCATACTAAGAGCTTGTTTGCTTTACCAAGCACAGGGCATTTCACTTCAATTTTGATCTTACATTACTCTGGAATAGAAAGCAACAGGCCCTCTTGATTGTGGTTTCAGGTGGGCACACTGGCAAAATGGCTTTTCTAATTAGTATCTGATGTTCCATCTTCAGAGTTCTACACACAGTGCCTTTCTTTTACTTCTCTGGTAAGGATGCTTTCAAGAATCCATTTTTTTTTCTTTTCTTCATTTGTTTTCTTTTGGCCTACCTTATAAATAACTTTAACTATGTGACTGAATTCTGGCCAATGAAATGCTAATTGAAGGAGTGGATGTCAATGTCTCTTTTGAGATTGGTCCCTGGGAATCCCCTAACCTGGTCTGCTGGGCATCTATCTCCATCAGTGGATGTACTGATGGCAGCTAACTTGCAGTCAGCTGAGATCTTAAAAGAAAGTGATAGGTAATCTTGATTGGTGCCTTGAGAGGATTTAGAATCACCAGAGCAACACGTTTCTGGGCTTATCTAAGAAGGAGTAACTAGACTAGGTTAATTGAGTGTGGACAGTATCATCCCATGTCTGGGGTCCCAAACTAGATAGAAATGGGGAAATGAGCTTAGCCCAGACATTCATCGATCTCTTTCTTGACTGTGGCTGCAATGTGACTACCTACTTTTCCTACATTGTCCTTTTACTGCCATGACCATATCTCCTGGAACTATAAGACAAAGTAAATCCTCCTTCCCCAGCAGAGCAAAGGCTGCAATAATCCCCACCCGATCGCCTCCCTCAAACATCCTCAGATAATCAGGTCACCAACAGTTATACTCTATTGAGCCACTCTGTGTTTGGACTAACTTGACATCAAACTATTAGCTGTAATGCAGGCCCAGTCTTCATGTCACCTTTTGGGACAGGAGCAGCACCACCACCAGCAGCAGTAGCAATATGCCTCTTGCTTTGTTTTACAGAGATTATCAATTCTATCCCTGCAGCGATTCTTTAGGGTGCTCATAAATCATTGAGCCAAAAATCATCTTGGGAAATGAACAGCCAGGAACGGTACTGTGGGGGAGGATGTGTAAAAGGAGATGAGGTCTTTGCAGTCAAAGGAAGCTCAGCTTGAGATTTCGCTCCATTGTGAATTGGTCACACAAACCTTGGCCACTCCCCCAGCCTCTCTAAGTCATGGTTTCTTCATCTGTAAAGTACAAAGTTTGGTTTATTTACATTCAAAGCAAATACATTTCATCAGGCTAAGAGGGGCTGCCCTTTTCCGTAGGCAGAATAAAAAGAGATGGCTCCATCTGAAAGCATTTTAGAGATGGGCTGTTGTGATTTTTGTCAGGTTCTGCAATCACACCTCCTGCATTTATGTTAGCATTCAAGTTGACAGGAGGCCAACTCTGCTCACATTCTCAGGGCAACTCCAACAAAATGCCCATCATCCCCATTCAGGGATCTGACAGGGTCCTCACCACACCTGCCTGTAAGCTGCCATTGCTACTACCCCCTCTTTTCACCCTTGGGACCTATCCCCATTGGTGTTGTTTTGTTTCAACACCATTTACTGACTTCCCTTTTCCACACAAGGACAGCACCTCAGATACAGGATGAATAGCAATTATCCAAGGAACCACTCTGACTTGTTTCACCCTGGTATTGGTTTCAAAAATTGAACTTCTACTTATGAAAAATGTTATAGCTTTCTGCCTAAGGAGATACTTAGTAGATAGAAAGATGGACACACAGACAGGGAGCTTTACATTGATACATTTAAGTAAAAATCAGCAAGTCCATTTAAAGAAACATCCCAGGAACACTATACAAACCTCTGGAGATAGCAACATAATGACTCAAGTTAGGAAATGTCCATTTAAAGAAATGTACCAGGGAATGCTACACAAAGCCCCCGGAGAGGGCAAAATAATGGCTCAAGTTGGGGAGCTTACACTTTTTGCTTTCTTTCTGGGATTGTTCTCTATGAACATTAAGCAAACAATTGCTCCTTTCCTGTGCAGATGCCCTATAAAAGTGCCCATGAGAGCTTAGTGTCTGGGTATTTCAGGACCCTCAGGAGGCATACTGCTTCTTTCTGATATTCAGCCTGCTCTCTCTCAGGCGCCTTGGCCACAGTTATAATGAGCTTTGACCCTCTTTTGCATCTTCTCTTTTCTCTGCCTCCAGAGTCCATCTTACTCCCTGCTGTTCTTTGCCATCCTCCTTTTCTATGAAATGCTTCTGTGACATACTGGCATCTTTCTTCAAGGTTTACTGTATCATACCTTATTTGGAGCCAAGCATTGGAACCATCTGGAAAAGTTTTAAACCACCAATGCCATATTCCCTGCTTGGAAATTCTGACTTAATTTGTATGGATTGTAGCTTGGAACGTAGATGTGTTAAATCTTTGAGCAATGTGTGAGTGCCTTTGCTAGCCACACCAGACTCCTCCCTAAACCGTAGCTATCGCTGTCCACCTCTGCTCTGTTTGACTTGCTTCAGATGACACAGCAGCCAGGAAATACAGGACTATCCACTTCAGGATTCTTTATAAATCTATCCCAGTATTGTTCAAAGACACCCAATCTTGGAGTGATTTTAAACCATCATTCCATTCTATTATTGTGCAGCTCATTAGAAATAGCCTGGGAACAGAAGAGCATCCCAGAAATTCTGCCAGGCTCTGGATTTCTCTCCCCATCTAGGAAATGCAGGCTATTTTAGGTTGTTAATTAGTCATGGAAAAAAAATAGAGCCATCTGGTGCCACCAGGTATGGACACTATAAGCATAAGCATTCTCTTCACTGCCCATATAATATGACTCATCTCTTCAGAAACTAAATGCGGTGACTTCAATGTGGCATCTCTTTGTAGCTTTACATACCTCAACACAGGATAGTTTCAGTTAGCTCTTTGCAATAGAGAGTTCATAGATGGTTAATAACCTAGAACCTGGCTTTGAACTGGTATCAGAGAAACCACTTGAGACCATGAAACAGACATCACAGCCAAGGGGTCTAAGAACCTCTGGTTATCATCTGTGGTGTTCCCATATTGTCCCATTGTGTTAGTTGTATAAACTGAGGGGTTTCAGTGTGTTCCTGTTGTAAGCTTACCTCCCAAACAAGGCAGCTGCCACGACCCTCCTACATCTCCTCAGCTTACAGAAGCTCCCCCGCCTCTCCTCTGCCTTCATTTTCTCTCACAGCTCCAGGGTGCCATTCCTTGGCTTCTGTCTCCCACCCAACTTCACAGCTATGAGGTGACACCTAACGTTTCTCAGCAGCATATGATGCCAAGAACAGGTGCCAAAGCAGAGACTGTGAGAAAAGGAGAGGCTGCCACAGAGGGTGGGGCTCTCCTGCCAGCCTCAGCAGGGATGGAGCCTCAGCTGGTCATACTGCTGGAGTTCCAAGGGTATATACAGCTTTCTCTGGGCTTCTGCTATGTCAGATGGCTGTTTTCTTCTCATAGTCCAGGAGGTGCTGCAGGATCACATACTATCCCAGCAACCTTGCCTCTGTTTACCTCCATCCAGTACAGTGTGGCGGGAGGCCATACCTTAAAAGCCTGTGAGAGTGAAAGTGGTCTCTGAAGCCAGACCTAGGTTCAACCCTCAACCTCTGGTACTTGTTGGTAATAGGACCTAAGTACCTTATAGTGTGGTAATGTGGCATTGTCAGAGTACAAATCAAATGTTCTAACTGTAGTTAATTCTTAGTGTTTTGTTCTTGCTTGCCTCCCCTCCCTCCTCCACTGCCTTCCTCCTTGCCTTGCTCCTCTCTTGCTGTACCCCTTTCTGCTTTCATGTCCCTTGTGTTCCACTACTTATGTTTTTCTCCTCCCCACTGTTAAGGATTTTGCATCTCCTCTTAGGATGCCTGTGATGGCTAATTTTTGTCAACTTGTCATCTGAGAAGAGAAAACCTTAACTAAGGATTTGTCTCCATCAGACTGACCTCTGATATGTATTGGCCTGGCAGTTTCTTGACTAATGATTGATGTGGGAGGGCCAAGCCTACTACAGGTTATGCCTCCCCTGGGCTGGTGATCAGAAGTTATATATATATATATATATATATATATATATATATATATATATATAAATGCAGGATGAACAAGCTACTGAGAGTAACCCACTGTGTAGTGTTCCTACACACTTCTAGTCCCTCCCTATCTTGAACTTTTTTATTTACTTCCTCTGATCATGGACAATAGCATGTAAGCTAAAACAAACCATTTCCTGGTTATGGTTTAATCTGAGCAACAAAAACCTAATCAAGACAGCTCCTTTCACTATTTCCATGTCCTACATACACACAGCACAAATGAATACACACACACACACACACACACACACTATTGCTATATAAGAAAATATGATATTTGTCTATCTATGGCCTATTTCACTTAACACAATGATCACAATTTCATTCTTCTTTGAGGCTGAATAAAATTCCTAGTCTATCAACAGATTAAATGGACACCATCCTTTATAATCAAGGTAAAACTGTGGCCCACAGAAAGCTCATCGCATGCTCCCCACTCCAGTTTAACCCCAGGTCTCTTCAGGACCTAGTGACCCTTCTCTGACTCCCTCAGTGGCTTCTCTCATGTCATCCTGACTGAGAACTGCCTTTAAGCCACACACTTTTGTGGATGTTGAAGAACAGAGCAGCTATAGCATGTTACATGACCCTCAAAGCTCAGAGCCCAGTGATCATCTGGATGATGAGGGAGATATACCAAGTATGAGATATCATCTTAGACATGTGGCTATTTTTAAACCAACATTGAAATAGAAAGCACCAGCATAAGGACTACTGAGTAAGGCAGAAAATACCACTGAAATGAATGTAAAAGGTGTGTGTGGGTGGGGGTGGGGGTGTTACAGTCACCAGGCATAGTTAACAGAAACTTCTATACTAGCTGCTATTCTAGGCCACAAAAGAATGGAATAGTATAGGATACTTGAGGGCCAAGAGAGGAGAATTTTCTGAGCAAAGGCCACACCAGAGGTGCAGAGAAGCACAAGGAAAGCATCATGAAGTAAGGCCATCATGCTGATCATGGCCATGAACATAGATGTCCAGGCTTGTGGCATCACAGATAGTTGAGTTAACTAACTCTAAACAAGGAGGCTATTGAATTAAAGTGGCATCTTCAGAAAAATGGATCTGGTGGCAATGGGGAGGGGGTGAGGCAAGAGGAGGGGCCATGAAGGAGTAGTTCTGAATGCTGGAATGAATGATGAAGAGCCCAACTGAAGAAGCTTGTCTTCTCAGGTGACAGAAAAGCATGTCCATCAAGATCTCCTGTCACAAAACTGAAACTCCGGAGCTTGCATCTATTTTTATTTTGAGAAATATAACAAGAAGGGTCCGGTAAAAATAGGCACTCAGTTGGCATCTAGGAATGTTCTCTTCTTTTCATTCATGTAGCTTTTCTTGTTAAACGATTCTGAGTTAAAGCCTCCCCAAGAAACAGCACACAGAAGAAATCAGGAGGGACAAGGTGTTGCTGTGAGCATCAGATCGCAAATGTTGCTTTCTCCATGAGCATATCAGAAGCTTCCTAACTCTCCACACAAGGGAAAGGACTGCTCGGGCCAGCCTAAGATTCTTGGGGATGATTTTTCCATTGGCAACAGCCCAGCATTATGCTGGATGATACAGAACAAAAGCAGTGCCCTGGACAACCTGAACCCTGTCCTCTTCTTCTGATTATTTTTCATGATTATATAAGTGGCTCCCATCAGAAACATCCCTGAAAACTGTGTTAATCCTTTGGGAGAAGTATATTTTCTGGCTGTCCTCTATCTATGACTCCAATAGTGTTCTTCTCAAACGTAGTGCTTCCCCACAAAGCATTTCCATTTTTATTCATAAGGTGCTTTAATGGAGCAATGCGTACTCTTGGAATCTGAGACAGACAGGTTATTCATTATCTCTGTCCTGGGTTACTCTATCCAAAGGCATACTTCACAGGACAAACTTGGTGTTGCACATTTAAGACAGACAAATTGGAACTGAAAAATGCTTTCATAATAATATGATGACTAAGAGTATTTGGGCTCTACACACTTTCTCAGTGGGTGAGAGCAGTCCCAGGAGGGTGCCTTCTGGGGCAGTTGCAAAGAAACACCATATCCTGTCCATGTCTGCAGGATTTTGGTTCTCTCAAGAAGGAAAAGCAGAAAAGCAGCTAGAAGCAGTCTTAGTTTCAGGAAATGAGAACACAGTTTTAGAGCTCAAAGTAATTTCCCCAGATTCAAAGCCTGGTTCCATTTTCTTAAGCTGGGTATGTTCATTTCCTTTGAAATGAAAGAACCTCTTTTCAATCCTTATGAAAATGAGGGCAAAGGGTGTTGGCTGGCAATATCAGCACCTACAGGGTGTCAGGGAATAAGAGCTGCGTAACACCTAACATCAACGCTCTCTGCCTAATTCAGTTTCCACCAGGAGAGTTTTACACATCTAAAAATCCACCTCGTTCTAAACATCATGAATAATAAATTGAGATGTCTGAAACCCCCTATCTCTTCCTCCTCAATTTAAATCAAGCCTCTTTCAGAGCCAACATACTCTCTATATTGATTGAAGGATGTGAAAGTTATAAATAGGAAAGGTTGAAACTTTCCACAAAGGTAAGCAGATGAAAAAGATTACATAGGTCATCTACAAGCTGGATGTGTTCAGCATCAAGTGCCTTTCATCACAGCACCATTGTCTTGCAGAGGTACAATAAACCAAAGCCACCAAGATGCCACTGTGCAAGCCTCTATGGTTCTAAATTCTGCAACATGATGTCATTTTCCTGAAGTCAGTCTTGTTGCACTTAAGCAGCACCTTGTGGCTTGACTCTGAACAAAGTCTCTACATAGTTTTGGACACCGTTTAAATGCTGTGTATTCCACGGGACCAGAACCAGTGTCCCTGAGTTGTGGTTAAATAGCAGGTTCTATGCTTCTCCTGCTTCAAATTTCCCACACCAGCATAACCCAGAGTATCAGGAACATTACATCTCTAGAGTGATGCATAATGCTATGAGAATATAGAAGAGATACTTGAGGCTGGAACAAAGGGAAAGGTTCTTCACAGCAATGTGGCAATGAACACCAAACGCAGACATTCAGGGAGGCTATGAAGAAAATCCACCAGGGAAACATGCTAAATACTTAAGAACTGTGGGGTGGTGCTGTTGCTGTAGTGACTTCTGAGCTAAAACCCAGAAAATTGAACAGGAAGGGTGGGGCAGTCCATCAGAGACAGAGGCATGGTGCACAAGCAGGAAGTATGTATACATCAGAGAGATAGTGCAGGCTCTCTACATAGACTGCTGAAGGGGGGCGAAGTCTGGTGGGAAGGAACAGTTAAGACAAGGAATCATGATGAAGGAGAAGGGTGTCAGCTCATGTGTACAGGGGTTGCTGTGGGTCAGGCTTTCAGCCAGGCTCATGGCCTGATGGTCAAGTCTATCCTATGGCACTGCATACTACTTTTTCTAAGCCCTGTCTGTCATCTGGAGCCCACATAGTTAACCCCAGAAGCAAGGGACATGGAACGAGAGGGACACTGTGAATCATACACAGTCTCCCTCCTCCCCAGTCTCCACACAACGAGTGAGCAGTTTTTCTGGGTTTCAAAGCTGGAATTCTCTTCACTACAAAGAGGCATTGCTTCTGTTCTTTGTCCTTGGTGGGCTCCTGGCTGGAGTTCAGTCACGGGCTCCATACTCTGGGGTAAACTCGAGCACTGCAGATAGAATATAATTACTGGAACAAACTGGAAAGGTGACTGAAGAAAAGATAAAACATCTCTAATGCCTTCAGGAAAGGAGTCCAAATGGATTTGATGAGCATCACAAGGAGAATGAAGTGTCAGTTTTCCCCCACCCTGCTCGGACACAAACTGAAATTGCTTTGGAAACCTGTCACATTGAATTAGCAAAAGCAGATAGCAATTTAGAGGCATGCCGGGGAGGGTGGCAATGCTGAGGACTGACATGGCTTCCTGGAGCTGCTTCCAGGGGCTCTAACTCATTCTTCTACTTGTCAGTATGAGATGGGATTCCCAGGGGATCAGCATCTTTGGAGACATGCAGGCCTGTGCTACAAGTGCTACGAGGGGCAAGGACAGCACATGCATCTGTCAGAGAGAAAAGAACAAGTGTGTAGTTTTCAGTTTGGTCCAACCTGTAATCATGTGACACAGGCACAAAACACAGACCTGTGTGGATCCATCAGAACAGAGAGATGTAGATGAGGGGAGGTGTGACATTAGGTAAAAGGCATGAAATAAGAGACTCCCAAGTCAGTGGCTCAGGGTTTTCTCAGAAGATAGGCTTGCTCTGATCTTCATTCAGTTTTATTTTCTTTAAAATGCTTAGAAGTATTTGAAGGTTCCCATCTACTTACTGATGTGTCTGGCTGTCTTCTCTCATTCAAACTCAAAAATGCAGACCATTACAGGTTGAATGTGAACTGCCTTACCCCAGCACTGACACAAAACTTGTGCACAGTGACCATTCTAAAGACTTATAGAAGGAATAACAAATTCACCAACCCATGAAGACAACAGCACAGTCTGAGTTGTAATGTTGGCATCCTTTGATGTAACAAGCAATGCCTTCACCCACTGAAACTGAAACAGTAAAAACTGTCCTCAGCTCCAGGGACCAGAGTCCACATTGGTGGCCCATCAATCCTTTGTCGTGAGATCTTGTCTGTGGAGTAGTTAGCTCAAAGCCTTGTCAGGTCTTGGAATGGTAGAGACATGTTCTTCTGGTGGTTCATTTTATTTTATGCATCTCAACACCTGCTCCTTGCTCTTTACTGTTTTTAGACTTTTGGACTTATGTCTAAGACATTCCAAACTCAAAATGATCGGATAGTTTTCACTTCTTTCTGAAATGTCTTAAGTCTAAGTCTGAAGAAAGATTGCAATAATAAAAAAAAAGAATGTTCCAAATTGGTTCTTCATATCCTATCAAATTCTATCTTTGAAGTGTGTGTGTATGTACATATTTATATATGTGTGTATGTATGAATGTATGTATGAATGTTTGTCTGTATGAATCTGGATATATGCTGAAACATGCATATCTGTATGCATTTTGTGTAGACTATAAATGCATTATGTTATGTGCTATATATATATATATATATATATATATATATATATATATATAT
>LR749557.1:2053599-2129861 GCA_902729485.2 Mus minutoides | reverse complement strand
GGGTACATGGATGTACTTTGTACTTGCCGCATGAAGCACTGAAAATGAGAATATGATCTATTATGATATTATGACATTAAGGACGACTTATGTTTATAACTATCCTGTTTTCCAGTAAGCAAATCAATTCTCAAATCTCCTTAAGACTTTTAAAATGGGCCTTATGGCCTTTTATCTTCATATGGGGTCACATGCTGATTCTGTGTTAATGTCTCTTCAGTCTCTTTTTATTTGAATTGGTCCAGCCCCCCCCCCTTTTCTTTTGTGTACTTTGTGACATTGACATCTCTGTAAAATCCAGGGCCCTTTGTTTTACATAATTTCTTTTCATTTTAATTTGCCTGCTTGTTTCCACTAATTATATTCAGGTTAAACTCTAACATTCTAAATACCCAAAACAATTAATCAGAAGTAAGTGTGAAGTAAGTCAGGCTCCCAAAAGGACATTTTAAAATAAGTTATCAAACCAATGAAGATTATAGATGCTTGACAGGTGTCAGGTGTCACCAGAAAAGTGGTCTCTTCTGAACTCGGCAGAACAAAAGCCTCATCAACATGGTGAAGTTAGTGCTTCCCACACAGCAGTTACTCTACACAAGCACTGCACACAAGCACTGCACACAAGCACTGCACACAAGCACTGCACACAAGCACTGCACACAAGCACTGCACACAAGCACTGCACACAAGCACTTTACTGGGTCACATTCCACCTGTACTGCTGCTAATAAACGCTCTTTCCAAAACTCCATTCTCTTACATTATTAGCCAAGAAAATAAGGTTAACATAAATTATTTTCCAGTGTTTGCTGTATTTTTCTTATGACCATAAAAGTACTTATGAATAGGCACAAAAGTTTACCCATGTGAAATCCCTTCAACCAGCACAGTGGTATGCTAGGGGACACTGAATGGAAGATGGTTATGATTCTTAGGTGATGTGTATGAAAAGGTATGAATCTTAGCTGGCAAAATGGCCGTCCATGAAGTATGGACACTGGAGCTAGAAAGATGACTCAGTGGGTGAAATGTCCCTGCTGGCAGGCCGAAGGATTTGAGGTGATCCACAGAACCCATATAGTGGAAGGGAAACACTGATTCTTACAGTTTTCCCTCTGTGTTCCATCTGTCACCATGCTACATACATATGCCTCCACTTGTTCTCTCCTCCAAAATACTTGTAAAGTTAAAATAAGATGTGTATATAGCCTTTTGTAGTAGGATCTGATGAATTTATAAAATTCTTAGGCAAATGGATGTATCTGGAGGATATCATCCTGAGCGAGGTAACCCAATCACAAAAGAACACACATGATATGCACTCACTGATAAGCAGATATTAGCCCAGAAACTTAAAATACCCAAGTTGCAAAACGCATGAAACTCAAGAAGAAGGAAGACCAAAGTGTGGATATTTCATTCCTTCTTAGAATGAGGAACAAAATACCCATGGAAGGAGTTACAGAGACAAAGTTCAGAGCTGAGATGGAGGAAGGAAGGACCATCCAGAGACTGCCCCACCCAGGGATCCATCACATATAAAACCACCAAACCCAGACACTATTGCATATGCCAGCAAGATTTTGCTGAAAGAACCCTGATATAGCTATCTCTCATGAGGCTATGCCAGTGCCTGGCAAATACAGAAGTGGATGCTCATAGTCATCTATTGGATGGAACACAGGGCCCCTAATGAAGGAGCTATAGAAAGTACCCAAGGAGCTAAAGAGGTCTGCAACCCTATAGGAGGAACAACAATATTAACTAACCAGTACCCCCCAGAGCTGTGTCTCTAGTTGCATAAGTAGCAGAGGATGGCCTAGTGGGCCATCAATGGGAGGAGAGGCCCTTGGTCTTGTGAAGATCATATGCCCCAGTATAGGGGAATGCCAGGGCCAGGAAGCAGAAGTGGGTGGGTTGGGGAGCAGGGTCGGGGGAGTGTATAGGGGACTTTCAGGATAGTATTTAAAATGTAAATGAAGAAAATATCTCATAAAAAAATAAAGCATGACATGATAAGCCTGTTTAAAAAAAGAAAATAAATTTCTGGGTAAGGGCACAGCAGAAATCAGGACAATGTGAAGCAATAAAATATGGATTAAAAAAAAAAGATGTATGCACAAATAAAGATGCTAGGTTTTCAGGCCTAAGGGGATTGCATCTCAACAAACAAGACCACAACTTCTATGACACACATCTGCTGCCTACATTTCCCTGATATGATGGCATTCTCATTCGTTTCCTAATCCAGCTAAGATTGAAAAGTCTCAAGGAAAGGTTTCTAAGGAAAACTGTGACAGAAATGGTATCCCTGTGTCTACCAGGGATCACTCTTCAGACATGTCATGGATTTCCTGTCATTCTATACACTCTATACTTACCATGGGTTTGTTGACCAGAATTGCACAGCTACTGGTTGACTTGATTGCTCCCAGAAACTGGTCGTTATGAATCTAACATGTGGGAGATCTAACTATAAAGTGCTCACTGCTTTGAGAGTAGACATTCCTCCCTTCCCATCTCAGTTCAACCTCATTGGCAGGACATCTGCTTGCCTTGGGAATGGTGACAGAATTTTACCATTTCTATATCCTGCTAATCACTCGCTAGGACATCCCAGGGACCCTATCTCTCATTGTGTATCCTGTGGGTTACTAACTTTTATTCATCCCTTTCTCTTTCCCTGTGCATTTGCCATGATATATGCCTTCATTTTCCTGTGCCTGTTTTCTTGCAAGTATTCACTACAGGGTCTTGAATCTCCCTTACATGGATGTGACAGCATGATGAACATGTGGGGCTGGAGAGATGGCAGAGTAGTTCAGAGCAAGTACTGCTCTTGCAGAGGACTCTAGTTAAGTTCCCAGCACCCATGTCAGGTGGTTTATAACTGCCTATAAGTCCAGCTCCTATCCTATGTCTCTGGCTTCTGCAGGTACATGCACATTTGTGCACATAGCCATACACAGATACATGAGTAAAATTTTAAAAACATGATGAACACAGAAGCATATATGTCTCCAGCCTTCCTTTGTTACATCATACAGTAATAAAATGTACACATTCATGCCCAGCTCCTCTACACAGTGTGTTTTTGAAAAAATGTAATTCTTTTCACATGTATTTAATAATATTTTATATTATTTTAACAAATTAATAAACATTTCTTAGTGTTAATTATTTTTATGGTTACCATGGTTAATGACATAAACCAAGACTCTTGGGGACCTCCACTCTGTAAAAATTGAATATCTGGGTTTCTGATATAAAAAAAAAAAAACAAAAAACACTGAGGGAATCCCTACTTATACAAGTATAAAAATAATTTTTAAAGAGAAAACTCATTTAATCAAGTTACGCCTCTATTCTAAACCATTCATATGCTTAAGGCAGTGGACACAGTATTTGACAAGGCCCTGAGCACCCTGCATTACTGGGAACAACACCTGGCTTACCATATTATTCCTCTCTCCAAGATTTTCCATGCTCTTTTCTACTACATCTAGTTCATGGCTCTAGGAGAACAGCAGGGCTATGCATTGTACTGAAACAGTGCATAGATGGGTGGCTCTATATGGTGTTGACCTGCATACATTGACCATTGCAATATGCTCATCTGAGTATGTGATGAGTAGTTCTGTGTTGATCTGCCAATGAAATGTGGCTCTGCATTGACAAAGGCATGTGGAATGGTGACTCTTCTGTTGACTTTAGCATATGGACCATGGGTTCCGGGTAAGATAAGTCTGACTGAGTCTTGGAAGTGTTTCACTAGGAAGGCACTCTCTGTGGGACACATACTGCCACTCCTTCAGAGGTGTTTGTTCAATGAGCATAGAAGTGGTCCCACAGCTATCCCAGACCCTCTTATGTCTCCATTCTCAGTGCCTGAGTCACATAACTCCAAGGCCAAGATCTCAGATTTCTTTTTGCCATCTGGGCTGCTAAAGAACAGGATTTAGTTCTCATTTTCAGGTTCCCAACAGCCTTGACTTCTCCCTCTGAATCCTCTGACTTGTTCTCTGATCTGAGCTAGTCTAGAATAATTTTAGGCCTATTAACCATTAAAGGCTACATTGTCTATTGGCCTCTAGCTGTTCAGTTATGGTCCCTGATCTTGTCCTTGATCCCCAAGCTATCCCCTTCTAGGTCTTTGCACAGTGTATATCTCCCACAGTTGTGAAGTATCTGACTCAGCAATTATTACATTATTCCCTATCATTCACAAGGCTCTGTTCCCCTGCTCAGACCTTAATTTGTCTCAAGTCTCCAGTGTTCTTTCTCAGATCTATGTTTGGCAGAACACCAAATGCATCTTTTCTGAACCAAGCCAGAGCCCTTTCAGCCATTTGCTTGTTTTTACTCAACTTCCAACCCAACTGGATATGACTCACATCTTCTTCATATTCCCAAGACATACAGCATGCCCATGTGGCTATCCATCTACAATGATCTTAATCTTAGTTTTCCATGGGCTTCTCTATTTTGTGTGCATACAAACATCTCATAAGCCCTATGTTGATACTCTAGTACCATAGTTGGATGACCTGAATAGAGAGGAAGTATAGTAAACACTATATTGTGAGTCCTTTGGGATGAAGCACATTCTAGGAGTGGAGAGAGAAGATGAAAACAAAACTAGGGCTGGTGGGACAAATATATAATTCCAGCTCTGTCATCTTTTAGAAGGATTTTTAATGGAGGCTAGCCTGTGTGAGCCCTTCCCCAGAACAACATCAACACACAAAAAAACTTCCTTCCAAGTTGAGAATCTACATAAAACGATCAACTTTGAGGTGGCTTAGGTATAAGAATTACTGAGGGTCTTTGCTCAAATCAAGGCACTTGCAACATTCATATCTAGTTGGATTGGGGCAAATCATGAACAAGGTCTTCAAAACACTTACTTCTTGAGAGACACTGCCATAGGGGTAGTGCTTAAAAACAGAGTTCTTAAATGAAGATCTTCTAGATCACTTTAAGGGAGAGTTTAGGCCGCAGAGAGAACATAAAAACTTGGGTTTTTATTTCTAGCACACATCTTCAGAATCAAAGGTATCTGGAGTATGAGCTCTTTAGAGCAACTCACAGAAGGAAAATGATTTTTTTTTCTTCAAAACAGGAGAAGAAGCATGAATTTTCTTCCTTGATTTAGCTCTACCTTAACTCATTCTTGACTTTTCTGCCCATGCAGCAGAGAGCAGTGGGTACCCAGGATACAAATGATGAAGAGTCATGAGAAAATGTCCTTCAGGGCCCAAATAAAAGAGAGATGATGGAAGGTTTAGGGAAAATACTTGGCTCACAAGAACATTTTTTTAAAAATCAGAGAATGGATAAGATCCAGGAAAACGATGTCATGATTCTGAAACAGGAGCCCTCACACTGTGCCTATGGACCTTCCCCAACAGTTCCCACATATAGCTTAGAGCTCTGCTGTCTGTTGGGTGTGTTGGACTACTGAGCACTTACAATGTGGCTACTGTAAATGGATGAAAAATGCTTAATTTTATGTAACCGTGATTAAATTAAATTAAAAATAGTTTTTCACTATTGGAATATATTTAAATATGTAGAAGAGAATCTGACTTTCAATTCATCTTTCATACATTTTATGAAATATAGAAAGAAGACAAATATTTCTGATAAAAATTTATAGCATTCAGTATTATGTAAAGGCAAAAATATATTTTTCTGACTGGCTTAGTGTGGTGTATGGCTTAGTTTTTGTTAACTTTACACAAGATGGAGACATTTGAGACAAAGTTTGTTGAGCATTTTCTTAAATAACAATTGATGTAGGAAGGTGCCGAACATTGCGAGTAGAGCAACTCTGAGCCGGTTGTACTGAGTTATATACAAAGGCAGGTTGAGCAAGCCATCAGGCACAAGCCAGTAAGCAGCACTCCTCCATAACCTCTGCAGTAGCTGCTTCTAGGCTGCAGCCTTGAGTTCCTCCTCTGACATTCTTTCTTGATAGAGTGTATGCTGAGATAAACCCTTTCATTATCCTAGACCATATGGAATGTGAATATTGAAGGCTGGGCATGACAGCACATATTTATAAACCTAGCTATGAGGAGACTGATATAGGATGATCATGAGTTCTAGGCCAGCTTGTGCTACATAGAAAGACTTTGTCTTGTAAAACAAAAACATACAAATGTATGAGTATTCAATGTTATTATTAAGTATTTTGAAGAAATGGTAGACCATTATGCTAGAGAGCAATGAGAATACCGCTCTACAGTAGTCACTCTGGGGAGCTATCAGCTGACTCCAGAGATACCATCTCTGAAAAAGAAATCCTAGATGAACTTTGTCCACCTTGTCCTACCTATTATAGAGAACCTGTTTCAGTGTATGAATCACTTGGAAAAGAATCTGAGGGCTTCATTTCCTACTCTAGTACCCTGGTCACTTCCATACTCAACATCCTTATCACAAATAGGATCGGCATACTCCAAACACCACCTTTACTCCAAAGAAACTGAAGAATTGGTGGGTAGATGCTTCTCAGCACAACAATAACCTCACATGTGCCAAGCTATGAGATTTTTTTCCAAGACTAGAAAAAAGTAGCAGAAAACAGTGCTAAGTATATTTAAAACACTTTACTATTGTTGTTAAAGATAACCTAACATTGTTCTGAACAAATGAAAAGGTCCTCAGCAGTACCAATTTATGAGCTAACATTTTTAGGCTGAATTATGGTGTATAAATTTTTAAAAGGCAATAAGCATAGATGCTATTACTGAGTCTGTGTACAGGTCTTACCTGTGTGGAGTCAGTGCTGGTTGGCAATCATCTCATATATTTGCTGACTTTTTTCCCATTGATCTCTAACTGGAATTGGACATTTTTTTCCCATACTAAAGACACGCTACAGATTACATCATCACTATGGGTTTCCTTGAAGTCATCAACAAAAGTCACAATTTCCCTATGCATAGGACAATATAGCTTCTGCAGTCTTCAAATAATATGACACATTAAATTAAAACACAAATTAAAACACATTTGGTTGATCCCTCCTGATCTCTGAACTCAGACTGCCTACAGAAGCAAAATGGAGGTCATTTTATCACAAGGGGCAGCAGGTGTCTGTGATCCTGGTAGTCAAAATGGAGGTCATTTTATCACAAGGGGCAGCAGGTGTCTGTGATCCTGGTAGTCAAAATGGAGGTCATTTTATCACATGGGTCAGCAGGTGTCTGTGATCCTGGTAGTCAAAATGGAGGTCATTTTATCACATGGGTCAGCAGGTGTCTGTGATCCTGGTAGTCAAAATGGAGGTCATTTTATCACAAGGGGCAGCAGGTGTCTGTGATCCTGGTAATCTTTCCTACATCTGATCCACATTCACAGACCAGAAGGGTACAGTCACCAAGACAAAATTAGAAAATTCTAATCAGAATTTTTATTTCTTCATTAATTGTCTTTTGCATTATGATACGTACATAGACAACTAGTCAGGCCCGGGGAAATAAAATTCATCTACCTAATGGCTAAGAAAACTACTGAGGTGTGGCACTTAAGGTAATTGTTTAATTATTGATAACACATTGGGCAATAGCATAATCACCTATAATGATCAGGATGGTTTGGGTTTTGCCTGACTGCTGGGGCACTGGGCAGACAAACATAGAGAGACTGCCCTACACCACCGGTGCTGGGCTTTTTAGACACTGCTTATGAGGAGGGAAAACACAGTCTAAGATGTGGAAGGCCAAATCTGGAGTTCCCTAACTATTGAGAATCTAGTCGCTGCTGGAAAGCCACACAGAGGAGTCAGAAATGGAGGGTTGGGGATCTATGGGCCTGTGATGAAGGGTCCAGGACTGAGGTTTCCCAAACTCCTGGACATGACATCACCATGGAGTCACAGAAAGTTGAAAAAAAAGTTGGGGCCCTCAGGCTAAGGAAGATGATGATCTCAGGGCCAGGGCAATGGGAAGTCTGGCTTAGCTCCTTGGTGATTGTTCTTAGCTTGGTGGTGATTGTCTGGGCACAAAGGGGCCTTCTGCAGGAGGCTTGGTAGTCAAAGTCCTTCTTCATGCTTCTTCCCACAGCAGTTCTTGATGAAAGAGTCCTTGGTCCCAAACTATTTACTGGTTGTTCATATAAGAAAATGGATGCATAGCACCGTCTCGGGGTGGATCAGAGATTAAATATCTTTTGCAGGGAGGAATGTCTGAGAAGGGAAGCTTATTAGCTAAACCCTCGGGGCATCTAGATAACTCATTAGCATGGAGAGCTCTGTTCTGGGCGATGTGACCATAAGTCACGTTTTCTACTTATAACGTATAATACGTGTTTCAGGCCTGGAATCTGGTAGGGAGCATAGAGCCACCTACTGTCTCAGGTGGGTACCTAGGTGCTGGGAACTCTGGACCCACTCAGTCTTACCAAGTTTCCTAGCACTCTCCATGATTCCACATTTTGTATCAGTAGTCTTGACACTTGGGTGGCTGAAGAGGGAAGACTATGAGTTAGAGAGTCTGGGTTACATAGTTACTATGTGTAATACACACACACACACACACACACACACACACACACTTCTTATGTAGAGGTTCAAGCAGATTGCTCAAGGGGAAGAACTATGGCTAATATCCCTACACTAGATAACCTATGACTGGAAGCATCTGTAGTCTATACAGTCGACTTCTCCACCTGACCCTAGTCACAATCATGGTGACGCTTTCTACTCCAACTTAAACTGGTAGAATGAAGTTTATCATGACTATTTATACAGAGGGACAAAAAAGGAAGGTGCAGGACTTTATTTTTTTTATTAGATGTTTTCTTCATTTACATTTCAAATATTATCCCCTTTCCTAGTTTCCTCTCTGAAAATCCCCTATACCCTCCTTCCTCCCCCTGTTCCCCAAACCACCCACTCCCACTTTCTGGCCCTGGCATTTCCCTATACTGGGGCATAGAATCTTCACAAGACCAAGGGCTTCTCCTCCTATTGATGATGGCTGACTAGGCCATCCTCTGCTACATATACAGCTAGAAACACAAGCTCTAGGGGTACTGGTTAGTTCATATTGGAGCTGGACTTTTAAAAGAAAGTCTAATTAGTAGACAATCTGGAGCTGATGTGGACTAGGAGGTGTTAGAGGGTGGGAAGCTCACACCACTTTCCTAGTAACTCAGTAAATCATGAAAGTTTGTCCAGCAAACAAGCGACTCTTCTACTTTCAGCAAGAAAAATGAATTCATCTTTCCTGTTATAACTAAAATGACTGAACACACCTCTGTAGTGCTCTCCTGGCAGACAGCAAAGTGCACAGTAGATACAGGTTTAAGAGATAGAAGTATATGTTGGAGACCTGCGTAGTTGAACACTATTGTCCAATAGATAGAAATAAACCTGACTAAAACCAGCATTGTTGACATTAGAAATTTTTTCTTATTTTAGCACCATGACAGAGAGAGAGAGAGAGAAAGAGAGAGAGAGGAAGAGAGATAGATTCAGCCTATTATTTAATATTGTCTGTGTGTTTCTCTATTCCACAACTGGAATGCTGTTACCCAAGTGTGTCAGACTCTGCTAACCACACACCCACAACTGCTGAACTCAGTTGCACCCAAAGTGATTAAAGAGGAAGCAGACCTTGAGGAAATCACATCTCTGCTGTCAAGTAGCAAGCCCCATGGAATGAATTCCCTATAGTTTCTGAGTTATTTTTTTTTATAGCAAGAGATAATTCTACAGCTACCATTTTGTCACAAAATCCTACTTGCTGTGGCAGACCAATCATTGTACCTGAGACAGGTCCTGCTGATAACAGGTTTCTAAGACTTTGTGAAAGGAAGGATCATATATTTTTATTTCTGTAAGCTTAAGAAGACCAGGATTTGGGCAACCCATCATCCAAACTTGAATGCTCTCTTTTGAGAAGAGTTAGTTTCAGGAGATCTTGCTGAAATCATCGCTAATACTTAGACACAGTTCCTCGTTGCATGCTGGGTAAATAGGAAAGCATGCTGACTGCATTTATTTTACTATCATTGTGTCTCCATGGGATGAACCAGTAAAAAAAAAAGCAGAGCTCATTAACATCTTGGGGTGGTGTGTGTGTGTGTGTGTGTGTGTACATCCTGAAGATAATTCAATTTATCTTTCTTTCAAATTACCATTACAGAAATTCAACACCGAATGAATTGACTTCAAACTATCTAATTCAATTATTCAATTAGTACATAGCTATTGAAGATCTACTGTAGGTCAGACTATACGTAGCTTACCGTAGATAAAGAAACAGGTACCAGAGACTTGAATTATTTTGCATATTTAATGGAGAATTTGCTATTCCATCTGAGTGCAACACATTCAGTATCACCAGTTCTGAGGCTATGTGTCATGTAGAGGGATGCCTGAGTTCCCCTGGGGATCAGGACTTTACAGTGGTCATAGAGACAAGCTGAGGAAGATCTATAAAGACAAATGATACTTTAGTCCTTAGGATCGAGATGGCTTAGGCTTTGGGTGTACAGGGGTTAGGGTCAGGTGAGCTCCTGAAGCAATGGGGTTCAAGCATTTAAAAATGGAGCTCTTGTTAGTCAGGTATTCCTGTTTCAAGGTTTGCCTGATTCTTTGAAACTGCCTGTGACCAAGTTGAATTCAGTAACACATATACAAATAAGAATAATAGGAACAAGGCATCAGTATGGTTGATGGTATAATAAACCTGGATTTCTCACAAATCTACAATCGTGGATTTCTTTTAACCTAGTGATGTGAAATGGGTTAAATCATGATGGATGGGGTGTAGGTATCTGTCTCCTAACAATGTCAGAGACATTATCTACTGAGCTTAGCACCTCAACTAGAAATAACTAGGCTCTTGCAGGGTTTGAGGTTCTCCTTAAAATCTTGCATGATCAAAATCAGACTGGAATGGAAACAGATCAAGATCCAGGAATGACAAAGCCAAATTCAGGCTGACATCAACTGGATTGATACTTGGTGTAAATGAGTCCCGAACAGAGAAAGAAGCTGCTCCCTTCCTTCCTGGAAGAAGCTGGCTGAGCTCTCACAGTGGCTCAGTGGCACCTGTCACATTCCTGCCCCACAATCAACCAGAGACTCCTGGTTGTATCTCTAGCACCAAGACTTCCAACATGCAAAGTCAGGTTCTGTGGAGTGTTATGCACAGAAGGAATCAGGAAACACACCTATGGATCTCTTCACTGATGGAAATTAGGAGGCATGTGCGGGCTCTTTGAGTATATTCTGGGTCTGCAGCTGTCACAGCACTCAGGGACCTGTGGATTAAACTACCACTTGTCTGATTTACATAGCCTTGACTTCTATCATCCAATGACTTCTCATACATAGTAAGGTACAGAAGGCAAGAAATATGGTAAGCATTTGGCAAAAAGTGATGCTCAGAGCTTAGAGGACTCACCTGTGCTCACAAATACTGACACAATCAAAAGGAGGAACTTCACTTGCATATCTTGGCACCTTTAAACAGGTTTAGAACATGCTTCTTCTCTGTGGGAGGAGTCTGAATACAGCCTGAAGGTGTTTTCTCTCTTGCATTTTTATTGTTTGCAGTAACAAAAGGTCTCACTGCTTAGCCCAAGCCATCCTTAAGTTAAAGATCCTCCTAGCTCAGCTTCCCAGTGCTGAAAATTAGTCACATACTGCCATGTAGGCTTTCACGTCCACTTTAGCTGACTGAGTCCAACCACTGCACTGAGGAGCTCATACACAGCCTTGGTTTTTGACTGTGCTTGGAAAAGTTGAAGCCCTGCCCCGGCTGGGTGCAGTCACAGATAACAGGAGGCAGCAACTTCTTTCCTGGAGCCTCAAAGCCCCAAGTAGATTAAATCATCCTCCTCTAGAACCACAGGTTCTAGGTCAAAATCCTCATAGGTGTTCATCTACTCCCCACTATGCATCTGCTAGTATGTTGCCCCATCTGTCTTTACTGCCTAATGGGCTCCTATGGTCATCTTTTGGAGTCAGTCTAACTGCCTCAGATTCTAGAAAGTCAATTTTGATAACCCTGAAAGAGACAACAAGCTTTGTTCAGATGTCTGGAACATTTTCTTATGCTTCTTTCATCTGTTTATCTTTGTTTTTATTTCATGCTTACAGGTGGTGTGTGTGTGTGTGTGTGTGTGTGTGTGTGTGTGTGTGTTACACACGTGCAGTACCTATGGAGTTCTGAAGTGGGTAATGGATCCTCCAGAACTTAACTTATGTATAGTTCTGAGCTATAATATGAGTGCTAAGAAATTGAACCCAGGTCAAGTGCAACAAATACTCTTAATCACTTTGGAGGTCACCTCTCCAGCCCCGTTAATCTCTTTGTACACAATCAGCTATCAAAACAATGTTTTGATTGATGTCAATAACAATGTCTGAAGTATTATTTGTCAGGTGCTACACACAGTACAAAAAAACATTATATACATAATTCTCTCAAGTCTCTCTACTGCCTATTTTTCTATTCATTTCACATAGAGAAAACTGAGACATACTGAAGATGGAAGATGTCCCAGTCACTCAGTTGGCTGTTAAGTGGAAGAAGAGGTACTTGGTCTGATTAGCTCTAGATGGATGTACAAATGTGTAGGTTAATAAAAGCCCCACATTGAGACAACAAGGAGGAAGGAAGGAGTGTAAAGAACAGCCAACCTTTGAGAATGAGATGGTTAAAGTGGAGCAGAGCTGTGATGTTTTCAGGGAAATCTCATAACTAGATTCCTGGGCAAGTACCTCCTTTGTAGTCTAAATACTCACCCCATTGACTTTAAAATACAACATGGAGCTGGAGAGAAGAATGGAAACAACTGTCAGTACAGACAAGCCCTGGCCTACAGGTGCTTACAGCATGTCAAGGACCATGATAGATAAAGAAACAGGGAACAGAAAATGAAGGACTGTGAGGCCATCCTAGAGATGAAACCCTCCTGAGTACAACCAGATCTAATCTATTTTTTTTTTTTTTTTGTCAAGAGTAACAGAGTAGTCTACAAGATGTGTTCTCACACAGTCCAATTTCAGGAAACCCTTGTCTACCCTACCTTTTGTCTGCATAGACAATCTACAAGGAACAGTGACCTGCTACACCCTTACACATCATCATACCTGTCCCCATCCTGCTCCTTTGCCACCCACTCTTGTACCTCTGCAGCTTCCAGTCCCTTCTGCTAATTCTAGGAAAAATGTTCCAAGCTTATTGTCTTTCAAGATTCCAGGATGTTTGCCCACCATGGTTGGATCTGTGCAAACATGTGAGTATGAAGCAGTTCACATGGGAAGTTAGTACATGGGTTATTGTTGAGGTTTGGTCTGTTGTTATGTATTGTAGTGTTAAGTTTTAGCCCCCAATGTCTGGTTGCCTCCAGGAACAAGAAAATCCACACATACAACAAGTGATGCTATGTTACCTTGCTCCTTAATTTAAAACTACTGGTTAAATAAAGATATCTATAGCCTATAGCTGGGCAGAAGAGTGGTAGGCAGAGTTTTGGGACCTGGGATTGGAAAGAGAGAGAGAGAGAGAGAGAGAGAGAGAGAGAGAGAGAGAGAGAAGCAGGGAGGTGAATAGAGAGAAGACACCATGGGGTAGGTGAATTGTGAGAACATGGCCAAGAGGGCTGGTCAGTCAGAGTAAGAATGGCCTAGGCAGAACATGACAAGTCATATCTCATGGATATTGGTAGGGAAGAAGAAAAAATAGCATAGATGGTAGATAGTAGCCCAGCTCAAGTGCTAATTAAGGCTGACTATAAACATAAAGTTTGTGTGTCTTTTATGTGGGAACCAAATGTCCAAAGGTAGGGTAGAAACCTCTGACTAATATGAAATATTTACTACAATAGACTAGAAATACCAAGACACACCCATAGCCATTACAGTCCATGCTATTGAGGGCTTTTGAGGATGTGAGTCCCCAGTGTCCTCTCACTGAGCATTTCATGCCTTATGCCTGCCTGCCTAATGGCAGCATACGATCAGGAAAATGAACCTATATACCCATGAAGACTATTTTCTTGTTGAGATGTGGCCACTGCTCTCTAAGCCAAAGATATCCTTAAATAACTTGGTTTTCTACTAAGCAGGTTCTGTTTTACCAGCCAGAACAAACAAAACTGTGTAGCTCAGGAGTGGGACATTTAGTCATTGTCCCCAATGCAGGATGATGAGAGCCATTTGTTTAAGAAACACTTCAAGTCTCTGAAGAAAGAAATTGAGGAAGATCTCAGAAGATGGAAGGATCTCCCATGCTCATGGATTGGCAGAATCAATATAGTAAAAATGGCTATCTTGCCAAAAGCTATCTACAGATTCAATGCAATCCCCATCAAAATTCCAACTCAATTCTTCAAGGATCTAGAAAAGACAATTAGCAAGTTCATCTGGANTAAAAAAAAAAAAAAAAAGAAAAAGAAAAGAAACACACCATGACTGCAGTCTACTGTGCATCCCCTAGCTTCTTCAGATCCTGGACTTTTTCCATGGGCCTCTAAGGACCTGCCTATATTCTGGAAGTTTCCAGATAGAATGTGCTTAGGGAATGGAAGCAAGCTTTTCAAAACCACTAACAGTTTTGCTGCAAGAAAAACATGCTGGAGAGGAAGTTAATACTGCTAGGAGGCAGTGTCGTCTCACTTAAAGTTATACTGGCCAAGGCCATGGGGATTCTATCCGAAAGGGCTACTGCTGTGAGGCAAAGTGCAGCCAGTGCACATCCCAACATGACCATGGGTGGTCTGGGGCAGCTGCTCCCAGAAGCTCTTTTTTTCCAGGCTTTGGTATAGTATCCCATAGCCTGGCAGTGGTCCTGATGTGGGACATTCTTTTAGATAACAGTCTTCTTTTTTTTTCAACATTCTTAATGCCTATGAATAAGAAAGAAAAAGCAATTGCTTGGTATGAAGAAAGGAAAATTGGTCTAAGAACAGTTTGTTAGCTAAAACAGCTATGAGGCTCTGTGTCACAACTCACTAAAGTTCACCTCAATTTATACCTGACAGTTTGGAGAAAGAAGCACAGTTCTCATTTTCCAAAGATCCCCCCAAACACAGCGGTCACCCTACTCCAATTCTCTTAGGTAGCCATAGACTTGCAAGACATCCACCAACAAAATCCCTGAGGCCAGTCCATGAACTTTAATACACAGAAGTCACAATTCTTGTTTGTTAACTTTCCATCATAATATAGCATTCCATTCTCATGCCAACACAGAGCTCATGGGAACTGGCAGAGCTAGGGTCCTGTCCCCAGCACAGGTAAGATGTGTTCATACTGCAGTGCAGTTATCTCGAAGCAGCACCTAACTCACTGCTAGCTGGAAATGTCAACACCTAGCCCAACCATTGAGATGACATTAATGCACACATTGTATAGGAACCATAGATGAGAGCAACAGCAGCTGAAAGGGAATCTGATGTATAATCTTACACATAGCAATACACAATACATTGAATCGTATTATTCCAGGGCCCTACAGCTTCATCTGATCACCAAGGGCACTGTGGCACAAATGGCAGTAAGACCAGGGCTACGGACAGGGGAGGAGCAGTAATGACTTGCTCTGGCATATGAGAAAGAGACATGGCGCTCTGAGTGGATAAAGACTCTTAGGAGTTCCTTAGCTCAACTTTCTGTAATGTTCATCACTTCAGGATACAAACATCACACTCCTTTTATCTCCTTGTTTTTCCCTTTGTCTTTGGGTTTGGGGGTGATACTAGATGTCACCCTCTTGTTGTAAGACTCCCTTCTTTTGCCTGGTTTCAGTTGCCAGTGTTCTCTCTTTCAGTTTCTCTCCAACCTGCCTTCTCTGCTGATCTTGCCTCTCACCTGGCCTTCCACTGCTGGTCACTTACCACCCTCTGTAGGGTGTGTAGCAAAAGCTTTGATAGCAGACAGACTCCATTACTCCATTTCAAACAATATTCATTTTATTGACTGCTAATGGGAGGTATTTCTGGGACACAGCTGGGAGAAGAGATAGGTCATCCCAATAAATGTCTGGACAAAGCTTAACAGGAAGATGAAAGCTTAACTTGTGAGATGAGTAAAAACCATCCTGCTGGTGAATCCCCAAAAATGGCCTGATGTAGGGAATCCCAGAGGCCTGACCAGGATCTTCTTCCTGCCCAAATTCCCAGCCAAGCATATTGCTTAGTCACTGTGAGCAGGGAACCCTGGGGGCAGGCCTGGACAAGGTCTGGTCCTCTAAGTCAGAAGTGTGGTTAGAGAAGTCTGAGTGAGAGCGAGGGAGAAGCCTCACAGTGTTAGCTTTAAATAAACACATAGTGCACTGTCATGCTGCCCTGTTCTTGTCTACAGACATGCCCTGTTTCTCCCAGTAACATAGTGTTGAGAATCCCTATCCTATCAGTAACCCAAGGAAGAAAAGCAAAGCAGGAAAGAGGGAGCTGAGGGGAAAGTGAGGGAGAGAGTAAGGGAGAGAATAAGCAAAAAGGAAAGAAAAAGAAGATGCTAGCCTATATTTGGACACAGTGCACTATCAAGTTTGCTCCATGGTATTGAAAATAGTTTAAGAAACATTTTAATAACATTTATTTACTTTCTTTCTTAACAAAAGGCACAAAAACACTTTTAAACACTGAGTGTAGTGACATTTGCAAGGGGCAAGTATCAATAGTTGAAAAGTTTAGATTGGAATGAAATGATTAATGTTGTAACCTTTCCTAATCTGCTTATCCCTCTAAGACAAAAAATCCATTCTTATGATACTAGTTCTCTTTCAAGGACTTATTCATTTGATCATGAAGAATTGTAAGGGTGTTTCTATTAATTTACCACTTTGAGGAAATACCACTGACTCAAGAGAAGACTCTAGACTTCACTCTCACAGGAAATGACCATGTTACATGGCTCAAGAAAAGGCCCCAGATTTCACTGTCAAAGGAAATGCCTTGACACATGCTGAACTGAGATGCATTAATAGCTAGGGCTTGATAAAGAGTTCTCAAAAGTTGATGGCCATCTCCAATCTAAAAGCCTGATCTATCCTGCATTATCAAAAAATGTTTAGAGTCACAATATACATATAAATAGGGTGCTAACATTTAGCTACATAGAGATCTCAAATGCGGACGTGCTTTAAGATAGAATATAATAGTTTAAGGCAGAATTAATGAGGAGAGAGCTTTGTTGGTTCTACTTCAATATTTTCATATTGTTTTGTTTATTTGTTTCACTTATGGAATTCTCTCAAGTCCCTTTCTTTCTCTCTTTCTTTCTCTCTTTCTTTCTTTCTTTCTCTCTTTCTTTCTTCCTTTCTTCCTTCCATTCTTTCTTATTTTAGATGAGGTTTGTAGCTCTGACTATCCTGGATGTTCCTTTGGAGACTTGGCTGGCCTTGAACTCAGAGATTCACCTTTCTGTGCCTCTGAGTCTACCACCACCACTCAGCTTTAGAATCTGTTTTGACTTCTCTTGCTATTAAAAATCTACATTGGATATTCTAGAATTTAATTACATATTTTTAAATATCAATCTAAAATGAAAATAATATATAATCAAACTGTGTAGACCATAAACATATACTGTCAATGTGGTCTAAAAGAAGTGTTCATTTTTTCCTTGTGATTACTCTCACAGTTGCTTAGTTTTTCTATTGTCTATATTTATAAATTTATGTTTATAGAATTTAAATGTGCTTGGAGAATTATGACAGCATCCTGTGTGCCACTTCATAGGATACCACATAGGTGCCCATTGAGTAAGGAGATTGGATATGGATCACAGGGTGAGAGAGAGAGCAGCTCCCTCCTACCTGCTCTGAAAAGCCTGGAATCTAGGATGAGAATGTTCACCCAGCTTCTTTGTCTCAGAACAGAGAGCATTTCTGGTCATGTTGTAGCAGTGGATTTCAAGAGCACAACTTATTCTCCTACTCCTTACCTGCTCTGTCTTAACAAATCCAGTGTCCTCACCTTGATTCAGTCCCATTTTGGAGACAAACTGATTGGTTATGGTCCTCCCTGAACAATGTGTCGGGTATATGGATTTTCCTAATTACATAAAATTATGATGTACTTTGATGAACTCTCTAAAATGTGAATGCAGCCCTTGAGGACTCCGGAACCCTGTGATTTTCCAAGCAGACACAGAATAAGCAGGTAACAGTGGATGGATAGAAAGGACGAGCAAGCATAGTCTATGACATAGCCCTTGCTGCTGGAGTTGCTGTCAGCCAGAGCTTTTCCAGAAGGCCTTACCTTTTTCCCCTCCTGCAGTGACTACCCAGAAAATCTGTGCTGGTATGAAACCAAACTGGGGGTGACATAAGAGTCACATGATATCCAAGTTCACTTGTAGTCAGTGCCATCCTGCTTGGGATAAGAAGTGGGCTTTTCTCACTCTACAGTTGATTTTTTTTTCTTACTTTGTCTTCGATAGGATGTCATCCTAGAGCTATGACCTCAGAGCAAAGAGATGAAATACCCCTAACACCCAGAATCCCACTCCACAAAACTTCTTAGAGCACCACAGACTCTCTAGTGGCTGGGAAGTACTCTCTGTGGAAGGAGTTCAGTGAGTGGAGAAGTATTTGATTTCTAGGCACATCACCAAACTTAGAATTATGTCAGTGCTGAGGTCTGATGCAGTGGATATCAGGGAGAAGTCCACCAATGCATTTGGCTGAGTAAATAAGGCCTTTCACCTTATAGTCTGCACTTTTTCAAATTTAGCAAATGATTGTGAGCAGGATAAAACAGAACTATTCAAACTTGATAAGACTTTTCGGAAATGGCTGATAATCCATTTAATCTTATTTAGAATCGTTAAAGGTTTGCATTGTTAGTTGATTTTTGTTGCTTTGAAGGCTTATAAATAGTCTACTGCATTTGTATTCCCAAAGAGCCAGGTTTGTGGTGACTTGTTCATTGTTTGCTACTTAATCAGGTAATGCTGATAAAAGGGATTTTTAAGAAAAATTTAAAAAAAATCTACCCTTTTTTAAAAATAAGGAAGTCATTTTCCTTCAGTATTTTTAAGATGCTGAATAACATCAGAAGTAGGCATGTATTTATGTGTAAGCAAAGTTCACTGGACCCAGGCATCAAAGGCAATTAGCACATTACTAATCTGCTACCTCACTGAGGGGCCGTACTCAATGCCAACGGGTCTCCTCAGGAGAGGCAGCAGGTTCTGCCTTCCCAGTTAGTGCTATGTCCACACCCATCCTCCAGAAGGACATTTTCCTGCTACTCCAAGTGCCTTTTGGGCACAAAGCAGATCACACACAGATCTCCAGCTCTGTCTCTTCCTGAATTAAAAAACAATCTGCTAACAAGCTGAAAGGAGACGCTCAACAGCACCTGGTTTCGTAGACAGGGTTCCGGTGGGTGCACTCCAAGAGACTCTGACTCTGGAGACATGCAACATTGGCCCCCACACCCTGGATTCTACTGGCATGTGCCCCGCCCCTGGGCTTAGACTAAAGCAGAAGGGGCCTCATTCACTCACCTCTACCCCGTGGACAGCCTTGACTACAAAATCTGCTTATGAGTTTGAGGCACACAGCTTGCCCACTATAGGAACCAGCCCTACTATGTACTGTCTTTCTCCATGATTTTGTTCCCACTTATACAATCATATAAGATCACTTTCATGGCTATTGTGTCAATTAAAGGTAACACAAGCACGTACAATACCCATAATAGCATCTGGCCCTGCACGCAGAACCAACCCAACCAATGTTAGGAGGCACTGCTATCACTCCAGTCTCCCCGACAAGGTTCAACTACTGGCCCAAGCCACTCAGAGAGGTTTTGACTCATTCTCTCAAATTCCCATGAGATTCCACACAATTTCCTCAAAAAGCAGGAGAGCACAAATCCAGGTGAGAAACTCCCAGAAACCTGTCAGTGTGGTTGAAGTCTGCGGTCCTACCTCAGAAATCCGGGTATATTAGAAGAAGCTGTGTGCTGTCACTTGCAAGGAAGTCTGTCTGGTGAAGGTGTGGTCACCTTTTGATGCCCTAGAAATGCATCAGAAGCTTGTGTGGAGGGAATCCCCATTCTTGGTTGTACAGCTTTCTGTTTTGAAGCAGGGAGCTAGCTGCCCCAGGTATGCCTGGGTGTGGGAGTGACTGTGATAGAATTCCCCCAAGGGCCTTGGTAGTACACCTCTCTTCTAGAAGGCTCTGACTAAACAGCCAAACCAAGTGATTCCAATTCTGCTTTCCCCCAGATAGAACAGAATAGGGGAGGCAATCACTGGGCAACCTAGGAAAGATTGTTCTATTAAAGGCCAGAATATGAGAAGTTGATGCAAGGAGAACCTGGGAACTGTCCAGAGCCCTACACCAGCACAGCCACAAAATGCTTCCCCGCTGGACTAGGTAGGGACTAGAGACATGCAGGGCTCTCAATCAAAAGTGTCCCTGGATATGGGGTAAAGAGGGCTATGTGCCTCCTCTCCCATACATGGTGATGTGTTCCCCACCAGGGAAGAGGGGAGGGGTTGAGAGAGAGAGAGAGAGAGAGAGAGAGAGAGAGAGAGAGAACACCCTTTCCTTACAATATGCACACTAGGCCTCGTCCCAAAAGTGGTCTTGAAGGCCAGATGGCTTGGTTCTGTATCCACCAAACCATCAGAAACAACAAGGATGATATATCTGGAGAGTTGGGAAGTTGATAGACCCACCTCTGATTCCAGATACCAGCCTGAGAAGCTAGGTCTTCCCTCACTGGAGGAGCTGTGCACACCCCCTTCTTCTGTGTCTCTCCACACATCCTCCAGCTTTAAGCTAAGGATCTTTCCTAACCCGGCTAAGGACTCCCCCACTCCCTTCTCTGCTCAGCCTAGGTGCAAACCTTGAAGCCTCAAGGGGAAGCTGTCTCCCAGATCAGCCTCTGCCCTGGATTCTTCTCTAGATTGTTGGGACCCCAGCCTATCTGCTGACACCTGGGGACCCGACTTAGTTTCTCACACATATACCCCTAGGGATCAGGCCAAAAGTCCCCTTCCCTTTCCGGAATGTAGACATCCTTAACGCCCTAGTACTGTCAGAGAAGGTGGGCGTAGATCTACCAACCCGGTGGTGGAGATGAAGGGGTGTAGGAGCAAGCGGGTGCGGGAGAGGAGAGGTGCTGTGATCCTCTTGGAGCCAGGGAGAGCATCCTTGGTCCATTATCTGAACATCCAGTCACCGCCCAAGATGCCAACGCATTCAGAATAGAGCTGAGAGGTTTGTTTGTTCCTGGCGAGGAAGCTCTTTCTAACCTAGGCAGAAGCAGCCAGCCTTCTAAAATACCCCGGGGCAGGAATCCCAGGGCTGCTTCCTACCTCCGGACTTCCCAGGTACCTAGCCCCTCTCCCTGTATTTACACACCCGGGCCAGAACCCCCACCCCCAAACAGACTTCAATCTCTTTTCCAAATCCTCTTCAGTGGCCACGCTGAGGTGCCCATTCGCCTACATTAGCAGAGCCTTTCCGCCCCCCTCACCCATTGGCAGATCTCATCCTCTGCTGCCTCCGGCAACCTCAAGAGGGATCTTTTCCTCCCCAAATCACTTACTTCACCCATCCAGATCAGCACTTGCATTTCCCATAGCTCATAGCCATAACCGAAAGCCACTCCGAGGATTTTTATTACCGATTTTGGGGTGGCAGGATCGAGCGATCTGACCCTCACCGCTCTTGATGAAGACATTAACAGTGGCATTAAGTTCCACCTCTCCTGGTTAGCCCTACCCCTACCCAGTTGCGACAGGCAAGAGAAGCACTACTAGATTCTAAGCCCTTGCCTCTGAATCCGGAGCTGTAGGAAGCAAAAAGTCGAACTGCAAGAACACAGTGAGAGAAATGGGCAGATGCCTTAAGGCTAGGGGAGCTGGGGGAAGGGCGCACGCGAGAACTGAACAGATACCGTACCAGGTGAGAACCTCGCAGGGAGGGTCACAAAAGTTTGCAGACTGCTGCAAGGCACCTGGTTGCACAAGAGCGAAAAGGGTCGACTTCCCTTCTCCAGGCAGGGTCTCTCCAAAGATCTGTGTCAAAGGGACCTGGATCCACAGGGCTCAGAACTGCGGTGACCATTCTCTGCTTCCCAGAGAGATGGCCTAAGCACCCTGACTGGGAGCTGAGCCCGCGCTCTGCATAAAGCAACAGGCGGCTGCACCTTACCTTGCGCCAGTCCTGGGTTGGGATGGCTGCTCCATCCTCGTGGCGCAGGGAGGAGGCGTTTGATGCATAAGCCTAGGGGTGTGCGCGCTGCTAGCTCCAGCCGACTGCAAACTGGACTACCCTCCCTGACCCGGCCCGCCGGCCGGGCTCCGCTCCGGAGCGACCGCCGCGGCGGCGTGAATGCGCTGGGGCCGGGGCGCAGGACGCAGGCGGTGCGTGGCGCGGCTGGCGTCTTTGCGCGCTGCCACCGAGCGAGGGTGCGGCCCCGGGCTGCCGTGTGGGGCACGACTTGGCTTTTACTGCTGCGGCGGCCACTGCAGACCCTGTGCGAGGCGCCGGAACCTCACTGGAGGAGGAGACAAAGATGCGAGGGAGGCAGAATGCTACTCGCCAACGTGCTGGCGGCTCAGTCACTAGAGGGGACTCGCCTCCAAACCTGGACTGGGGATGGAGGAGGGGCGAGGCTTCAGAGAGGAGCTAGAGGGAGTGAACGTGACTGGTGGAGCTGGCTATCACCTAACTGGCACTGCTCTTCTGCCTCATAGCTGGAGGTCCTGAATAAAGAGGGGAGGGGTTTCATTCAGCCTTTCCTGAAGAAGCAGAGCTGAGATAGGAACATTAGTTAGCCTCCTCCTCCTCTATTGCATCCTCTTGCCCAGTTCCAGGACATGTTGCTATGGCCCCATTCTTTCTTCCATTTCCTGACTACTGAAACCAGAGGGAACTGTTTAGCCTAGGTCCGTTGCTGTCAACAGGGAAAAAGCAAACATTTTAAAATGAACTAAAAATGACTTATTAGATATATTGAGCAAGAGTCAGGCACACTGCAGCTAGCAGCTAGAACAAACCCATTCCAGATGGGGATTCACCAGAAAGTCTTTATCATTTGGTGACCCATATCAAGCATCTAAAGCTTGTAACATTTCCCCATTTGCAATGATGCTGCTTTATGCAGGTTTAGAAGTATGCTGGCCACATTACAAAACTGTAAACCACTGAGTCCCTCCAGCAGCTGTGATCTATCTAACAGCTCCACATTATGCACCTTTAGATTCTATGACTTGTATTTCTAGCATTTCACAATATGATTTTATTAGTCTGGATTTGAATTGTCATCACTTTTCAACACTTTTAAACTGAGAATTTAGGGCCTAGAAATAAATATATATGGATAGCAGGTATGTAATTTGGTCTAATTATTCAAAGGAAAACTTGGCATTCTCATTGAAAGTATAAAATTTGTCTGTAATACTGTGCCAGTGATTCTACTTCTCACAAGTCAGGAAATAACTGAGAACATACACAAAATATCTGTAGAGATACTCACTAGACTGCTGTATAAGCAATGGAAGGTTGGAAGAGAGTACAAGCTGAATAGTGAAACATTTCATAGGAATATATGATAGAATATCACATATTGAACTGTTATAGATGACCTCCGCCGCGGGTGATTGGTGTAACTTTATCTAAAGAGTTCTAGAGCACAAGATGACACACGACATAATGGAGTTCACAATCCACATCTCACAGAGCTGGCTTGCATCCAAGTCTTTCCAACTGTTGACTATGCTGTCCTACATTTGAATCTTTGGTTGGTGCTGTGTTTTAAATGAAATAGCATTTGTGGAGCACTCACCTCTTAGTAATGTCCATAAGGCATAAATTTGGTTAAACTTAAGACAAATGTCTGACTATGGCTCAGATAACCTTTACAAAGCTTTCTGGTTTGGTTGGTTCATCAAGTTGTCAACTTGACTTGCTGAATGTTGGTATCACCCATGCTATAAAAAGGATAAATGACAGGTCCGAGAGTTTGTCACCTCCGTTATAAACTTAGATTTGTTTTGTAGCAACCAGAAATCAAGTCCAGCACAGCAAAGTATGTTCTTTAATATGAGAAGCTGATTGGTTGTTTCCTCTGCTTGTGCTGACATCCAATTAAAAGAATGAAACCGGAGAAAGATAGCTTCTTGGAAGCCTTACTTATAACCTAATTAGTGAACCAGAGAAGGAACTTAGCATCTCTGACCTTCATGTTCACCTTCACTGCCTTTCTGCTTCAGAGGTGGGTCATTTGTAAAAGTTGTCTGCACATATAAGAAATGTTAGAAAGATATATAGTCAATGGCATTTAGTGATGTTTTCTGTTTAACTTCCTTTAGAAATGGAGTGAATTGTTTCACATTCAGTATGTCATAGAAACCTCTGCATATAGAAGAAATTCCTTCAGTTATGCCCTGCATTCTCAATTGACACATCTCTACAATAGTTCAATGCCTTCCTCTCAAGTGGGGCTGCATTTCTCAAATTCAGATTGGTGCCTGAAGCCCTGTTTCCTATAGAATTTTTTAAAATTAGGATATGAAGATGTTGATCCCACAAAACCTTTGCTTGAGGCACCCCAGGTAATAGCAAGCCACTGCAAAGCAGCCTAAAGCTGGAATTTCGGCAAGGAGGCCCTATAGAGCATACTCGCCACTGGGCTTACCCTCAATCGAAGAAAGCCTGGCCTGTGCCTAGCCTTGAGAGCTATGGGAGCTGGGAGGCCTGGTGGTTATCCCATGTATTCATTTCTCCAGAGATTCTGTGTATTTCTCATGACCAGTGACTTGGTTCACATGGAGAGGGAGGTCCAAATGCAAGCCAGACTTTTCCTTAATAATGAACACCTGATGAACAGTTCTAGAATATTGGTTCTGGAATGCCAGTGGTACAGGCATATCCAGTCTTTATACAATGTAATCATTTGAATGATGTTGACAAGAAAGTCAACTTTTTTTCCAAGTATGGGGCTAATTTTGTGAAAAATTGGATCGCTAGTTAGTTAAATATATTAACAATATTATATAACTGATTTTAATAATGATTTTAGATGGTTAAGACTGAATTCATTACCATGGTTTTAAGTGCCTCTGAGGTTTAGTTCGCCCCCTGTCTTCTCATATATACCTCTTGCTTTCTGCCAATCAGTTCATCTCCCCATAACTTACAGGTCAGGGCCATGCAGAGAGTATAGGCTTGCTGCAAATTTATTGAAAAGATAAATAATTCAAACCCCCTTGACTTTCTCATCTCCAAAACAGCAACATCATTTCTGAGCTACTCCATAGGGAAGCTAATTAATTCTCTGAAACTGGGAAATATTTTGAAGTTCCAAGGTACTTTAAAAGCACTCAAGAACACTAACATGTGCAATAAAGACAGCATTATTATTTCCCTGGCATATAAATGGCAAGTAATTCTCTATTAATGTCTTTTTCTGAATATACTCAACACATTATACAATACACATTAATGTGCTGCTGGCTCATTTCTCTTGGGGACTCCTTGTGTGGACTGCATAAGATGTGGTCTCTTCTAGCTCTGCTCTTTGCTCACTTCTTCAGTGTTGAGACCTTCCATTTATGTGAATTTCCTATCAGAAAGGTGACCATGGCATCAGCTTTCTATGGTTCTGTCTTATTAGGCAGTATGAGTACCTGTGGGTGATTGAAGTGCTCTGGCCACAAAGTGTCATTTTGCTCCCAACCTGAACAGTCTAATAGAGATCTTTGTCTCACTGATTTTCTGGAAAAATGTGAAGAGTTTACTGTGAGATTCAGGTGAGCGTATGGCAGCTCTTCCATCTGTAGCAAAACTTCTATAGCACATGCAAACCTTATATAGCATGTTCATGTTTGTCCACTGTTCCCAGGATGAATCTTAAATTGTCACGCTGGGATAATATCAGAGGCAGTGGCTCTCTGGATGGCCTTCCCACCTGCCTGCAGCCATTGGAACCAATTTCCTCCATCTCCTTCAGCATTTTTTTTATTCATCTTCTTGTTTAAACAAATTTGCCTTTTTTCTCAAATTAGTTCGCATTTGCTTTCTGTCACCCAGCCCCAAAAGGATCCCCACTAACACAGCACTGAGAATGATTTAAGAAATTCCTCCCAATCTCATGGTTGCCTTTGGTCCTGTTGATGGTGTCCTTTGCTTTACAGAAGCTTGGCAATTTTATGAGGTCCCATTTGTCAATTCTTGATCTTAGAGCATAAGCCATTGGTGTTCTGTTTAAGAAAATATACTTGTACCCATGTGTTCAAAACTCTTCCCCACTTTCTCCTCTATTAATTTCAGTGCATCTGGTTTTATTTGGAGATCCTTAATCCACTTGGAGTTGAGCTTTGTACAAGGAGATAAGAATGGATTGATTTACATTCTTCTACATGCTGACCTCCAGTTGAACCCGCATCATTTGTTGTAAATGGTGTCTTTTTCTCACTGGATTGTTTTAGCTCCTTTATCAAATATCACGTGACCATATGTGTGTGGGTTCATTTCTGTGTCTTCAATTCTATTCCACTGATCTTCCTGCCCGTCTCTGGACCAGTAGCATACAGTTTTTTTTTTTAACACTATTGCTCTGTAATACAGCTTGAGGTCAGGGAAGGTGATTCTACCAGAAATTCTTTTACTGTTGAGAACAGTTTTCACTATTCTAGGTTTTTGTTATTCCAATTGAATTTGCAAACTGCTCTTTTAACTCTGAAGAATTGAGTTGGAATTTTGATGGGGATTGCATGGCATCTGCACATTGCTTTTGGCAAGATGGCCACATTTACTATATTAATCCTGCCAATTCGTGAGCACGGGAGATCTTTCCATTTTCTGAGATCTTTGATGTCTTTCTTTAGAACTTTGAAGTTCTTAACATACAGATTTGTCACTTGCTTGGTTAGAGTCACACTAAAGTATATAATATTATTAGTGGCTATTGTGAAGGGTGTTGTTTCACTAATTTCTTTCTCAGGCCGATTTATCCTTTGAGTAGAGGAAGGTTACAGATTTGTTTGAGTTAATTTTATATCCAGCCACATTGTTGAAGTTGTTTATCAGCTTTAGGAGTTCTCTGGTGGAATTTTGGCGGTCACTTAAGTATATTTTCAGATCATCTGCAAATAGTGATATTTTTATTTCCTCCTTTCCAATTTATATCCCTTTGACCTCCTTTTGTTGTCTAATTTGTCTGGCTAAAACTTGAAGTACTATACTGAATAGATAGGGAGAGAGTGGCAGCCTTGTCTAGTCCCTGATTTTAGTGGGATTGCTTCAAGTTTCTCTCCGTTTAGCTTGATGGTGGCTACTGGTTTGCTGTATATTGCTTTTATTATGTTTAAGTATGGGCCTTGAATTCCTGATCCATCCAATACTTTCAACATAAAGGGATATTTAATTTTGTCAAATGCTTTTTAAACATCTAATGAGATGATCATGTGGGTTTTTTTCCTTTGAGTTTGTTTATATCGTGGATTACGTTGATGTATTTCCATATACTGAACCATCCCTGCATCCTTGGAATGAAGCCTACTTGGTGGTGGTGAATGATCATATTGATGTGTTCTTGGATAATGGTTTGCAAGAATTTTATTGAGTACTTTTCCATGGATGTTCATAAGAGAAATTGGTCTGAAGTTCTCTTTCTTTGTTGGGTCTTTGTGTGATTTAGGTATAAACATAATTGTGGCTTCATATAACGAATTGGGTAGTGTTCCTTCTGTTTCTATTTTGTGGAATAGTTTGAAGAGTATTGGTATTAGTCTTCTTTGAAGGTCTGATAGAATTCTGCACTAAAACCACCTGGTTCTGGGCTTTTTTTGGTTGGGAGACTTTTAATGAATGCATCTATTTCTTTAGGGGTTATGAGACTGTTTAGATGGTTTATCTGATCCTGATTTAATTTTGGCACCAGGTATCTGTCTGTCCATTTCATCCAGATTTCCAATTTGGTTGAGTATAGGCTTTTGTAGTAGGATATCATATATATATTTTTTAATTTCCATGGTTTCCATTGTTATGTTTCCCTTTTCATTTCTGATTTTATTAACTCTTTCTGTGACCTCTGGTTAGTTTGGCTAAGGATTTATCTATCTTGTTGATTTTCTCAAAGGATCAGTCCTGGTTTGGTTGATTCTTTGTATAGTTCTTTCTGTTTCCACTTCATTGATTTCAACACTGAGTTTGATTATTTCCTGCAGTCTACTCTTCTTTGGTATATTTGCTTCTTTTTGTTCTAGAGATTTCAGGTATGCTGTAAAGCTGCTAGTGTATTCTCTCTTCAGTTTCTTTTTAGAGGCACTTAGAGCTATGAGTTTTCTTCTTAGCAGTGCTTTTCATTGTATCCTAAAAGTTTTGGCATGATGTGCCTTCATTTTCATTAATTTCTAAAAGTCTTTAATTTCTTACTCTTTTTCTTCCTTTTGTTAAGGCACCATTGATTAGAGCATTGTTCAGCTTCCATGTGTATGTGGGCTTTTCATTGTTTTTGTTGTTATTGAAGACCAGCGTTAGTCCATGGTACAGAGTTAAATAAAGAATTTTCAACTGAGGAATATCAAATGGCAGATAAAGCAGCTAAAAAAATTTGTTCAACATCCTTAATCATCAGGGAAATGCAAATCAAAACAACCCTGAGATTCCACCTCACACCAGTTAGAATGGCTAAGATAAAAAACTCAGGTTACAGTACATGATGGTGAGGATGTGAAAAAAATGGAACACTCCTCCATTGTTGGTGAAATTGCCAGCTGGTACAAATACTCTGGAAAAGAGTCTGTAGCTTCCTCAGAAAATTGTACATAGTATTACCTAAGGACCAAGCTATAACACTCTTGTGCATATACCCCCAAATGCTCTAACATATAACAAGGACACATGTTCCAATAAGTTCATAGCAGCCTTATTTATAATAGCTAGAAGTTAGAAAGAACCCAGATGTCCTTCAACAGAGGAATGGAGTACTACTCAACTATTAAAAAACAAAATGACTTCATGAAATTCTTAGGCAAATGTATGGAAGTAGAATATATCATCCTGAGAGCGGTAACCCAATCACAAAAGAACACACATGGTATGCACTCACTGATAAGTGCATATTAGCCCAAAAGCTTGGAATACCCAAGATACAATTCACAGACCACATGAAGCTCAAGAAGAAAGATGACCAAAGTGTGGGTGCTTCAGTCCTTCTTAGAAAGGGAAACAGAATACTCAAGGAAGGAAATATGGAGACAAAGTGTGGAGCAGAGTTTGAAGGAAAGGCCATCCAGAGACTGCCCCATCTGGAAATCCATCCCATATACAGTCACCAAACCCTGACACTACTGTGGATGCCAAGAAGTGCGTGCTAAGAGGAGCCTGAAACAGCTGACTCCTGAGAGGCTCTGCCAGAGCCTGACAAATACAGAGGTGGATGCTTGCAGACAACCATTGGATTGAGCAGGAGTACCCAATGGAGGAGTTAGAGAAAGGACTGAAGGAGCTAAAAGTGTTTGCAACCCCATAGGAAGAACAACAATATCAACCAACCAGACCCCCAAGAGCTCCCAGGGACTAAACCACCAACCAAGGAGTACACATGGAGAAACCCATGGCTACAGCCATACTTGTAGCAGAGAATGGCCTTGTCTGGCATCAATGGAAGGAGAGGCCCTTGGTCCTGTGAAGGCTTGATTCCTGAGTGTGGGCGAATTCAAGGGTGGGGAGACAGGAGTGGGTGAGTGGGGAAACACCCCCATAGAAGCATAGGTAGGAGATAGCAGGTTTCTAGGGGTGGGAGGAACCTGGGAAGGGGGGTAACGTTTGAAATGTAAATAAAGAAAATATCCAATAAAAAATAACATTAAAAAACAAATAAATAAAATATGTCCAAATTTGAAAGGGAGAGAAAGAGGAAAAAAAAAAAAAGAAATTCTTCCTAGAAAAAGTCTGTTTAAAAGGCCATCAGCACAGTTGCTTTCTTAGGGGGTTTTTGTCTCCTGAAGTCAATAGGTCATTACATAATGGAAATGGAACCTCAGCTTCTAGAGATAAAATCTGTATCTTGAATGTGAAATCCAGGAGCATGGCAGGTGCTAGACTAAATGAAACCTTTCTGAGAAGAGAGACCTGGATCTCTTGCCCTATACTGTGACAACTGGAAGAACATTTTGCACGTTTTATGTGTTCTCATTTAGAGAGCTAATGTGTCTGCTTGTACCTCCCTCGCATTCCCATTAGAAATAATAGAAACTACTACTGCTAACTCATTCCATAAACCAGTTGCTACTGCACTGAAGCATCCTCAGAGCCTCATTCAGCTTCTTATCAGCACTTTGGATGTGGCTGGGCATCTATGGATCCAAGAGGGCTTGTTCTCATACATCAAATAGTTTGCTCTAGGGCACCCATGTTCTTTTTGCTGTGATCATGATTTGATATTAAATGTCTCTAAAATGTTTTTTCTCTGTATTGTAACACAGTCTCCTTTATGTATTTCACCAAAGGGCAGAAATCTGTTCTGGGTAGTGAACGTCATCATCCCTAAAGTAACTAGATTTCTTCCTTTCTCTTTCTACCCAACTAAGAATTTACCAAACCACTTGAATCCACAACCTTATCCCAACAGTCTACTTCTGAGATAAACTGAGCATCTCTCTGATCTACTTACTCTTAATCCTCAATGGAAAGGGTCAGATTGCTATGTGTTTTTAAAGAAGAGGCCAATATTTATGAATTTATCCCTTTACTAAATAGCTAGTAAATGGGACATAAGATTCAGAGTGCCCCAGTTCATGTGCTGGGCTTCCCTCCTAAGAATGTCTTAGTGACTGAACAGACAAGTCAGCTTACCTCAAAGATCCCAGATCACATTTTTGATAAGGCTCAAATACACCAGGAGGGATATTTTTTATCTCAGTCAAAACTAGGTCTTGCAAACTTTATATGCCCCAGTACAGGGGAACACCCACGCCAAGAAGTGGGAGTGGGTGGGTAGGGGAGCGGGGGCGGGGAGAGGGTATGGGGGACTTTTGGGATAGCATTTGAAATGTAAATGAAGAAAATACCTAATTAAAAAATATTGGTCCACATAACTCATAATGGTGAAAAGGTAGAAACTGCCCAAATACTGGCCAACTGGGAGAAAGACCAAATAGAATGTTGTTTGGGCAGATGAAGGATTGAAGTTAATTTTCTATTTCAAGTAGTCTGGAAGAGAGGATGTTTGAATGGTGCTATTTTATTCGTGATAAAAATGATCTTGCCCTAGAATTTGATCTTACTGTTCAGTGGCCCCTCCACTTTGACTGGTAAGTCCCTGAAGGATCTATGCTCTTTCGTTTTTCTAGCGTCCTCTTCCATCATCAACACATCTTTTCTCTGAATTAAAGCCTCTGAGCTTTTAATTCTTCATTCATTCATTCATTCATTCATCCGTTTATTCACTTATTTCTGCTTCTAAGCTTTTGAATCTTCTCCTATATTTTATCTTTATATGACTGGAACATTTAAAAGATTTTTATTTATTTTAATTAATTTACTGTTTAACAATGTCTAACATGTATATATTTTGTTTATAGTCACTAACTTCCACTCTATTGTTCTCCTCTCATACCCACCAACCCTCCCAGACAAATCTCCATCTAGTCCATGCCATTTTGTTTGCTTTTCTTTGTGACCCACTGGGTTTGATCAGGGTTACGTGCATGGGCACGGGTGTGATCCTATCTGCTTTTCATGAGTAGCTTGCCAGTGCTTACAGATGACTTTCTACAGACTCCCAACTGTCCTCAACTCTTATTAGCTAACCTGGATGAGGTAGATCCTGAAAGGTCCCTCCAATCTATGACTGATCGTTCACACAACAGTTGTTTATGAATGCTATGTCTCACCATTTTCTTCTCTATCACTCAGCTCTTACATGTTTTTCCATCCACTCTTCTGTGATGTTCTCTGAACGTTGGAAGTGTGATATGGGTATTCACTGGTCAATAGTCACTTGTGCTCATCACCTTTACTAGCTACAAGTCTTCATAGTAACTGCATTGACTACAAAGAGAAGCTTCTGGTACAAAGGCTGATGATAAGACTAACCCATGATTATAAACATTAATATTTAAAAGACAGTTTGATAACTAGTTCTTTCAGCCTATTGCTTTTGACCTCCCCAGTCATGGCTTTTAGCCAGATCCAACATATCTTGTATACAGTTCTTTCCAAAGGGATCCAATTAGAAATCAGTTGATTACCTCCATAACAGCTATGCCACTATTGTACAAGAAGGCACATCTTGCCTAGCAAGTTGTTATCATCACATGCAGACTCTAAATTTGGGAAAGGCCATCACTGATCTTTTCTTTCCCCACTGTCCATATAACAATTCTGGAGGAAGCTTTCAGCTCAGTTCCAGCATGCATCTTTGTGCCACTAAAGTGTGTATTGTTCTCATCTATAGGATCTTACTTTTTAGTTCTGGATGCAGCCAAAAGCAATGATCATGTTTCCCACACCAAGAAATGATGCATGGTTAGGATGGCAAGTATGATCATACCTTGATTGAACATCCCATATTGTATAGATGTGTTCTATCATACTATGCCCAACTACATATAAAATATAACTACATAAAAATATATTTTAAAAATATGAAGCCTGTGGATGAACTTTGAAAGTATTAATGTCTATGAAAGAAACTACTTCACAAAGACTGCATACTGTACGACTCCATCATATAAAAGAACTATAACAGGGAGATCTGTAAAGCCACAAGTAGATTTGTGGTTGCTTGGGGCTTGGCTTTCGGGTAAAGTTCCTCTTAAAGGCATGGTTGTGTTCTAGGATCACCTAGAGTGTCACCTGTAGTGATATGTCGGTATACTAAAAGTCACAGAAATATAAATAAACCTATGGTGTGTGTTTATATTCATGTGATGGCAAAGTTAATATTAAGACAGATGAAGACTCTACTATCTTCATATTCTCTCTCTCTCAAACTATATAGGGATATAGGAGTATAGGCTAAAAGCATATCAGTATTTCTTCCTTAGGTCTATCTTATTCACCATGTCTCCTTGTTATTCTTCACATGGAGATTCAGACCTACAACATCTTTTTGGAGTTTTAGTGATAAATTAATATCTTTATCCTTATCCTTTAGTAGAACAAGCAAACTCAGTTAAAATGCCAGAGGTTTTCAAGGAATGGAACAAAGAAAGCAGAGTGACAGGAAAGAAAGACATTGAAGAGGTCCTCACTGGCAGTAATTTATTCTTGTTACTTCTGCATACCATCAACGATGTTTGCATCTTCAGCAAGGTACTGCAGACACACCACTCTTGCTCTATGCCCGTGCATGAACTCTGGCTGAGGCAGGCTGTCCTTGCTCCCTCTGTCATGCTTAGGGAACCCAGCACAAGATTCCTGCTGGTTGGTCTGGAGGCAGTTCAGTATTTAATTATGGGGTTGACTTCCTTCTTTTGTACTAATGTTTTCTCCACCCACTCAGAGTGTGGCTCTTACAAGGAACCTTCTGGCTGATCACATTTCACTGTAAGAACCCAAGGGCATGAGGAAAGAGCCCTCCATACATTACAGGATGGGGTTTCAGTCTTTTATCTAAACATAAGGGACACAGGAAGCCCTAGGGAAGCCCTAGGACTTCCCAAACATTCGTTTTCTCTGCTGAAAAAGAAGAGAATTGTGCCATTGTCTCCAAAGCTCATTTTAGGGTAGGTATTCCCCAAGCAGGTTTGATAATCTTCAAACACAAGCCTCTGTTTAGATTTGCAGACCAGAAGCTGACAAAGACAATAGCGTAGTGTACTAGTCAGTGTCTTATGTCTTTTTGGCTAATGAAGTCTCATTTGCATAGCTTATTGCTGAAACATCAGCCCTTGAGATAACCCTGTGTTCTGAGATCATTTTCCTCCAAGAGAGTTAGTAAACACATAAACAGAGGGCTACAGTGAGGGACCCCCAAAACATGAACCTTAGTGATGTACTGTTGGGAAACCCACACAGATGCCTGCCTGTGTGGTAAATTCTATCAGGATACTCCACACAGACATTGCCTCTAATGTGGGCCTGGTAGTGTGTTCTGTCAGAATATTTACACAGATAACTGATCCAGCATGGTCCTATGTGGAATGCTGTGCTGGGATACCTGTCCAACATGGGCCTCAGAAGTACTTTATGTCAGGATTTTCCCCCACAGACACTTTATCCAGTGTGGGCTTGAGTGGTGCACTCTGTGAGGATACCCCCATGGATACCTTCTTCAGCCCTGTCTGGATAGTATGTTCTATCAGGATAATCCCACACAGATATCCCTCCAGCATGGACTTGGGTGGTAGATTCTGTCAGACACCCACAAAGATACCCACTTCAGTGTGGGCCTTGGTGGTATGCTGTGTCAGAAGACTCATAGACAGACAATGCTCCAGCATGGACATGGATGGCATGTTGTGTCAAGATACCCACACAGGTACTTCCTCTAATATGGGCCATGTGGTAGATGTCAAGACATCTATATGGTTTCTCTTAAGTATGGGCTTGGTGTTATGCTGTTAGAAGACTCCACCAAAGACATTCTTTCCAGTGTGGGCCTGTGTGCCATGCTGCATGGGGAGACTCTTACACAGACACCCTCTCCAGCAAGGTGCACCCACACCATGTGATACCCACACAGCTAAGGTGAGACTTCCTCAAGGTTTTTCCAGTTCCTGGAGGCTGAGTATTACATAAGTACAATCTACGTTTATCTTTCTCAGGCAATTGCCTTCATTCTATTTTCAGGGAGTTGCTAGCAATACAGCATGGCCTACTGACAGCTGTACAATAAAATCTGAGATCATATTTCAAGAGAAAAAACCACAACAGTCACATGTGGACAATATGCTGCTTCTATGAGCCACTGTCCTCATACCACACTGTATAAATGGCAGAAGCAGGTGGCTGGCTTGGTCAGAAGGAGATGGAGTATTGTGACACAGGTTATTGAGTAAGGCTGGCCCATACTCTGTATGTTAGGAGCCAAGGAAGCACTTGAGTAAAAAGGACCCTCTCACAAGAAGGGCACTAGAAGAACCAGTTTTCTTTCTCTCTATTCTCTTTCCTTCAATCCATACCCTCAACTAAAACCCAGATTAACTCCTTCTTGATCCACATCACACCAATCTTCTCCCCTCCTACATTGCTGTTGATTGGGAACATTATCTTTCCTCAGTTGAACATTATCATGTCATTACCATAAGAGGTCCCTCCCTAATCTCAGCCTCTTTTGCCTGCCACTCCCATTCTGTACACATCAGCTCCAAGCTTGCAATGTGACTGACATACTTTGTACAAAATTATTTAATGGCTCATGATAAAATTTCATCTTCATTAATCAGTCAACAAGTTGAGTTACAACTGCACTGGCCTATTCCACTAGCATCATTCCTTGATGGTCTTCCTTTCCCTATGATCCAGTCAAATTCAGATGCTGATAGTAGTCCCTCTCAGGGGAATGCTTTCTGGTTGGAGCTCATCACAAAGGCACCTTCTTCATCCTGTTTAGGCATTTCCTACTAACAACCATTTCAGTTAGGTTCCTAGACTTGAGTTAGTTTTCATATCTTTAAAGATGGCATTGTCTGTATAATCAGTGTTCTATCTATATATTTCCAACATAGCAATCATGAGACTAGATAGAGTTTTCATGGTAATCTTGAACATAATTACCTGAAACTATTGACCATGTGTTGCATTTCTATCTCTCAATAACCAAAACAGATTATGTGGTTTGAATATGCTTGTCCCAGGGAGTGGCACTATTAGGAGGTATGGCCTTGTTGGAGAAACTGTGTCACTATGGAAATAGGCTTTAAGACCCTCATCCCAGCTGTTTGGAAGCCAGTCTTTTCCTATTGGCCTTCAGATGATGATGTAGAACTCTCAGCTTCTACTGCACCATGCCTGCTTGGATGCTGCCATGTTCCTGCCTTGATGATAATGGACTAAACCTCTGAACCTGTAAGCCAGGCCCGATGAAGTTTTGTCCTTGTAAGAGTTGCCTTGGTCATGGTGTCTGTTCACAGCAGTAAAACCATAACTAAGATATGGATGCTTAAAAATGCCTAAAAAAGGAAGTGAAAGGGGTATTTATGAAGTAAAAGTATATTAATGTGTATGCACTTGTAGTTTTCACTAAAGGATTCATATTGGGATTTAGAAGATAAGAAAGTAAATAATCTACATGATGAATCAGGCAGAATAATAAAAGCAATGGGCAGATATGTTAGTAACAAAAATTATACATATTGAAAAGTCAATAAGCCAGAAATACTGCTCTGTGCAGAAACTAATTTAAAGACAATATTGATGAAGCATCTATCTGGTGAACTGGACTGGAAATGTAGATGTTGCATATGAGGCAGGGGAATCCTGGAATCATGAGCTGAAGAGATATTGAGAGGAATTTTTAAATATATAAATTGTATCCACAGATTATAGAAAAGTGTTATTGATTGTCTTAATTATTCAAGAATATGAGTGCATGGTAGTGCTAAGATCTTATCAGGGAGGTTGCGGGAGAAGGTCAATATAGAGTTTGAACAAGGTATGTCTCCTTCATGTTTGCAGGCTCTGCTGGTGAACTTGGGATGGATGGAAGATGTCTGTGGAAGGGTGCAGATGATGAGGCTATTAAGAACTCAACTGTGATGAACAGTCTTTTTCAAATTATTATTGTTATAATGATGATGGTGGTGGTGGTGATGGTGATGGTGATGATGATGATGTGTGTTTTATTATTCCATAGTATCTGACCATCCTCTCTAATACAAATCATATTTAATGTTGTCACTTATGGTATAGTATATACATAGCACCATAGAAACATGGGGTTAGCCCTCACTACTGCATGAATGTCTGAAGCATAGGTACCATCGACTAACCTTCTATCCCGTATCAATTATCCTGTCTACTGCTGCATGTCCATTTTTACCTATCATTAAGCTTCACAAAAACTTAAGTTATCTTAAAATTAAACATTTAAATGTTTGTTGACAAAACAATAAACATGAAAAAATTTCCTATTACTTTGGCCAATAAAAAATTTAGAATTTCTAGTAACTAGGCACACAGGACTCTAAAGTGCTATGCCTTGCCTGCTTTGGGCTACAAATATATTCTATTTTCTTGTGACACCACCTTTACAGGAAGAGTTCTCGCTGGCCCCATATGCTTGATGGTTTTGGGGTCTTCTTTCCAGAGCTTCACAAAGCTGCTGTCTTCCTAAGGTTAAATTACCTATTTGACAGTAGAATAATGAAAGTCATTTCAAGGTTGCTTCTGTCAAAGCCACCAGGCCCAGCATTCTGGGGACTGCTCTGTATATAAAGTGCTTAACTGAAAGTAATCAATGCCACAAATCAATTCAGGATTTAACATCAAACACTGTTTGCTTAATAAGACCAGGGAGGAAATCCCTGGTCTCATAGAACTCAGGAAAACCACAAGGTGGAAGCTTCATTCTAGCTTACTCTGCCTTCCTTAAAAGGTGCTGGCATGATCAAGTCTCAAGACTCAATCTTATATTCCTGATCCAAGAAGCCATGGAACTCTGTCTGAGAGGTTCAGTGGTCTTCCCAAGTTCACATATTTTCAGGTAGCACCAAGGCCACTGTTTTTGTTACAATTTTCTTTTGCTATGATGAAATATCATGACCAAAACCAACTTGGGGAGAAAAGGGTATATTTTATCTTATAACTGCTAAATAACACTCCGTCACTGAATGAAGTCTTGGCAGGAATGGAAGCAGAAAACAAAGAGAAATGCTGTTTACTGACTTGTGCTTCTTCATGACTTATGGCTTAGTTAGCCTTTCTCATACCACCCAGGACCATCTGTCCAGGGATGCCACTGTCCCCAGTGGGCTTGTCCCTCCTACATCAATTTTTTAAAACAATTTTTTATTATATATTTCCTTCATTTACATTTCAAATGCTATCCTGAAAATCCCCTATACCCGCCCTGCTACATCAATTGTTAATCAAGAAAATGCACTACAGACTTACCCACAGGCCAATCTGATGGAGGTATTTTTTCAATTGAGGTTCCTCTCCCCAAAGGACTCTACCTTGTGTCAGGTTGATGTAAAATTAGCCAACACATCCACTATAGCCACTCTGATTGACAGCAGTGATTCTTAGCTGGTCACAGTTTTAACCTCCAGGGATCACCTGATAATGATTAGAGGCCATTTTTTGTTGTTATAGTAGGAAGAGAGTTAGTCTTTGTCTCTGTCTCTGTCTCTCTGCCTTTTTATCTCTCTCTCTGTCTCTGCCTCTCTTTGAACCTCCCAGGTTGAAACTAGTATGATACAAATTCCTGCCATATGCAAAATGTCACTCATCTCTGCAGTGTCACTTTTAATTGCAAAAGCTTACAGGCAAACACATAAATTCTCTCACCAATGCACCCTTTCTCAAGACGCCCCACTACAAAGATGAACTTGCACCTGAGTTAGTCTAACATGTTCTTATGAACAAAATCAAGAGCAGTAAAAATAATAGATCTGAAAGTTTTCTATGATCTTTCACTTCCATTTCCACTCTTAACAGTTCCTTTCTAGTGTCAGCAATGTGTTTACAGCTCTGCTTTTACTCTGTGATCCCAACCCAGTTACTGCCAACCTCACTTATCAGCCTATCCCTTCTTAGCATTAATATCTCTACTCCCTAGTCCCTTCTCCAGATCTTTTGTATTTTAAGCTTGTCTCAAACTTCCTATCTAGCAGAGGGTTACCTTGGGCTTCTGATTCTCCTGCTTCCAAGCCTGAGTTTGGGGACTGTATATATTGTGCTGTCATTTCTGATTTAAGGATCACTCGGGATTAAAGTCAGGTCTTCATGCATAACAGAATAGCATACCACCAACTAAACTACAGTCTGGGCTTCTCTATTTTTACCTCAGTACTCATACGGTCTATGTTCTGCTTCTCAGTCCCAGTCACTTTCTTCCTTTCTTAGTTGTCCAGTGGGACTAACAACATATGCCAATGCACAGAGATCACATGGGGAGAATACATGCAGTAGCATGCTGCAGGCACTGAGTATCTGGAGACAAAGGGGAGAATTTATCTGCAGCTGAAACATTGTAAAGATGATTAACCTAAGCTATTTTTGAATCTGAGCTAGGGTGCAGAAAATACTTTATACTCTGTGTGTTCTCTGTGTTGCATTCACTGACCTGGTGAGCAGGACGTGCCAACCAATCACGTTTCAAATTCCAGAACATGGAGCTCATTGATTTCATCTGAAAGCTCTTCCTCACTGAGCATCTTCCTCTTGCTCCTTCACCTTATTTCAGTCTCAACTAGCTATTGACATCATCCAAGAAACATTATACGTTCACTAAACTAAGCTGCGTCTTAAGAAACCACTGTCCTCCTCCTCATTGTGGAGAGGAATATTCTAATGTTTTCCTCTCATATTTGAATAACTGATACCATGGCATGATATGTTTATTAGAAAGGAAGCATTGAGGGAACGGGGCTTTTGTTTGCTCCTTTGTGTTTAGTACCAAGAAGAGCCCACAGCAGCGAGATGAGATTGGATAGGTTCATTTTCAAACCAATTATGTTTGACGTTGGAAGGTGGAGTGTTCTCAGACTGCATAGAAAACCCAAATTGCCCTTTAACTTGATGACTGTGTACTTCAAATTCTAGTCTCCCAATAACATTCTAAATTCACTGAAGACTGCTTACAAAATCATAGACTCACGTCTATTTTGGGGACCTAAATATGACCAATAAATAAGATATTTCTCTGAGCCATATACAGAAAGAGACATATCCAATTACTTTTATTCATTTAAGACATAATTAATTATCTGATTAAGAGACAAAAATTAGACTGTTTTGTACTGACCATATGAGGTGTGTAAATTAAACAGGACTGTTGAAGGAGAGAAAATTCTTTCCCTTTAACTGTGATGCACCCTTAGAGTCTGACAGTACCTTACTTACCTGGAGTCTGGCTTCATGCTAATGAGACAAATTTCTCCCACTAGGTAGAAGTCCATACATCTCAAAAGGTTTACCACACTTCTTTTGATCATCAGGAAGGACATGATATTACCTCTTTCTATACTTTCTTGAGCTCTGACTGACAGTCCCTGTTCCTCCTCTTACTTTCTGAATCTAACCTGGAGATGGAGATGAAATAAAAGAACCACTGTATGGTCTCACAAGCATATACATGGCACTTGTATCTGTGTACTCCATGAATTTGTGAGTTATCTTCCATAGACTTAGAGTTCACAGCAGGAAAGTTTTGTGAAATTAGTTGGCTAGGAGTTGCTCTCAGAAGGGAAATGTGGAAGCAGAATCAGGAAAGAGAAGGAATCTAAGTAGAGATGCAATCTTAATTGAAGTGTTTTCCATCCTGAAATATAAGGTGTGGCACAAAACTGTTCTTCTAAAGGGAAAGGAGGCAGCCCTGGCCTTTGTCTGCTCAGTAGAGTAGGATATGCACCCATCATGACCTCATTGGCAATTAACTCTTATCCCATACTTGTTTTACAACAGCCAGAGGCTGCAGCAATCTATATTCACCAGCAGAAGTGTGATGATGTGTCCCGCTTCACAGGCGAGAGAGACGGGGCATAGCATCAGCTATATTTCCTCTGGCTTACCGATCTCAAAGACTCATGGATCACAGTTATAGCCATTTTTAATATCCTAGTCGCTCTCTCAAAGGGTTGCTACTTGGCACAGCATTATTTACAGTGCCTTGAACAACATGGCTGGCATCCTGAATTTGTTTTGAGGATTCTTGTACTATAAGGCAATGTGTATAGAGCATTTGCAATCCCAAATAACACCTTCACCTTGAAAGCTCTGAGTGCTTTACGAAGAAGCATTTTAACAAGTCTCAAGGAACAGTGAAAGGGCTCAAGCAAGATGGTAAAACATCTGATCTAACGATGAGAAGATGTTGTTTTATTACCAACTTTGAATAATAATTAAATGAAGCCATTTCAGCAAATCCCTCAGAAATCTTATTTGCATTTATATATTTTTTTCCACTTAGTTTTTATTTATGTCCCTGAAAACACATGATCTTGCACAGTATTTTTCAACCTCAGCATATTCATGTTTGAGGCTGAAAATGTTTTTAGCTGTTTTCTGTATTAAACAGAATCCCTAATAGATTTCAGTGGTCTGTGTACATGTTCTGCCCTTACACTATCTACTGGAAGTTCAACTCATCCTGGCTGAGAAGCTAAAGGTCTTTCTGGTGATTGCAAAGGGCTTCCATAGTTATATCTTGAGTGTGTTCAGTTATCCTAATCCTTGATCTCCTTTTTTGTGGAATGGCAAGATACTTGCCCAAAGGGCTTCTCTACTGTTTTGACTAGTTAATTCTGGTGCTGCTTAGGAGGGGACATTGCTCATTTTAGTCTCTTGTCTTTGTTTCTGCTGATTAGAAAGGGTTATTTTATAAACATAAGATAATGGTGTTCAGTTTTACAGAGAGACTGACATAGACCATGTTGTACAACTTAAATTCAAGCTTACACACACACACACACACACACACACACACACACACACACATTTATGGTTTTGTAAATTTATTCCATTTTATTCCATGTTTTTCTGGGTCTTGATTTGAGCTGCCCATGATATGAATGGGAAGACACCACCTTCCCCTCTGTGATCAGTGTCTCTGAGGTTGTAGTTCATCACAGGAAGAATTGTACATGTAGGAGTGGAAGGAAGACTCCAGTCTGGGGCTAATGACTTAGACTGGAATGCTTCTCTTTGTGATAACTGAAAAACATTCCACTGTTTTTCTTAGATTCTATAAGGAAATTGTATTAGGTATTCAAGACTTTTCACAATACTTAACTATGTAAGACACTGTGAATTCCTTACTGGACAGATGCCATTGCTCCCAGGGCATAATTGAGAATCCCCTTTGAGAAGGCCTACTTACCAAAAGCAACAATTAAGTGTTTGAAGTTCACACCAAAATGGTCTATAGGAAATGAGAATAGCTTTGTGAAGTATGGCATAGACAGCTGTAACTTGAAAGGCACACAGAGTAGTATTCCAGTCTGAATCATTATCTCCTGGCTGGTTCCTTCCACTCCTTCCAATTCCTGTGGAATTCTTCCTGTCCTGAACTATGACATCAGAGACACTGATCATAGAGGGGAAGGTCTTGCCTCTGTTTTCCCATTTATTTCATGGGCAGTTCAAATCAAGACCCAGAAAAACGTGGAATAAATTTACAAAACCACAAGAAAGCTCAGTATTATTCTTACCATTAATATTGTAAAGATTTTTCTCAAATAGTAAATATTATATTTGCTCAAAAATATATTTTCTTCTGTCTCTTATATAAGGGGCAGATTACTCTGAATTCTCTCATCCTCTTAAAAGTATCTGAATAAGTGATCTTGGTCTTGATCCTAAAATGGAGAGTTCATGACCAAGAGTGGAAATTCTATATGCACTCTGGACCTGGATGGGCATCTCTATTGCCAGACTCTGCATTCTATTTCCTCTGGAGGAGAGAGTGGAAGACCTTTTCTCTATAGGCCACACAGATGGGAAATATGTTAGGTATTTTACACAATGAGATCTCTCCTAAAAAATTTACCATTACGATTCAAAAGTCACCATACAAAGACACTGACACAGCTACATCCCAATAAAATCCCATTCACAAAAATAGGTAACAGGCAAGATTTGCTTTTCAGTCAATAGTTTATCAACAGTACATTTTAGAATCTTCTTTTCCATGTCTACTTACTTTACTGGCAGTTATCTCTGTTGTGACAGTGCTTGTAAACCAGCACTTTGCCAGAAGTTAGATAACATTGTTGCCATGTAGATGAAGTTTCATTTTGGCACTGTGGTCTGAATAGCTTGGCTTACACAAAAGTGGGTATCCCATTACATATGCCAAGTAATTGGAAAAACAGCAAGGCAGTAAATTCTCTGGCTAGATGTAGAAATTACACAGTTGATGAATTCTAATTCAAGGATGAATTCTAGAGAATGGTATCTAGACGTGCTTAAGACTATGGCATCTCAAAATTATTAACCTAGAAATGTTCCTGTTCAAAGGAAAGAAAGGGACCAAAAATGGAAAAGAAACTGATGGAAAGGCCATCCAGAGACCATCTCACCTAGGGATCCATCCAATCTGCAGACACCAAACCCTGACACTATTCTGATGCGAGAAGTGCTTGCTGATAGGAGCCTGGTATGGCTGTTTCCTGAGAGGTTCTACCAGCACTTGATCAATACAGATGCAGATACAACCAGCCATTTGACTGAGCCCAGTGACCTCAATGGAAGAGCTAGGAGAAGGACTGGAGGAGCTAAAAGGGATTACATAGGAAGAGCAATATCAATTAACTGGACCACAGAGAACCCCCAGAGACTAGACAAACAACCAGAGAGTATGCATGGAGGGGTCCATGGCTCCAGATACATATGTAGCAGAGGATGGCCTTACCTCACATCAGTGGGCAAGGAGGCCCTTGGTCCTGTGGACACTTGATGCCCCAGCGAAAGGGGACAGTGAGTCAGGAGTGGATGAGTGGATGGAGGAGCACCCTCATAGACGCAATGGGGAAGGGGGTGGAGGGATAGGATGAAAGGTTTGTAGAGGGATAACTGGGAAGGGAGATATCATTTGAAATTCAATCAAATAAAATGACTAATAAAAGAAAAAAACTGAGAAGTTCTGGATCTGAGAATGACAGCTCAGGATTCCCAGGACAGTCCTCTCCCTTCATCTTGCCTCCAATCCCATTTTCCTAGAGTTTGAATAAAATAGTTTTATAATCCTGTATCCTTGAGTGGGAGGCAACTCTGATATCTTCTTTCTTACCAGGGTCTTCTCATCTGGTTGTACTTTTAACAGAAAGACCAATAGCTAAATAACAGATGCCTGCGTCTATTTCTTAATCTTATTTTCTTTTACCAACAGATACACCTGACCTTAACTATTTATAACCACACTCTCCTTCTAGAAACTTCCTTCTTCTGTGGTTTCTAAATTCTTCCTCTCACTTGGCTCACTAGTTCAACTGTGTGGCTCTTTACCTTTGTAGGCACTGTGTCTGTGTATCAGGGCCTGGGCTCAATGCTTTCCTCTTTCCCACAAGTTAATTCTAATAATTCTCAGCCATTTCTGTGACTTTGACACCACCAACTCAGGATTGAACAATCTATGTCCCAAACTCTCTAATCAACCAACCAACTACTGCAAGCTCTGCTAGAAAGGGACAGAACATTCTGACAAAATAAAGACTCATGAAAGAAAAATCAATCCTAAACCCATCAATAGTTGTGATAGACTAAATGTGTATATTCCATATTCACAGGGTAAAACTATAAGCCCTAATATGATGCCACGGGGGGCAAGGGCATCAGGAGGTAGACCACAGGAGTAGGATACTTTGATGTTGTAAGGACATGATTGCTGCCTATAAAGAAGGAGGTCCTCACAAAATGTTGAATCTGCAGATAGCTTGATCTTTCAGAACTATGAGAAATGAATTATCTTCTTTATAAACTACCATGTTTTTGCTTTGTCATAACAGCCTAATTGGGTTAAGTCAATAGCAAACAGAAGAAGAAGGAACCTGGATTAAGAAGAATCATGGTTGTAACACATGTTGAATGGCCAAGAAACTAACAGAAATCTAGTATAAGGCATTAAATATGTCTCAGGTATGTTCATAGCAATATGTCTCTGAGTAGCTGCATTCTGTGCGTTCCTGTGTTGTCTGTCAGAGAGTTGCAGCATTAGTTGTTGGTGGGTGTGGCTCACATCAGAGTAGTGTTGCAGTTCTTTGAATATGTATGTATCTGAGATCTCTTATTTTTGTGTGGCCTGATGTGGGTAAGACCACCTCCTGCATCTTTGTGCTTCATACTATGCAGATGCTCAGAATATTTCTTAACGGGTTGATATTATGGGGACAAAGTCAGAGTTTTATAGTCCTTGTGCAATATCATAAGCAACACAGTATACTTATGCTTCTGTGACTCTCAGCTTCTGAATGATGCTGAGGAATGATTAAATGAGAAGAGCAGCAAGGCTTGCTTCATAGTACTGTGAGACTGGAATGCATATGGTAGTCAGCACAGCATCCAACTTACATGTTTAGTAAGCAGTAGCTTGGATCAATATTACTGTGATCAGCATCAGGCTAGAGAGCTTTTCCAAGCTGAACAACTGGAGTTCTGTACTCTTTACCTCAGTTACTTTAATTTAATGGAAGTGACTCTTACTCAGTACCTTCTGCATCTGAAATAATAGCAAGAGAGATGCTCAGCTACATTGGCTCCAACCTGAGAGGTGGTGTGTATTACTAACTCCACTTAAATTCCAATTGTCACAATGGCATGAAGTGTACAACAGGAAGAGATGGCAGGAATTGGAACAGATTTAAATGAATGCTGTGGGAAATCTTTGGATAATCTGTATCTGATGGGTCTCCAGAAGGTAAGAGAGGTTCAAAATGTATTATGAGAGGTGTAAGTTGGGGTGATGGTGTTTCGTTCATCTATTATCCCCATTGCCATTAATACAGCAGGGCATCATTTGGGGCACTAGTCTGTGATATCTGCCTGTCTCTTCACAGGTACAATTTAAATGCAGATTCCAAATTCTTTGAGGTACTTTATGTGTGATTTCAGACCTGTGGTTTTGGTGAGCCTCTTATAGGTTTGAGGTGTGTGTGTGTGTGTGTGTGTGTGTGTGTGTGTGTGTGTGTGTGGTGGGGGTTATATGTGCATGAGTGCCCATGTGTGCTCGCTATTGCAATAAGATATTTTAAAGCAATGCATACTGTTCAGTTGAGTAGTGCACAGACTGTCCTATTCAACAGGTATTTCCCGCATGTCAAGGAAGTGCCAAATTCTGTGATACCAGAAGATGACAATGTATGAATTATCTACATTAAAACAATATATGGTCAATCTGCAAGAAGCCTGAGAGAACTAGAACAGGCATCAGATGGAGTAACTGATACTTATATGACAAAGTGAGAATGTGAGAACTCTAGTGGGACCGTAAAACAGTGAGCGAAAGCACAAGTAACAAAGCCAGCAACTTCCAAGGACAGCCTTGGAGCTTTGAGGAAAGACTCACATATCATTTATCAGATGATAGCTAAAATCTCAATCATACAAATAACATATAATTCAATAGCAAAAATCAAGGCCTGATCAAAAGGCAGGCAAAGAACGCAAATTTTTTCAAAATTTTAGAAAGCAGCATGCATAAAGAAATGTCTAGCATCTTCAGTTGACAAGGAAATGTAGATTAGAACCATGCTGATCTATCATCCCAGACCTTAGTTGGGATGGCTCAAAGGAAAAAGGCAAGACATAAGAAGCACTGGAGAGGATACAGAGCAAAGGGAGTGAAAACTGTTGTATGTAAATCAATGCTGTCATTAGGTAAAGAAATTTTTAATACTTTTTGAAAGCTAAAAATAGACCTACAATGTAACTCAGTTGGTGAGTATACACCCATTAGGAAGAAGTCAGTATGTCTAAAAGATATCCATACTGCTATATTCATGACAGATCTATCTACCACAGACAGCCCAAACAAAGAAATGACCTACATGGCTTTCAACACGTGTACATGCACACATCATGCGTGCAAAAGCATAGACATTCCATGAGCTGTTCAACTCAGTTAAGAAGGGCTATACTTACATTGGTAGCATGGATTATCTGAGAGGAAATTGTGCTAAATGAAACAGGTCAGGACTAGAAAGACAAATACTGCTTTCTCTTCTCACAGAAGTGATGAGCCTACATAGGCTGAATCACAGAACAGTTGATCCAAGGGACTGAAGGCTTGGGAATCAGAGAGCTGTGTGCTAATGGCATATGCATTCATTTAGATACGAGGTAACAAATTTCTCAAGATCTGTAGCACAACACAATGTTAAGGACAATTAACTCTCTGTTTTACATTTACCCAGTGAGTAGGTCTTAAGTATTCTCATCCAGAAAGTTAATGAAAGGAACTGATGGGCAGGGTACTTAGCTTATGTAGAGAAATAATTACAAAAGGGAAGCATGTATCCAAATATCATGACAAATGCTATCAAGAATACCTCCACAAAAGGGACTCCACGGGAAGACCAACAAAGTCAAATAAACTGGACCATAGGGGGCTCTGAGAGACTGAACCACTAACCAAAGAGCATGCATGGGCTAGACCTAGCACCAACCCCCATACACATAGGTAGCAATTGTGCAGTTTGGTCTTCATGTGGGTCCTCCAACAACAGGAGTGGGGACTATCCTTGAATCTGTTGCCTGCCTGTGAATTGCATTGCCTTGTATGGTCTCACTGGGAGAGGGTGTGCAGTAACTTGATGTGTCAGGCTAAGTGATATCCAGGGAGCATCTCCCTCTTCTCAGAGGAGAGGGGGGAGTAATGGGGGGATCTCTGTGAGGGGATACTAGAATAGGGGAGCTAATATTGGGATATAAACTGAATAAATTAAATTAAAATTCCTCCATAATACTGAGAAAATACACAAAGAGACAAAAGGGAATATCTTTGCCCCACAGTATGGAACATCTCTCTGGGACGAGCACAACTTTGTGTACCCTCCATGGATCCCATGGCTAAGGAATTTGGGGAAGAAGAAGGAAGTTCCTCTGCCCAGTTGCTGATTGGTGTGGACTCAATTCCATGGGAACTACAATAAACCTCTAAAAATTTAGCAAACTCTCCTATCTGGAGTTCCAGTTTGAGAAATTAGAAAGAGTATCCCAAAAATGTTTGCATGAAATTAGAAGCTTGAGAGAATTGGACTACAAAGCCAGCAGCCAGCAGACTCTTGAGTTTTGATTAGGAATGTGGTTATTAGAAAACTTTCTTGTCCAAGACCAGCATGGAGGTGACACTGATGCCTTTTCTCTATACAGAAGCTTTTCCAGTTTTCAGCAGCATCTTGCCACTTGGAAATCTCCATTTATTTTCAATTTGGTGAAATCAAACTGACAAGATTACATTCCTCTTCATATCTGATCAGCATTCTGTGTGCTTACATGCACAAAGAGCATGTACAGGAGCCAGCAGTGGGAGTAGAAATGGGAGTGGTCTTTATCTGTCTGTTCATGGAGGTTTAGGCTGTTTCCCAAATATAGTGTTTCTTGAGCTTCTGGAAGTTCTACTTTTAACTCACATAATTATTTTTTATAGATGAAGATAGAAAGCTGTTTGTTAATACTTAGACTAATCTTATGCATTCCGTAGATTATTCCTGAGTGACGGAACACTGAAACACAAGGCAACCCCCATGAGGAATGTGTATGGGGTCATCTGTCCAAATTTAATCATCTCTTTCTGTGATGGATATAGTAAGGTGATGTTTGTATTTTTGGAGAAACTTAGGGCTCATGGAGTTAAGGAATGTGTCCAGTATGCTTCAGTCATAGCTAGCAAATGACTGTTTCCTGGTCTGTTGCCTTCTACTTTGCACTAAACACCACAATATGTTAGTTAACTGCTGTTGTGTAACAAATTGCCATAACTCTTACTAGATTAAAATGACATGCTGATGACTTCTCTCACACATCAGAAGCTGCAACATGCTGTAACATGTGTAAACATGCTGCTCTGGTATGGAAACATCATGAGGCTTCCCTGAAGGAGATCAGTAGCCGTTTACAGAACTCCAGGGAGCTCTGCCTCTCAGTACCTATTCCTTTTTTTTTTATTAGATATTTTTTAAATTTACATTTCAAATGCTATTCCGAAAGTGCCCTCTACCCTCCCCCGTCCTGCTCCCCTACCCACTCCCACTTCTTGGCCCTGGTGTTTCCCTGTATTGGGGTAGATAAAGTTTGCAATACAAAGGGGCCTCTCTTCCCAACGATGGCCAACTAGGCCATCTTCTGCTACATATGCAGCTAGAGACATGAGCTCTGGGGGTTCCAGTTAGTTCATATTATTGTTCAACCTATAGGGTTGCAGACCCCTTCAGCTCCTTGGGTACTTTCTCTAGCTTCTCCAATGGGAGCCCTGTGCTCCATCCTATAGATGGCATTCCTGTTCACAGTAAAATGGTGATTTCACAGAGAGAATTAGGAGAGGGAGTGGGAACAGGAGAGAGAAATGTTGGGGTAAGAAAGTGGGGAGGGATGGAGACAGACAGACAGACAGTTAGACAGACAGAGACAAAGACAGAAAGACAAAGGCCAAGACAGAGTTACAGACTAGGGTCAAAAGATACTGCTTTAGAGGGATCTCACAGCTTCCCTGGTCAAGATCTCCTCCCTTATCTGACATACCTGAGTTCAAATTGTCCAGCATAGGTTTTGTTCCTTGTCTTTTCATTTTCTTAACACAGATACCACAGAAATGAAAGAGAGGACTACATAAAATTAATTCTGCTTGCATCCTTCCAAGTGCTTTGCACAACTTTGACTGGTCAGGGTATAATGTATAATGCAGAGAGAGAGAGAGAGAGAGAGAGAGAGAGAGAGAGAGAGAGAGAGCGCAAACTAGACAGCAAACCTGCCTACAGATGAAGTAGTATTTTTTTTTATTCTGAACATGTCAGGACATTATCTAGCTTGGGCACAGAAAACTTGATGAAGAGAGAAAGCAGAGAAATGAACCATAAATGTTGGAACCATTTCACCACTACACAAATAATAAAGTCCTGCTGTTCCTCACATGGATCCATACCCACAATTGAACTTGACCCTTTTAAAAATAGCAATAGGAGACTCGAGTGTTTCTAAGACAGGAGTGTCATCTTAGTTTTCAACATGATAACTGCAGTGATGAAGCCTGTCGGGGGTGAAGCACTAGACATGGAATCTAAGCAAGGGAGAGGCAGGGGTCTAAGCAGGGGAGAGGCAGGGGAGAGGCAGGGGAGAGGCAGGGGTCTTTGCCTGGAGTTCTAGAAAAGTGTTGTGTTTATTCATTCATTCTTCCAAGTCACACACATAAAACCTTTATTATTAGCATTTTGGGGAGCTATAAAAATACACAGAGTGCAGGCCTTGTTCTACAGAAATGTGATGGTATATATTGCTTTTTACAAATTTAGTAGACCAACATGGTTTCCAAGTTTATCCATCCATCCATGTGCTAAATGTCCATGTGTCAAGCACTGTATGATTTTGCTGTGGTAATAGCTGGTAGAAGCAGGGTTTGTTTTCGCAGGCCCACTGTCTGTAAGAATCAGGTGTGGTGTGGATCAGGATAAGTATGAGGAGAAAGAAACAGAGGTGGAAATGGGGGAAAAAAAAGCCTCTCTCTACTGGCTTCAATTTTTCATCTTCTTCCCTTCTCCCATTCCCCAGTCATTCCCCTTGGGAGGTCCAAATTCAAAACTCACCAGAGAAGTGGAAACTGCAGGAAACACATGGCAGGTGCCCAAGAGATTGTTCCTTGAAGTTTTTAGGGGTAAGTCCTGTTTATGGCAAAATGGAGAATAAGCTCTCTCCACTCAGGCACCTTGTAGAATGTACATCGCTGTTCCATGTCGGATCTCAGTGCATCAGAGAAATTCAGAGTGATGAAAAGCTCTCCAAGTTATTATTGGAACTGGAGGAGTAGGAGTTTGCAGCTGGACCTGGTAACTCTAGGGCATGTGCAGTGTGAGGTTTCTGCACTGGAAAGCGTGGTGCTTCAGGGGCTAAGCATTGGCTCTGGAACCAAGTGTTCAGAGTCACTTCCCCACTCCAAGCCACAAGCAGTCGTGTGACATTGGACACTGAGTGCTAGTTTCCTTAATTATAAAATCGGGCTAAGAAACATACCTTACTTTATAAGGATAGGCCAGCCATCCCTGAGTGGATATATGCAGAAATGAGATAAGGCGAATGACACTCAATGCTATTCCACTGCAGTGAGCTTCAGGAAAGATAATGAAAGACATTTTCTAATATGAAGGGAATGCAATTTGCTTCTACTAGCATACTGCCTAGGGCAACCAGCACATTGCTCCCAGCACTGGTCTGAATCCTAAGCTGTAAAATCCCAAGTACAACAGTTGCTTCATGGGACAGGAAGCCCTAGCAACTAGAGATTCCAAGATTGCAGTCTCAGCCTGGCAGTAAAAAGGAGAAACCTAGGTGCTGGGCGGCTTCTGCTTTAAGAAAGGTCTCTGGCCAGAATTCTTGCTGTTAGCATGTTGTCAAATATTTATGATGGTGACATTCAGGTGCACTTCTATTGAAGTATGCCTTGAATGTTGATATATATATATATATATATACACACACACACACACACACACACACACACACACACACACACACACATATATATATATATATATATATATATATATATATATATATATATATATATTCATCTTTACTGCCTTTCTCTTTACCTTACCTATTCACTGCTAGTGAAGTGGTCTTGAAGCAGTTATAGAATCTCCATAACTTCCTATTCTCAAAGATATACTGATTGAATCTTCTCAAATACCATTGCCAATAAGAAGACAATGTCAACATAACATGTAAGAAAGAGACAATAGATACTCAGTAAACTTTTGCTAACTCTGGCATTGTGACTGGTATGTTGTATTGCAATATACTAATATTGATTCCCTTACATAGGACTCAACTCTCCTAGATTGAATGGTGTATAGAGATAGGGCAGGAGATGACCTACATGTGGGTTCAATTTGATGTGATTAGAGCTGCTTTGAGCCATCATCACCAAGATAGCCCCAAGGTAACTCTTGCGAGTTTTTCCCCATAGTTTCTCAGCAAACTATAAATAGATAAAATTCATTACAGTGGTGGGATGTGTGTGACAATGATGTCAGCTGAAGATGAGCTAGATACATTTCAGCCAGGATGACATCACTTTTTCTCTAACCCATAAGCTCGTACCTTTTATGACCCACATTGCAAATACCCCACTGGATCTCTTTAAAATCCCAGGTTTATCTGTCCCTCATTTTTCAGTCTCATGGCACCTTGGAACTAATCCTCATGCATTAAAGTTGTACTTTTATAAGATACTTGTAACAGTAGAACTTTAACCTGTGGGTCATCACCCCAAACCAGGTTCAAAAACATTTTCACAGGGTTTGCCTAAAACCACCAAGACACAAATATTTCCATTATGGTTCACAACATTAGCAAAACTACAGGTATAAAGTAGCAACTAATATAATTTTATGTTTTAGGGTCACCATAACATGAGTTAACTGTATAAAAGAGTTGTAGCATTAGGGAGGTTGAGAAACACTGCTGTGGCAGATTAAGAATAAATGAACACGGAAAAGTCAGCTAGTGATCTCAGTCAATTAAAGTAAGGAACATGCATGTCAGAAAAACCTTCTGATAAAAAAAACTAAACTGATATACAAAGGATTCAGAATTGATTGCCAGACAAGGAAGACCCATGACCTGCATACCTGCAAAGAGACAAGTTGCAGAGAGAGACCCTGTGTCAGCAGTAGTTACCGCTACCGGAAACAATTTTTTGAGAGAACTTCAGAAGACTGTAGAAATTTCAGCTCCTGAAAGGGCTGCCCAGCCAGGGCTAGCTCATTGGTTCTCATCATTTTACTATCAAAAGTCTTGAAGAAATAGACAACCCAGCAACCAGTTCTATCTAACGCTCTGTCCTAAGGTGTCCTTCAGATTTAGTAGCTCTCTGGGATTTTCTGGCCACTAGGGTTTGGATTTTTCTTTTCTCTGGGTCACTACTGTTCCAGCCATCTGCCTTCTTTTATTATCCCTCTAATCCACTGTCCTCTTCCTGCCATAGACACCTGGCCACCCTTTGGCTGATGTTAAGGGTTGGGAAATTTCTATACCTACGTCCCTTCAAAATCTGGGCTATTTGTAGAACTAAGCATGCCAAAACCTGAGGTCTTCATGAGGATTATAGTACTAGAGGCAGCCTCCTAAAGCTGCTATCTTATACTGAAGGATATAGAAGTTGTCTAAGCACTTGAAGAGCTTCTCCCTGCATACTTATGACTTCTATCTGGGTTAACAAAAGAGTGATGTCAGCTGATTGGCACCAGGATGAAGGAAAATCCTTGAAAAGGTTTAGAGATATTTACACCTTTGGAGTGTCTTTCTGCCTATATTGAAGATGAGAATTTACAGACACAGAAAGGGTTTCTAGGTATCAGAAGAGGGGAAACTGTTATAGCCCAGGTGACGAGGATGGAGATGTGACTGAAGAAAAATGCTTAGTGTTGAGAGGAGAGCAGTCATTGGTGGACCCTTTAGAAGGCAGTGATTGTGCTTGATAACTGAATCAGGACTCTGGGATGATGGTAGTGTGATATAGCAGATACACCACAGGTGATGTCTTCTCTTCTCTGGATTTGACTGGCCATATTCTTCCAGATTCCCTCACCATTTCAACTGCTTCCAATGGTTCAGAACTCCAGAGCATAGAAGTCACACTTTGAAACTTTGTCCTTATTAAGGCTGCAAATATGACAAATAGACTAAAGAAAGAAAAGCCAATTTATGTCTTATTCTCAATACTTAGTGAAATTGCACAGTTGAAAACTCTTTAGAAGAAACTCAAGTGCAAGGAGATTGATACTTTTAAAATTTACCCAGCAGAATCCAGGAGCCCAGGAGGAAGTTTGTAAAGTTCAAGAACTATCACACATTCTTGCTTGTACTTAGTATTTAAGTGAGGTAAGAAAGTTATGAGACAAGCAAATGTCCGAATCTTAGATCATTCTCGATGTTTCTGGGAAAACAATTTCCTTGGCCCCAGGTTATCCAAGAAACTCCCTATAAATTATAGACTACTGTTATTATCCTCAGTTGTCCCACAGAGATAGGGCCACATTGATAAAGACACCATGCACTCAGAGAGAAGTATTTATCCATCACAGTAGAATCCCTGCCCTTTCCTGTATGGTCAATGGGTATTATATCATACTTCCATATCCAGGAAATTATTCTAGTCACCTTAGCTCCTTGCTTCAGATGACAATAACAGCTAGAGGCACAAGCAGGAAACAGCTAGTGACCTAGCTCATATCATGTTGAAAATGACTAGAAGCAAATTATCTAACTAGAACCACAAATAGCTTGTGAGTCTCAAATCTTAGAGGGTTAATTTGAGATAGAGTGTGCACCATGTCCTTCCTATGGAATATCTTAAATGATCAGGCAGCAAGACACTAAAGTTCCTCTGATTGGATGAGGCTTTATGATAAATGACATGAACCAGGAAATGGAAAAAAGGGAGCTATGTTTAGGGAGGTGGAAGGAGGTATCTACTAGGACAAGGGTAAAATAACAATTAGGATGTCTGCAAAATCATAGTAAATGACTACCAAGTAATGGGAGTGGGTGAGTAGGGGAGCAGGGTGGGGGGAGGGTATAGGGGACTTATGGGATAACACTTGAAATGTAAATGAAGAAATCCTCTAATAAATAAATAAATAAATAAGAAAAAACCTATAATACACATAAGTCTGTGTATAAATAAATGCATATGGTTCAAATGGAATTTCCTTAACGAGGCTAACAATTATCCCTCAAAGAGCCAAAGACCATGTGATAAAACTATCGATTCTGGGATGGGAAACCTTCCTTTGAACTGTTGTCCAAAAGACTTCTCCAAAATTACAGACTTGTTCTTGCCCTTGGTTGCTCACAGAGGTAAGTCCCTATTGCTGAAGATGCAACACTCTTCAGATGCATGGCCTCAGCTGACCTGAGTTCCTCCCCCTGAGGACTAGCTTTTCTAGTACCAGAAGGCACCATACAAACTTCCAAGCTACAATGTCTATTAACCACAGCAATGACCAGAATGCATGACAACCCTATGTGTACCAGTTGTGACTAAAAGCTCTTCAGTCAGATCTAAGATCTGCCCAACATGTGGGAAATCATGCCTGATACTAGACACCTATCCAGCTACCCAGGATAAATGAAGTCATGCATCCTGGAGGAGTACCTACAACTACTCTACTAAACCAGCATAACCCCTAACTAACTACATTCTAAACATTTGTCCTTATATTTTCATTCTTCAAAAAACCTACAGCCAATCAAACTGCAGAGTTGTGGACTTCAATACCAATGGGCAGATACATCTGCAAATCCCTCTTGAAAATTAGGCTCAGACAACATTGTGGAAGAGCAGCAAAAAGATTCAAAGAGCCAGAGGATCATTGATTTGTGTGTGTGTGTGTTTGTGTGTGTGTGTGTGTGTGTGTGTGTTTGTGTGTGTGTGTGTGTGTGTGTGTGTGAGAGAGAGAGAGAGAGAGAGAGAGAGAGAGAGAGAGAGAGATTCTGTCTCCTAGTAATATCTGAAGCTACATCCATAAAGTCTCGTCAACATGACTACCTAAATATGATGTGGACAAGGACAACAGTAGAGATGCCTAACTGAAAGAAGGGAAGACCACAAGGCATCAACCCTATACAAAGAACTACTGGTGCCTAAGAAAAACCAATGGGAAAAATAGTTTTCCCCGAGGGAGGACACAAATTGGTAATGCAATATCAAATGGTCAGCTCTGAAAATACAGACACTAGTAACGTTATATAGAGTAAGCAAATTATATTTGGGAGCGTGTGTGTGTGTGTGTGTGTGTGTGTGTGTGTGTGCCTTATGGGAAGGTTGGAGGGAGGACTAGGATGGGAGAAAATGATGCAATTATAATCTAAAGGAAATACAAATTTTCAAAAAATGAAGAAAAGAAAATGAGTGTAACCAAATGACATTGGCAGAGTATGTTAACATTTAGCAGTGGAACCAGTGAAGGCCTGAAACCAGAGCCTTCTTCCATTACTAAGAATAATGTCATGTGTTCCTTTTATGATGACTTCTATTGAACACCCAATACAGAAGAGGAAGAAAAATGGGGTTCTTTCTGCAAACAGGTCCATGAGCCTTTATTGCTGAGTGGACTAATCCTGCAGCCAGATGTTCCTGCCAGAACGCAAACTTTTGTGATCAAGAGGAGGGAAGGGCACACACAGGAGTGACTGTCCTTTCAGGAGAACTAAGAGTTCCACCCCCCTCAAAACTATTTTGAAAAAGTAGGCATTTCTCCGTCTTTCATTTCAGTGTGCTGATTCCTTCCAAATGCTGTCCCTTGAGGTTGTTCATGTTGAAAAGTTTCTACTTAAACTTTCCTGCTTGTTGATTTAGTGTCGAACTTTATCCACTTAAAAAGATTAAGGATGCTTTTAATTAGACCTAAGGGTACTTCTCAGCTCTGAGAAGGGAGGTCAATGGATATTGCAAATTGTGACCACTCAGAATTCTAGAGTCAATGAAAGCCAATAGGGCTTCAGGAAAAAGAGCCTAAACAAATATTTGTACTGAAGTCTTCGTCAGAGAATCTGAATAAACCATGCAGAACATAATCTTCACCCAGAGTGTGAGCAGCTCAGGAACAAATTCTTTGCCATAGAACTTAGTGTTCCTATTCAAATCACACTCTAATATATGAAAGAGATCAAGGTTTCTGTCTTCCACATACTGATAGTTCAAAAGATTGCATTTAAAATGATGCAGCTCTTAGAGAGACTCATTAGAATTCCTTGAGCTCTTGAAAAAGTTGTGCCAGGATACTGCTTCTGTAACTGGGATACTCAGATCAGTATTTGCAGCAGTTTGGCACTAGGAATTAATGTTTTAAAATACAACATTTCTCCATATCCAGTTTTAGTGATCAGCCTGCACTAGGAGAACATGGTTGAGGTGTTTCAAGCCTCCCCCAATAGTGAGATTTTGTTTTCTAGCCAGGTCTCAGTAACATGTAATAATGAAAACAAACTTAAAGGCAGTATTTATTTTCTTATGCAAGGATTGAAATAGTGTTTCTTTCATTTCAAGCTGGATAGGACTTGATTTGAGCAACAATAAAGTGTCTGTTAAGTGGGCTGAGGTGGTGAGGGGATGATGGTCCTCCCAAAACCATTCTTGGTGAAAACATTAAATTTCCCTCAATACCAGAGTAAACACACAACATCCAAAGAGAGCTGAACTCCATGCCCTTGGTCTACACTGTTGGTTTGGCGAGATGTGTGCTTCTGCCTGGGAAGGGGGTCTACCAAGCTGCCTTCCAGGCTATCACAGGATGATTGGTCAGCTGCAGTTGGTTATGATACTGTAGAACACACCCTTCATTAGCCACTTATTTAGTAGGTAGAAACTAGAGTGTCTACTTGTGTCTCCAACAGAGAGGCCAGAGGAGAGGTCAGGGACTCAGGAGGCAGTAATTATGATGCTAGTGTTATGGCATTGGGAACCTACACTGATATGAATAAGTTGTTGGGAATGAAGAGCAAAAAGGAGTTAAATAAAACACAACATTTCTAGGTGAAGGATGCATAGAGATATGGACTGTTGTTGGGCAAGGACCCAAGAGCTTGTTTTAAGGCACACTGAGTTTAAAGCTGTACTAGGACATCTAAGTAGCAAACCCCAGCTGGCAGCTGAAGATAAGGGCTGGTGCCTGAAAAAAAGAAGCAATCTTCAGTTTTTGAATAAGAAAGATACACCAGGGCCATTGTAAAAAGTAAGGGGAATATTGAATTTACTGACATTCTCTGAAGGCAAAGTAAAAAAAAACAAAAACAAACAAACAAACAAAAAAAAAAAAACAGAGCTGTGTGAGTCTGGAAGTTGTGAGAGGGGCAGGGACGACGACCTCCTGCAGTAATGTGAATGTGACAGCCCCTGCCTTCCATGAACTACATTCCATCTTGTATAGCCACTCCCACTCTGTGATTACATTCCAGGAAATACCCCCTCTTCCCCTTGGCTAACAGTTTCAGTGCCCCAACTCAGTTTTACAAAGCCAGCACCATTAAATGTCCATGCATGTTACTGCATGGTCTACTGTGGTCGCTAACACCTCAGGGCTGAACCAAACCCCCATTTCTTTGAGCACCTCTTTGAACAACCTCTCTAGCACTGATAAAAGCCTATTCTGTAAGAGAAGTTCATCCTTTCTGATGAGAACTCTTCTGAGGTTTCTTCTGATATAACCCTGCCCCAACCATTTCCCACTGTTGTTAAGCTACCTCCTTGCTTTTCTTCTTTACAGTGGATGTGCAAATAGCATATGCTTGGCTTTAATGAGATTGAAATTTCAGATTCCTGTCCAGAGCATGGCCATGTTGCATGGTGGTGCTCTAGACAAATCAAAGATAGACCACCTTGAAGGAAGTTCTTTATGAACATTTCCATTTATTATCCAATTAGCTCAAATGGGAGCGTCTGTCAGGGGGAACTGTGCAGAAAGGGAAGAAGATACAGTTACCCTTTAAAATGGTGACCTTTTATTTTCATATTTTATTCATTGCTTCTTAGTATTTAAGCTTAAACTCCTTGCTATTTAAACTGTATTACTGATCCACTGAGGTCACTATAAAAACATTAACACTGCTGTCTAGTGCCATAACTCTCTTATTTGTTTTTTACTTACTATATTATAATTTATTTATCCAATTATTAAGGCAGTTTTAGCTCCTTATTATACCAGACTAGGAAAGATAGAGCAATTCAGGGGCATTGAATTAATGTAATATAATGGGAAACTGCAGAAAAAACAGGTATTAACTGCTCAGGACCTAGAGTAATGGACTAGATTTACTACATCAATAAAATGAGGCTAATTAGAGTAGGTTTGTCACATCAGAGGTTGTCAAGAAAGATGGGAACTAGTAAGTGGAATAGTTATAAGCAAGCTTCCTGAGCCACCATCCCACAGTTATCATGCTAGCAATATGATGGTCACCTCTGATGCCTTCTATTAGTTTAAGGATTAGGTGCTCAGAGGGAGCAGTGCTCCTAGGGATGCTGCATATAAATGTGCCTGGGATTGTTTTAGTTGAGGATCTGAAAGGAGGCCCATAGTTAAGGGTTTTGCTTATATAAGTTGTTTGGGATACACTAAAAATCAGGGGGAACAAAAACAGACACCCTAGTCAAAGGCAACTACTATTAGTAGCAAAGGTCAATTTCTGGAGGACTGTCCACTGTGGCAGAAAAGCACCTCCTCACCCCTGACACCAACTCCTGTCCTGCCATGAAATCTTACCTAGTTATTTAAGCCTGGTACTATCCTATATTATCCTAGCGACTCCAGGCTGAGCATCTTACTTCTGCCTCCAGAGAGGGGACAAAATACCAAGGGTAGTACAGAAGATCTCTGTGAGCTCCAGAGAAGCCCAAGAAAAGAGCATCCAGCATCAATGTGGGCCTGTGAACTCTTTGATTTTTAATCCCAGTCTTTTCTCCAAAAACTACACTGTCAGCACACCACTGGTTTCTTCTAACTTCAGCTTCCTTAGCCGTAAACTGGGGGACAGTTGCTACTCAAAATAATTTTTGATAATATTATATGCATTCTTTAAGTGACATATATAGCAGCTAGGTTATTAAAATGTATCATCAATGTCCTGGGAAATGACTCACAGTGTAAAGGTAAGCCTATAAACAGGATCATATTTGTCTGCAATGTGCATCATCTCTGTGAAGTATATGCAGAGCTGTATAATTAGAACAAAACATACTCAAGACGTTTGAGAGTCACTGATTCTAGTTGGTAAGGTAATAGACGTTTTTCTCACTCTCTAATTTCTTTTTATTTCCAAAAATTTCCAGAAAGAATATGTATTTCTCTATAATCCAAAGAGGAAAATTTTATACATTAATTTTTCAAGGCATTTGTGAGGATAATAGCTAATTATGAAAAATAACTTTGGATAGCACATAACACAGAAAATTCGCTTTGAGCATTAATATTGAAAAAATGTTCTAATAATAAAAAATAATTAAATGAGAAGCTACTAGGAAAAAATATTGGACATTTAACTTGTTTCAATTCTCAGATCAATCTCACCTTGTAGATAGTGGCCTTGACACCACTGTAGACATCTAAAAAACTGAGAATTGTTAGGAAAATGGAAGTTTATTAAAGAAAAATCACAGAATATCTTTCGTTCCACTTAATGAATCACTCAGAATTAAGTTCAATCTCTGAGAAAAGAAAAAAAAGAAGGAAAGAAAGAGAGACCGGGGGGGGTAAAGAGAGGGAGAGAAAGAAGGAGGACGAAGGAACTTATAAAGATTGGGTATAGTGTGAAGAGCTGGCTTCAGTGGAGCAGTGGTTAAAATGTACTGGACAAGGGTCACTTTATCCTATCACGGAGGACATCAGACGGGCCTTGGGGATTTTAAGCGCAGCTTCCAGGGACAATTTCTTTGCATCTCTGAAATCCTGTTATTTTTTTGTAACAATAAAGGATGGCTGGAGGCAGGCATTTTATCCTGCAAGACTTTATAGCTCAAAGACAAGAATGAAGGGCTGCTGATTCACAGACAGCCCTGTCACAGGCCATGTGCAACAAAGAATAGGAACCTTGCCCATTACTGCAAGCACAGCATGAGAAATACAGAAAGCTCTGGCTTGGACAGAATCATGTCACCTCATTTTATTTTACTGTCAGGAAAGTCAAGGCCCTTCTCTTATTTGTTAGTGTTGTCCAATTGCCAATTTCTCTTAAAGCCTTGGAACTCATTAAGCAAGCTTCTAAAGCTATAGTCTGTCAGCTTTACACACTCTTTAGAAAACTCTTCTGGTTTCTTTTTGGTGAATTTTGTTATTAAAAAAATAAATAACCAAAGAGTAAAATCTCTAAGACGGTCATCATGAAAATCAGTGAGGTAAGGGAGGGAAAAGAGAGGAGAGAGAAGAAGACAGAAGGGGAGAAGATAGGAGGAGAGACCAGGGAAGGAGAAGGGGGGCAGGAGGAATACTCAGTGCCCATTGGCACATAGAGGGTACATGAACTCTAAAAGTCATAGGTGGTGATCCATTGGCAGACAACAACAACACAGGAGGCTTCATCCCCCACACCTGGGCTGCTCACCTAAACAGTTCATTGAATGTCTCTGCATTCGTTAGCTAACTTCATAAGAATACCACGTGTGGTGAGAACTCAGACATTGTGTTCTGCTCATCACTACGGTTTTTATTATTATGATGGCGGTGGTTGTTGGTTCAGTTACAAGAGCAAACTATTGAAACTATGATCATGGGAAGCATATTTTTCAACCCTCCTGTCACAATTTGCTTCTTATAATGTCCTTATATTGAATGATATTAGAGAGGCAAGGTAACCCGAGTTCCAGACTTTGGTGGTCAAACATATAGTGGTCAGGTGTAGGCTAGAGTCAATCTGATCCTGAAAGGAACTTCAGTCTGTTACAGAAAATTTTTCTTTAACTGAACTGAGATTTCAGGGCTCCATATCAGTCATTGCATAAATCTGCTTCAAAGGAACATAAAACTCTAGACACACATTTCTGCCCATGAAGGTCAGTCTTTGGGAGGCTTTCAGGTATGTGCTGTCAAACTCAAGTCATAGGAGACCAAGAAAGAAGGCACAGATGTGACACAAAGGATCTTGGTCAGATGATAACCCCTCTGATGAAGCTATCTTAGATAATTTAGCTTTTGCATTATCCAAAGACCCTGATACAGCTGTCTCCTGTGAGGCTATGCCAGTGCCTGGCAAATACAGAAGTAAATGCTCACAATCATCTATAGGATGGAACACAGGGCCTCCCAATGGAGGAGGTAGAGAAAGTACCCAAGGAGCAGAAGGGGTCTGCAACCCTATAGGTGGAACAACAATATGAACTAACCAGTACCCCCAGAGCTCATGTCTCTAGCTGCATATGTAGCAGAAGATACCCTAGTCGGCTATCATTGGGAAGAGAGGCCCCTAGGTCTTGGAAACTTTATATGCCCCAGTATAGGGGAATGCCAGGGCCAAGAAGGGGGAGTGGGTGTGTAGGGGAGCAGGGCTGGGAAGGGTATAGGGAACATTCTGGATAGCATTTGAAATGTAAATTAAGATCCATCCCATAATCAGCCACCAAACATAGATACTATTGCATATGCCAGCAAGATAGTGCTGAAAGGGCCCTGATATAGCTGTCTCGTGGGAGACTATACCAATGCCTGGCAAACATGGAAGTGGTTGCTCACAGTCAGCTATTAGATGGAACACAAGACTCCCAAAGAAGGAGCTAGAGAAAGTACCCAAGGAGCTGAAGGGGTCTTCAACCCTCTAGGTGGAAGAATAACATGAACTAACTAGTACCCCTTGAGCTCATGTCTCTAGCTGCATATATAGAAGAAGATGGCCTAGTTGGCCATCATTGGGAAGAGAGGCCCCTTGGTCATGCAGACTTTATATGCCCCTGTACAGGGGAACACCAGGGCCAAGATGTGGGAGTGGGTGGGTAGGGGAGCAGGGCGGGGATGGGGGAGGGTATAGGAAACTTTCTGGATAACACTTGAAATGTAAATGAAGAAAATATCTAATAAAAATTGGAAAAAAAGGAAAATATCTAATATGCCAGGTGTGGTGGCACATGCCTTTAATCCCAGCACTCGGGAGGCAGAGGCAGGTGGATTTCTGAGTTCGAGGCCAGCCTGGTCTTCAAAGTGAGCTCCAGGACAGCCAGGGCTATACAGAAAAACCCTGTCTCGAAAAACCAAAAAGAAAAAAAAATCTAATAAAAAAATAAAATTAAAAAGAATTGCACGGGGAAAATGAGACATTCTCTTCAGTGGGGTAGCCACTGGTGAGGTGCCCATGATTCTGGAAACACTCCCTCACTCATGCTTCTGTTAGTAACCCTATTATAATACACACACACACACACACACACACACACACACACACACAAGCACTCGTGCACACACATGTGCACACATGCACACACATACACAGACACATGCACACATGCATATACACACATACACCCACACATACACACATGCACAATACTTATACACACATTTAGACACACATATACCCACACATACACACTTGCACACATATTTGCACACACACATACACATACATCCACACACATGCACACACATGCACACACACATACACACACATGCACACACACTTGCACACACCTATACACACACATGTACATAAACATATGCACCGTCACACATACACACACATACACACACATATGACATGCAGGCACACAACACTGACATACCCTAAAGCTATAAATTGTAATTTTTCCACTTTTCTCTTATTCTTTGAGATGTTTTAGCTTACTTGCATTACTATGTAAAAATTAAACTCAATTTGTCAGTTCCTATAAAATACACTATGTATTTTATGACTTTGTATCTTATATGTAAGGATCAATTTGAGTTGCCAATATAAGTGTCTTCTAACCCAGGAAAATTCTATATTTCACCATTTATTTATGTCATGTTTATTGTTCTTCAGAGATGTCCTGTAGTTTTCAATGTGTAGATGGTATGTATCTCTTATCAAATTTATCTTTAACTATTTTACAGCTTGATGCTGCTCAAAATATATGTTGTACTTCAATACTATTATTACTAGTTTAGAAGAAATAATTTTGAGCATTGATCTCGATTCTGAACGTTGCTTAATATTCTTTCTTTTTAATTTTGATGAATTTTATAGGCCTTCTTTACAATATGTCCTGTCAACCTATTGATAAGATGAGACTTTCAATTATCATTCCAATCTGGATACTCAAAAAGTTCTCTTTCTTATTTTGAACTAATTTTAGATTTGCTGAAGAGTTGCAGTGATTATCCTTTGATAGTCCTCCTTTTATCCTTCATCATTTTTATTTAACAATAACTTTAAGGGTTTCTGTGTTTAGATGAGATGGCATGCCCCTATGTAAATGGGCTAGGCTCAAGTGTTGACATCATGTGCATATGACATCATGACTGCCTAAATAGGGATATCTTACAACTGTGATGAATTTTCAGAAGTAAAGGAATACTAGTGATATAATACTATTAGTTTAACTTGAGGCTTATTTATGCAATATGGAGGTTTAAAAAGTTAACTTTTTATTGTTTTAATGATGATAACGCTTCTCTTCTGCTATTCTGGTTATGAATATACTCATAATTGTTTTAGGGGATTATTGTTATTTAAACCTTGCTTTTATCATTCATAAGTGTTAAAGTTTTTAAATCATTTTTAGCATAACATTCTTAATTTAGTAAAATGCATCACTTAAATTTGAAATATAAATCAGTCTTTTATTTTTAATCAATGATGTGATTGTGTCTTTCTCATTAATAATTGTTGTTTGTTTGTGTTTGTTTTTCTTTTTTGTTTTGTTTTACCTATGTCTTTAGAAACAATTGTTGTAAAATTGAAAGCCAATGGGTTTTGGGGTTCTTGACTCTCAGATTGTAAAAATGAAAGTCACTGTTCACAGAAGATGGGAGGTTACTATAACAAGAAAGTTTATATGGTGCTAAGTGGAAGGAAGTTTATTATATGCTACTATGTGGAAACCTACGATGGAAGGATAGAAGAAGACAAGAAGGAGAAAGAGAGCAGTGTGCTGCTCAGAGATCCTGTGTAGTATACTAGTCTCCAGGGTTTTAAAAAGGTATATGAAAGAATCTATGTTGAATCATGGAAGAAAGTCCATGCAGCGAGCTGTGAAGGTGCTCCTCTTAACTTCAGACACATCTTCCTGAATACACTCCAGAAAAGAACTGACCAGAAGACAGAAGACAAAGGTGTTCACAGAGCCCCTCCCTCCAGCTAGGACATTCTTGGAGCTGTTGCTGTAGGGCCTCTGTCCCCCTTGACCTATCTCTGACCCCCATTTTCACCAGTGCAGTGCCCCTCCCCACCCGAAGAGGAACTGTGCATCTGAGAGCATTGTTATCTCCTCATGAGTCAGAAATGCTTTGTTCCAAAATGCTGCTCTCTGGGTCTTGTTCGTTGATATTCATTAAGGCTGTCTTACCCTATACCAGTCCTTTCATTTCTCCTGGGAGGGGGATTTTCAGCCATGGTTAGCGGGTACCCTGGGAACTCAGAAAGACTCTCCCAGCAGCCCATGCTTGGCTCTGGACACCAGCTCACTGCTTTTTCCTTGAGAACTGTTATTTTGTCACTGTAGATTGCTGCTTGGTGTTGGAAAATATTTCCTCGCAAGTTCATAGTTCAGTCTTCCCAGAGACTACAGCAGCCACTGCAGATAGAGAAGACCTTTCCTACACTGGTTTCTTCCTTCCCTCCCTTGAGTTCACTTCCAACACCCTCAACTGTGATTTGTCTCTGAACTCTGGGAGAGCACTGTGCACATATGTTTTCATCTTTGCACTGCAACTAGAAATACATCTCAGATGCAGATCCTGATCAAAAGAGTGCTGGGCTCTTCTGATTCTCTCTCTGGGACCACTTTCTTTGGCTTCCTTGTGTCCAGTGAAAATGGTCATACCTGTTTGTGCAGTTTTTTTTTAATTTGCTTTTTATCTGGGACAGTCTATGAGGGTTGTCACATTAAAGTAACCCCAATCAGGTAACAATGGGATTTTATTTCTTTACAATTCTACAGAGCTGAGGATAAGATCAGAGTATGGGCAGAGTTGGTTTCCTTGCCACCTCATGCCTTTTCCTTATGTGTATTTCTCTTGGTAAGTCACCAGTCTCACTGGATTACGGTCTTTTCTCAAGCCTCAATATAACTTCTTTACTTTCCAAAGGAAAAACATAGTTGTATTTTCAGGTAGGAGTGGGAGGGACTGGGTGTCAATAGGTGAATTTCTTTTGGGGTGGGTGACACAATTGGCCGTAATAAACAACAGTCTTATGATAGGCTGCTGTGTCCTGCAGCAGGAGCAGTTTGGAATATGGGCTATTTGCAAGTCACTGCAAGAGAATATTGAGACTGTCACTCACTTGATCTCTCCAAGACAAACATTACAAATGTCATGCATGTCTAAAGACACCAAAGCTGGAGAGGTAGGCAATGTCCCTTAAGTGCTGTAGATGCCAATCAGATGTGCTTGGATTTGAACATTGGTGTCACTGAAGGCCCTGGTTTCTCTCAGGAAGGATTGTGTTCCTCTGATACACACACAAAAGGCAGGTTTAATGCCGACAGATTATATTTATAAGCAACTAGAGCTGTGACCCGATATTGCTGCATGAAACAATGAGGTTGTACCTTTTGATGATCACACATTTTCTCGTATCAAGTAGCAGAGAAGTACTAAAACCATCCATCACTCAGAGACCAGGAACATCCTTCATTTTTTATTCTTCTCATTCAATTTCTTACTTTCTTTAGAAAATATTTCTTATCAAAATTTAAAACTAGCAAAATTTCTGATTTTTTTCAAAGAAAGGAAATGCCAAGAAGTACAGCAATCTAGGGAATGCTGAGTGAAGCTTGCTGTATGTATGACAGACTGTATGGAGAATTCTCATCGCTTTGAGAGAAGATGATTTACTCATAACTCACATATAAGGGTTCATTTGGTGTCAGGGAAGTGGTTAGCTTTTGCTTAAGGCTTTCCTGAGTGGCCATTTGTCAAAGACAACTAATGATCATTGCAAATATATTATGATATATTGTGATATATTATGATATATTATGAAGTTTCCTATTTTAAATAATAAATAAAGGTAACATTGGCATCAAGGTTTTGAAATTATATCTGATGATATGAGTTTTATGGGTGGAATAAATGGTCAATACGTGACACATATTGACCTGGTTCGTCCAGAAGCTTCTACTGTTCTTTTCCCAGCTCAGGGGTGTGCAGTGTGTTCTTCACAGTGTTTTCCTATATCTGGACATTAGTTTTGAATGAGCCTAAAGATACTCATTTGACTGAAATTTCTTTTATAAGTTTGGCCCTGGTTTTAAATTCACCTTGCTCAAATAATGTTTAAGCTGTTATCACTAGAATGTTAAAATTATATTCATATCACAAAGAAGTCAGAAAAAATACTAAAGGTTCTTCCACACCTCAGAATACTGAGAGCCTGTCTGTGCACACCAAGGCTGACTGCCCATTTCTTCTAGACTAATATTCAAAGTGCTTATTATTTGAAAGAGTAGATTCCAAGATGGCAACAAAGGAACCAAGAGTTTTACTGAAGGACTCAGAGACAATTAATTTAGCAAGAGAACTCTAGAAGCAAAAATGGGGACTTGGAAGAGGAGAGCAGATGTTACCAAGAGCAACCAGAGTGTGTGCAGACATTTCCTTATCACAAAACAATGTATCCTAAGACCCTCAGTAGATATCTCGGTGACATGGCAAAGCCCCATGTTGAGCTTGTTTATTTTTCTACACACACACACACACACACACACACACACACACATCTGTAGTATTTAACTTTTGTTTAGGCACAGTAATAAGTTAGCAATAATAACTAGCAGTAAAATGGAACAGTTAAAACAGGTTATATGAATATGGTTTCTCTCAGTATATCTCCTGCTGTAGCATCCTTGTTGTGAGGATGTAAAATGATACAACCTGTATAATAATAAGAAATGAAGGGACTACCATAGGCAGTGCTGGGCTATAATATAAATGTCACTCGAACTCAAGCACAGCAGAAAGGGACAGTGGATCTGATAACTCACATAGCTTCCAAGTAACCAATGATCAGATAAGACACACAACTTGAATACACTAGTACCATCTAAGTTATGTTCCGGACAGGAGGGGTTTATAATTCATACCACTGCTAAGAGCAGCAAAGTACCTGTGAATTGCTTACTCCTTGAACTTTCAATTTAACATTTGATAATCATCGTTGACCACTGAGCACAATGACTGAAACCCTGACAAAGGACTCAGTGTAGTCTGTTTACCACTTAGACCCTGAGGTTCCATCCCCACAAAGAATCTACTGGGGTCTACATATTGCATGTTCCCCTAATTATTCTTGCCTAGAGCTTTTCCCCTGCATTTCAGGACATGTGAGTGGATCCAACAATTTCCACACTTGAACCTGTGCTCTTTCTGCCTACATTGTTTTACCAGGATGCCAGCACCGTATCCTTTGAACCCTTCAGTCACAGAGAGTATCAACCACTATTTATTTTAAAAGTAAACACAGTTTACATACACAGTTAAGTCTGCTATCTCATCCAGAGAATGAAGAATTTCTTGAGCAGCTGAGTTCAATTTTGAGAACCCACATAAAGTTGGAAGGAGATTTATTTTCTTTAATTGAAAATAAGGTGGTTTTTTTTCATATAATATATTGCAAATAGATTTTCCCTTCTCCAACTCCCCCTCAGTTCCTCCATATCTTCCCTTGCACCTGGATCCACACCCTTTCTCTCCCTTCTTAAAAAACAAACAGACATCTAAGGAATAAAAGTAAAATAAAAGAAAATAAGGTAATACAAAACCAAACAAATGCGAGGAGGACAAAGGAAAACAAGCCATAGAAAAAGCACAAGAAATATAAATTAGCATAGACACTCACATTCACACACAGAGAAACCCTGTAAAAAAAACAGATGCTATAGTATAAACAATTAAAGAAAAATGAAAAATGCATTGATACAACATTTTGAGACATAGAACCTCTAAAGACACCAGTGATATAATTTATGTCAGCCATCTACTGCTGGGCAGAGGGCCTACCTTTAAAAGTGGTTTGTTTCCTCAATAAGACTTCCTTGAGGGAAACTAATTTTTATTTGGAAGTGGTTATCAATTAGCGATAGCTTCTGGATTAGGGGTGGGACTTGTTCTGTGCCACTCTCCTCACAGCTCTAAGTCAAGAACCAACATCACACAGTCAGCCCCATCAACTTACAACCAGAATGCATTTTTATTGAAAATGCAGGATTCTTTTCCAAGTATGAACTTGCTCCTGGGGAATGGGTTCCTTCTATAAGGGGCTGAACACCTCTATATAATGACATTCTAATTCTGATGAAAGATGAACATAAAATCTAGTCTTGCTAGACATAATGCCATTTGAACTTGGGATTAATGGCCATAATGGTGAAGTATCTAAAGCATTAATCCTAGTCCAGTTGCACAGGAATATATACAAACATATGTCCTAGTGAGGTCTAGAGACTCCTTAATGACTTGCCTCATAAGGAGTCTGCAGCTGCTACATTATTTGTAGCCTTGTGCACAAATTAGGTGGCCACTTAAAAGCTATAACTCGATAGTGACAATTTCCCCATTTTTAAATCAGGGTTAACTTCGTCTTTCAGTAGCTTTAATTGGTACACATTAAGCATCATATTGTTATATTGCTCAATTTACTGTTTTTTTTTTCCAATGCAGCTGGACAGCCATTATCACAAGCAATATGTGACCACAGCCATCACTGCAAAGGTTTTCTCACTTCTCCTTATGAGTCATATTCCTTAGCTCTTCCACAGGCAACCCCTGATCTGTTCTGTCACTGGAGATTCTATACAATTAGCTATAATTAGACGCAGACAGTGTGTACTCTTGCTTTGTCTGGCTCTTTACAGTCAATGTAATTATTTTGAGACTAATCTATGTTGTGATATGTACCAATACTTTATCCATCTTTTCCAGCTGAGCATTTTCTGTGGTATTGATACACTATAATTTGTCCCTTCACCAGCTGGACTTTTCACACATTTGCAGTTTCTGGAAAAAGATTCTGCATGCTTACCAAAAATAGTCCTTTATGTAGCTGTGTACTTTCTTGAGAGGAAAGGTTAGAGATATGCATTCTGCTCTCTCTCTGTGTTCTGATTTCACCAGAAGCTTCCAAACAGCTTCCAGTGTCACTATCCCATTATGCAACTCTTGCTGTGGCATGAAAGCTCTAGGGCTCAGTTGCTGCTACCTCTCAGTCAGGGCACAGTTCTCCCTTTAGAGAACCAGCTGGGTTCTCATTGTGCTCTAACTTTGCCCTTCCCTGAGGACTAAGGATGCTTCAGTGTGTTTTCTCAGGGATTCTTTTCCATTTGTATATCTACGTGGTGACCCATTCCTTTCAACTGATTTCTTTCTTTCTTTCTTTCTTTCTTTCTTTCTTTCTTTCTTTCTTTCTTTCTTTCTTTCTTTCTTTCTTTNTTCCCTTCCCTTCCCTTCCCTTCCCTTCCCTTCCCTTCCCTTCCCTTCCCTTCCCTTCCCTTCCCTTCCCTTCCCTTTCCTTTCCTTCATTCCTCCCTCCCTTTCTCTCCTTCTCTCTTTATTTAGAATATTATATATGAGCACTGCAACTACATTCCTCTCATCTTTTTATCCCCTTCTTCAACTTCTTCTATATATCTCCCAATCTCCAACCTAGAGTTATCACATCTTCTTTAATTATTATTGCTACACAAGCACACACACACATGCAATCACACACATACACATACACACCACAAATATATATATCATATATATATATATATATATATATATATATATATATATATATATATACATACACATACATGTATGTATATATGCATGTATATCCATTTGTATGTATGCATGTATGTTTGTATGTACGTATGCATGTATGTATATATGCATAATTCATTATTAGACTGATTTCTCTCTCATAGCCATCAGCAGTCTGTTGCTCTTCATCTGGGGTGAAGCCTTGTGAAATTTCCCTCATGTTGACTGGTATTATCACTTTGCCTGTCTTGTTTAAGGAATCATCTTTTTGAGATTTTTATGGTGCGGTATTTCTGTCATGTCTGTAAGACACTATTTATCAGCAGGTAGCCTGGTCTTCTGGCTCCTACAATCTTTCTGCCTCCTCTTCTATCATTATTCTTGTAGGTTTTTGTTGCATTTCAGGTGTATCAATTGGGGTTGGGAACTTATTTTCTATATTTTTGGACAGTTGTGAATTTCTGTAACTGTCTCTGCCTTGATTGTGTCTATCCTTTCTGGGATAAAACACCATGTCCTAAGCAACTTGGGGAGGAGGAGAGGTTTCATTTGATTTATGCTTCTACATCACTTTTTTATTTGACTTTTTTTATTGGTTATTTTCTTTATTTACATTTCAAATGTTATCCCCCTTCCCAGTTTCCCCTCCACAAACCTGCTCCTCTTCCCCTCACCTCTAAGAGGGTGCTCCCCTAGCTGCCCACTTGCTCCTTCCTCAGTACCCTAGCATTCTCCACAGGTCCAAGAGGTTCCCTTCCCAGTAATGCCTGAAAAGGAAATTCTCTGTTACATATCTAGCTAGGGCCATCAGCCCGCCCATGTGTAGTCTTTGGTGGTTTAATCCCTGAGAGCTTTGGGGTGTCTTGTTCTTCCTATGGGGTTGCAAACCCCTTCAGCTTCTACAGTCCTTGCCTTAAGTTCGCTATTGGGGTCTGAATGCACAGTATGATATTTGGCTGCATACATCTGCATCTGTGTTGGTCAGGATGTGGCAGATCCTCTCAGGGGACAGCTATACCAGGCTCCTGTCAGCAAGTGCTTCTTGGCATGAGCAATAGTGTCTGGGTTTGGTGTCTGCAGATGGGATAGATCCCTAGGTGGGGCAGTCTCTGTATGGCCTTTCCTTCAGTCTATGCTCCACTCTTTGTCCCTGAATTTTATTTTGACAGGAGGAATTCTGGATTAATATTTTTGAGGTAGGTGAGTGGCCCTTCTCTCAACCGGTGACATGCTTACCCACTGGATATGGTCTGTACAGGTTCTATCATCCCTTTGCTGGTATTTTGGCTAATGTCATCCATGTTGGGTCCTGGGAACCTCTTAGGTCCAGGCATCTGGGACTTTCTAGTGGCTACCCCCAATTTCCCCCCCCCCCTTCACTACTATACATCTCCTTTCAAATTCCTAACCCTCTCTATTTCTCCCCCATCTCCTCCAGTATCTGAACTGCCCCCCTTTCCTCCCCCTCCTCTCTCCCTCCCAGATCCTTCTTTCTCTCTACTTCCCGGAGGTTATTTTCTTCCCTGTTCTGAGTAGGACTGTAGCATCCAAACTTTGGTGTGATCTTCTTCTTGAGCTTCATATGGTCCCTGAATTGTATCACCGGTATTCTAAGCTTCTTTGTGGCTAATATCCACTTATCAGTGAGTACATACCATGCTCATCACTGAAGGTAGTCAAAACAGGATCTCAGAGCAGGAAACTGGAGGCAGGAGTTGATTCACCTGATGCATGGAGGGGTGCTGCTTACTGGCTTGCTCATCAAGACTTGCTCAGCCTGCTTTCTTATAGGGCCCAGGACAGCCAGCCCACAATGGACTGGGGGGCTGCCCCCATCAATCACTAATTTAAAGATGCCCTGCAGGCTTGCTAACAGCCTGATCTCATGGAGGCATTTCCTCAATTGTGCTTGCTCTCTAATGGGTCTAGCTTGTATCGAATTGACATAAAACTATTTCCATTTCTTGCAAAATGAAAACTCTTTGAGGAAGTATGAGAGCTACAGTTAGTAGACTAAACAGGTGGACCAATCTTTTCATTTTACAACATGCTTTAGCTATTTTTGATGCAAATTTTTTATGAGTATGTGATTAGCAAATGTTTTCTTTTCAGCTGTTTATCCTTTCAGTCACTTAACAGTAAAAGTTCTTAAATTTGATGAAAGATCAATGTATTTATTGTATTCTTTATGAAGCATGCTTCAGTGTAAGCCAAATTTGTTAATATATTCATTCTTTTCTTTTCTCCTCTTTTTCTCTCTTTTCTGGTACAGTATAGAATAGAGCTGAGCCTCATGCTCCAGGCCTATAATCTCAGCTACTTGGAAGGCTGAGACAGAAGGATCCCAAGTTGAAAATCTGCCTGGACAGAAGAGGTCCAAACCATCCTCGATATTTTATTGTGATACTATCTCAAGATGGAAAATTGAAAAGTATAGGGGATGTAACTCTCAATACAAGAGTGTTTGTCTATGTGCTAAATCCCAGATTAAAGTAAAAAGAGGATATGAAGAGGATGTGGGTGTTGCTGAGAAAAGTTGGGGATGGGAAGATAATATATTCATAATACATTGTTATATTCTTGGAACTCTCAAATAATTGTTATTTTAAATACAAAATGAATCTACTTAAACCCACTGAGCATGACTTTCAAAAATATATTTTAATAAAATTTCAATGCTGAAAAAATCCTGTATAGTTTAGGATTTTATGTCCAGGCATATAATAAATTTTGGATTAATTTTGTTGTGGTGTGAGTTACTGATTAAAGACCTTTCATGTCTGAATTTGCAATGGTTTCACAATCACATTGTGATGATAGTAGAGAAAATAAGTAATTGTGGTTGTGGACAGACTTGAATTTGCTCTGTTTGAAGAACTGGCCCTGTGGTATTTACCCATGCTTCTCAGGCACTCAGCCCGATGCTATGGCTAAATGATAATCTCTGCCTAACACAGTGCAGAGACATGGCAATGTTCCTAGACGTTCTGCACACCCTGTCTTTTCTGTTGCTGTGATGAATGCTTCATACAGCTTAAATATATTTCCTTTCCCATATCCCTCGTGAGCATACTGCATCTTGAAGATTTTTTATGATATAAGAGAATTGGCATTCAGCTTTGTAAATACAGCATGGGATGTCAGGTAGCCATAACTTCATGTGTGAAGGAAACCCTCACTCAAAGTGGATCAGAAATCAGTGAGGGATTGCTTTCTTCTCATGCCCATGAGCACTTCTGAGCCACATTAGAAGACTCGGGTCTCAGTGCCCACAGCACAAGCTCCAGCACATACCCTCAGGAGACCTTCCTTTTTCCTTGTTTCATTCTCCCTTGTCCCTCCTGGCTGCTCTCTGTGATTATGATACAAACTGAACACCTGTACCCAAGTCCTTGTGTAGGACTTGGCTCCCAGGGGATCTCAGAGGAAGACAACGGTGATTTTTATCCTGTTAGAGGCAATTAACTTTACCAAGATTTTTTTTTAAAAGAGTTTGCAGACTTGTCAAACTTACAGTGTAGGTCCTGGAATTTGAGCACAGAGCAGAGATCTGCTTGCTCTGAGTCTTCTTCGGGGTCATTCTGCTTATTCCTCAACATCATGGCAAAGGCAGTGTGCATCTGGTAGCTAGGATTTAGAAGGCAAGAAACCAGGCTGCATGACTGTGTCACCTGCTGATTGTGGAAAGTAACAAATCATCCACAGTATCTTGTTTCCCAATTTTGTCAGGGACAAAAACTATGTATTGAGAGTCCCATAGTTTTTATTTTTATCTCAAAAGACTAAATTAATCGGTGTTTATTAGTCAGAGCTTAGTGGGTGATGAGCTCAGCATGTTGCTGATGCACTTATGCTGTTGTTGATTTTCCTACCTACACTCTACTGGAAGTATTTCCCTCAGTGTCCAATGTATACACAATAATCTAGAAATATTCCCAAGAGGAACAGTGAGAAAAGTAGCTGAGATGATCGATATTACAGCATAAACACACAGTTTAAAAATGACTGCATCTACAGTGAAACTGCAATGTGAGTACATGGAGTCAACTAATTTCCTGAAGTCTGCATCACTTTAGCATCCCAAGAGACCACATGTGCATCCCAGTTGCCTGGTAGAGCAAACCCATAGTGGAAAACAGCGTCTCACCCCAAGGTACAGCGTTCTCCATTACACTGTCGGTTTGTGTTTCTCTCTGAGTTCATTCATTCCTAGCTGAAACTTTTCTATTCATTTATTTCTTTGATATATATATATATATGCTTCTCTCCACCATTGTAAGAAGCTCTCTGAAGTAAGAAGCTTGATAATCAACCCTTTCCTGTGATTCTAGACTTGAGAGTGGTAGGGAGTGGGTATTCAACACCTGGGGTTCTATTGAGAAGCCTTTAAAATGGCCCTTTGGTTCTAGTTGATCTTTACATAGTTTCCCATTCACCTCATGTATAGTTTTTTTTCTTCCATATCCAAATGGGTGATTCAAAATTTGACGAACAAAAATAAAACATTAAGGCCAATCTATTATTCTGAATACTTATAGATATTAGATGAGAGTTAAGTGTGCTAAAGTCCAGGTAGATAACAGGATGAGGTAAGATGAAGTTGAGGAGAGTGGTTTGGCTGGGATTTGAGAGGCACAATGATCTCTCCTGTGCTTTCCTGTACAACATGCCTTGCTCTCCTGCCACACCTCTCTATCATCCTCATCTGCTGGGTTCTGTGCATGGTAGGAAGCAGCAGTCAGCAATCTTGATGCAAGAGAAATCCTGAGCTACAAAAAGAGCAACATACATCTTCATTGATTTCATCAAGAAACAACTTTCCAGTCAAAATAACTTCCAAGGGCAGACCTCATTTTCAAAATGGCTCACAGGGCAGGAGGAATGCAGCGGCCTGTTCCTGAGTTCACAGATGCACGTGGCTCAGGCACAGATTGATCTAGGATTCAAGATGACCTTAACAGGACTCAACCCAAATTCTTCATGTTTGATTTCTGCTTTCCTTCATTTAAAGTTCATTCTAGAGGAAGTTAACCTTTCATATGACCAATAGTTTTTCTTCCCATTCATTGTGCTTTAGACAATTTTTTTGTTGATAAATTTCAAAAAGAGTATTGAGAGTCCCATCTGTCTCAGATAAGCTACAAACCACTGTTAGACATAATTCTTGTGGCCAGGGAAAGGCAATGGCAAGACAAGAGCTGATCTTGGAGCTGAGGGTAGTGAAATTACATTAGGACAGCATTGTTTAGAATGTTAAGGGAGTTTGCTATCACCATCAAGTGAAAGAAAAACGAATGCCTGGCAGGTAAGAGCTGTGTCCTTAAAGATCATCCGCATACTCTCCACTATCTCTTCAGAGTAACAGAAATCCCTTCAGAATATTCTACCTGGTTCTTGATTGCTTAATTCTGTTAACTTTGTTCCATATGGTTACCAGTAATTTAAATCACATTCTATAATTTTTTTCCTCCTCCTCATCATTATCTAGATCAGTTTTCTCCATTCTTACACAGTTGAGCAAACAATCTAGTAAGTGTGACACTACCCTATAGACAAGGGGTTATTACCTGGATTCCATTAACCAACAATCTAGTAAGTGTGACACTACCCTATAGACAAGGGGTAATTACCTGGATTCCATTAACCAACAATCTAGTAAGTGTGACACTACCCTATAGACAAGGGGTTATTTTCTGGATTCCATTAACCAACACCAGTTTATCCACTGATAATCTACATGCACCTCTGTGCAAAATGTAGAATGAATGATAGCCTATTGGTAAAATCAAGTACACCTCTTGCTTATTTGGAAATCCACAGACTTAAAATAAGCTTCAAACTGATCCCAGTATACAAGTTCTTTGAATAAGAACATTTAACCTGAAATTTAAAGAGTCTACAGTCTTGGACAGAAATTATTTCTTATATCCATTACATCTAAAATTGTTACTTTTAAGGGAAATCTGGTACTTCCATTCATTATTAACAGAGATAACAGATCACATTTGTATTAGAAATGCATGCAACTTTGGTATAATCAAAAACATTCATTTTCACATAAGACATTATTTATTTA
>LR749557.1:2010951-2053499 GCA_902729485.2 Mus minutoides | reverse complement strand
CAGCACCATCTTGCTGGCATATGATATAGTGTCTATGTTTGGTGACTGATTGTGGGATGGATCCCTGGCAGCCGCAGTTGTTGGGTCCATCCTTTGGATTGAGCTGCACAAATGCTCCCTTTAACTCTTTCAATGTGTGCTTTGTTCTTAATTCTAGGAAGGGGTGACGTGTCCACATTTTGATCTTCCTTCTTCTTGAAGGACATTATTTATTTATACTTGTCAATACCTTAAAATTATACTAATAATCAGATGTGTTACAAGATCTTGATGGCTAATTGGCTAATAAAAAAGAATACACAATAACAACTTTTAAATGTATTTTGTTGAACTTTTAATGTAATTAGTTTACTTTGTAATGCCATGTTCTTTATTTTATGGAATTAAATGCATTGTTTGAAATAGCTCTACTGGCTTCTCATAGCAACCAGATAGGAAAACCTTAACTTACACACCTCTGAATTCCTGTTTCATTGTTTCATTTTCTGATACAATATTTTGCTTACTTGCTGTGGAGATACGTATATTTTTTAATCTGTACAAGAAGGTATTCAAATGTTTTGTTAATTAACTATTTATCCTAAAGCTCACAGTCTCCATATCAGACCTGTGCTTTCTTGGTATGTCTTTGGTTTGGCTATCTCAGCCCTGGTGAATGTTTCTTACTATAGAGTATGTGGAGTTCAGTCTTTGCATACCTGGACAATGCTGAATCTGATATCCTCTGCATTTAAACTTATGACAAATACCCCACAGATGCAGAATGTCTGTGGGTTAGTCTTCTACCAGAGTTGCTGTGGTGGAGAAATCCTTCCACTATGAGGATTTCTATGTCCTTTGGTGAATGGTTTACATTAGCTAAAAGTCAATTTCTTTATTTATTTTGAAAGGGTAAGAAAAAAATTAGAAATCTTTACTAATTACTCTGCCTTTTCAAAATAGCAATTTAGATGAAGACAGGTTTGTGGAAAACTCTTAGCCAGCACAGGCCTTGTCCATGGGATTGACCATTGTGTTTAGCTTAATTAGGTCTACAAAGCCTGTTTGAGTAGGGTGGTCATTACTATAGTCTTTGAAGAAGACGTAACTAATTTTAACTCCATCATTTTAGATGAAGAACTTTAAAACAAAATGTATATATAGCCTATAGAGAATAAATGTATATAAATGCTGTATGTAGTTGACAAAGCATCTGTATACCTAAACATAGGCTAGTGGGACTCTACCTGACCAGCTTTGAAGTGTGGACTTGCTGTTACAGAGACTCATGCTTCCAAGTCACTTATGACCAGGTCTTCCTAGTCAGTACTGCCATCACGCATTCTGGAGCGAAATCCCTGCAGAGAGCAGTGAACAGCAGCCTAGCTGAGTCAGGGATGAATATCTAGGCATATTGGTTAGAACTTTCCACGCTATTCCTCTATGAGGGTACCAACAATCTGGAATGCACATATAATCTCAGAAAGATGGTAGCATCTTGGCTTGGTCCTCCATGCTCTGTACTATCATTCTTCTGTGATTTTGAGAATTATCCTAATGTCAGCCACCCAATTCCAACCTCCACAGCCAATGGAGACCATTTAACAGGACAATGAAAAGTGTTTTCAAGTCTAAGTGAGGTTCTGAATCAACTTGCAATCAGATCACTGCACACCAGTTCACTGTGCACATGGCCTGCTTTCTAGAGTCATTTGTCCACAGAGCTGCACTGACTGACTGGGCACCCAGCCTCATCTGCATCTACCCAGCATATTGTGCACACCTTTAGTTCTATTTTCTCTTCTGTAGAAATATTCCAGAGACCCCTAAGGCTTTCCACTACCATGGCTGCTTTGGCAGAAGCTAGGCTTTATTGAGACCTCTGGCTGACATCCATTCAACCCATTCACATGTGTCTCACAATTCACCTACTCACAGCCTTTCAATATTTTGTGTACAAAAAGCTTAATATGATATGCAACATTTCTTATGTACTTAATATATATCAGATACTATTCTAATCCATTTATGTGTGTTCATTCACCTAAAAAATAGACTTCTAATATTGTCTTGTTGCCTTCAACAAAAACAGATCCTGCTTCACAGTAGGTCCCTGTGATCTGGAGTGGTTATACTTTATAGCCTGCTGCAAGATATTCATTCCAGATGCATTTAACATCTAGGTTTTCCAAATATCTCTTTCAGTTTCTGGCCTCTGAAATTGTCCTCTGCCACCTCACCTGCAAATTTCCCCATCTCTTGTCACTACAACTGCCATTCTATATCAGGCAGTCCGTTCTTTAGTAACTTTGAGTGGGAAGACATGTGCTCTCTTCTGTGTGGCCTGCCTTGCTACTTAAGTGTCTGATTGCCACAGGACTTGGAGGCCTCAGATCACTTATGATACAGGGATTCATTTAATTTAGTGTTTATTAACACTTATGTTGTCATCATACAAGGACAAGGCATGGGCTGTGGCACCAGAAGCCTAGGAGAGACTGTGCAGTCCAGCTCCACTTATAAGTTAGGCACACTGGGAAGATGGAGTTGCAAATGTGAAAGACTGGTGAACTGCAGTCAGTCAGGGCACAGGAGAGTGCAGGATGGTGACTGAGATGAAGGGGAGCAATGTCAGCTCTCAGGCACAAACAGAAGGGCAGTCCCCTATTTGAAGGTGGGACTGTGTTCACATATGTATGATCCCTGGAAAATCTCAGTGTGCTTAGGTTTCTGAGAAGACAGACTGTGGATCTAGGCACGCATATGGTAGATTAAAGATGACTCTAGCTCTTAAACTTGGTCTTGTTTGACTTTGCATGAGTTATGAAATTGCCCCAATCCTTGAAGTACTACTGTACCAGGAGCTTGATAATCTAGACTGCAGTGTGTGTGTGTGTGTGTGTGTGTGTGTGTGTGTGTGTGTGTGTGTATGTGCATGTGGGGTTGTGTAAAATTTTTGCCAAGTGCCTTCAGGAGTTCTTCATAGTCCCTTGGACCTTTAAGGTCTTTTTAAAAAATATTTTTATTTTTATTTTATTAGATATTTTCTTTATTTAGATTTCAGATGCTATTCCGAAAGTTCCCTATACCCTCCCCCACCCCCCTGCACCCTGCTCCCCTAGCCACCCACTCCTACTTCTTAGCCCTGGCATTCCCCTATACTGGGGCATATAAAGTTTGCAATACCTAGGGGCCTCTCTTCCCAATGATGACTAACTATGCCATCTTTTGCTATGCAGCTAGAGACATGAGCTCTGGGGGGTACTGGTTAGTTCATATTGTTGTTCCCCCTATAGGGTTGCAGACCCCTTCAGCTCCTTGGGTACTTTCTCTAGCTTCTTCATTAGGGGCCATGTGTTCCTTCCTATAGATGACTGTGAGCATCCACTTCTGTATTTGCCAGGCACTGGCATAGCCTCATACGAGACAGCTATTGCTGAGTGTCATCTGGAGTCTGCCCTGGAATGTGGGCAGTGTGGTCCATGCTCCACTCTACTTTCAGCCTCTTCTTTCATTCAACTAACTCTAGACAGGAAACACAAACTTAGAAGCATCAGAGTCTACAAGTGTGGTGACAGACACCATGTAGGGAAGGATACTTAAGGAGAGTCCATAGCTAAGAACAACTTCTTTTATCTGAGAAAGAGGTAATAGATACTTCAGGTTGGGTCTATTCTAAATCTCTGGCCACATAAAGCATCATCTACCATCTGAGAAGATCTGTGTTTCAGATATTTTGCCCAAAATTCACTTTCTTCAGATCAGATTGCAATCTTTGTATTCCTATATGATCCTCAATGAATCCTAAAACAGTTCTGCAAACTGGTAGGCATTTGGGATACCAATATAGCCAGGCTTGTTCACTATTCTTAGCCTGGTCCTTCTTCATAGACTCCAGTGTCGCATGCCTTAACTACTATGAGAAACTGCTCTTGCTAAAGGACATTGTCCATAGGAACTCCAGAGATCAAGAGGCAACCAAGCCAACTGTTTCCTCCAAGGAAGACTCAAACAAAAGCCAGCTTAGCTTAACTTTATAACAAGTAATTCTCTTCACTACAAGCCAAAGGAAAGACAAGCTGAGTGTACTGGCTAGTTTTGTGCCAACTTGACACAGGCTGGAGTTATCACAGAGAAAGAAGATTCAGTTAGAGAAATGTCTCCACGAGATCCAGCTACAAGGCATTTTTCTCAATTAGTGATCAAGGGGGGAGGCCCCCTTGTGGGTGGTGCCATCCCTGGACTGGGAGTACTGGGTTCTATAGGAAAGCAAGCTGAGCAAGCCAGGGGAAACAAGCCAGTAAAGAACATCCCTCCATGGTCTCTACATCAGCTCCTGCTTTCTGACCTGCTTGAGTTCCAGTTCTGACATCCTTTGGAACAGCAATGTGGAAGAGTAAGTTGAATAAACCCTTTCCTCCCCAACTGCTTCTTGGTCATGATGTTTGTGAATAGAAACAGGAATAGAAACCCTGACTAAGACACTGAGCAATTGCCATTGGCCAATGTATTCACCATGTATTCGCCACTACCATGTATTCATACTGCATGTGTACACTGCCATGTGTCCACACATGAAGTGTCAGTGGGCATCACCATGTGTTCACACAAAGGACACACTCAGAGTGAACACACACCATCATATGTGTGCACCACCATGTGTCCACAGAGACCTCACATGAAGGGTGAATGCACACCACCATGTATTCACATAGGCCCCACATGGAGGGTGAGCCCACACCACACTGCATCCACACAGACCCCACATGGAGGTTGAAAATCCACCACTATGTGTACACACAGACCCCACATGAAGGGTAAGTACACACCACCATGTATTCAACAGATGCAACAGCCAGGGTGAGCACATTACACCATGTATTCATAGAGATTCCATATGGAAAGTGAGTACGCACCACCGTGCATGTACACAGAGCCAATGTGGAGTGACTTCTCCACTGCCCTGCATCAATACAGACCCCATTGTGAGGGTACATGCTGACTGCTATTTATTAGTGTAGTCTAAAAGTTGTCTCTAGTAGACGACTCTGCAGAACTCTCTGCCAGTGGAAGAGATTGTGGATGTGGAGAGAAGGGAACTTATTATGCTTGTAGTGAACCTAAAGCTGTACTGAAAATAAATTCTACTGAAAATGGGAATCTGTGACTCTCATGAGTTTCCCAGGGCTTTGAACCAGGGTTTTAAGGAATTTTCAGCTTACCCCAAGTCACCCATCTCAGAGTGTCACAGATAATGTTATAGTCAGGCTGGGATAGTATTACCACACACTGTTCTGCCTCTGTCATGCTGTAGCAAGAGGAACAAGGAAGGCCAAGGGAAGTGTGATAATTCAATAGTGTCTATTTTTAAGGCTGTCTACAGCTTATTCATCTTGTCAAGAACAATGGCCTCTCCTTCAACCCTGGCTATTCAGAGACATTGTGAACCCAGGGCCATTTTAGGAGACAATATGGAAGGAAATGAGAGCATACTTTGTAATCTTTTTTTAACCAAGGTTTCCTGAGGAATTGAGGACTCTATTATTTGTTTCCTCAGATGTTAATGGGGAAAATGTAGATTTTTGTCTGATATCAGAGCTGTGGGTGGGAAATAGCTGGAGAGTCACCTGTATAGAGAGCTAGGCTCACTGATTAGAAGTATGAGATGTGTCTAAATATGAAACTATGCCCAGGGCAGCAGGATATTCACATTAATTTTTGTTTCCTCTTTGAGGAAATCTCAGGTTCTGGTCCTCCACCAAGGTATTACCCTCCATCCCCAAGCACATCAAGTCACTGCAGGACTAAGAACATCCCCTCCTGCTGAGGACAAACAAGGCAGGCCAGTTAGAGGACTGGGATCCACAGGCAGGCAACAGTTAGGGACAGCCCCAGTCCAGTTGTTGGGAGGCTGGCATGAAGACCAAGCTGCACATCTGGTACATATATCCGGGGGGGGGGGTTGGGAGAGGTTGCACAGTTAGGTCTAACCCATGTATACTATTTGATTGTTGGTTCAGTCTCTGCGAACCCACAGGAGTCCAGGCTAATTGACTCTATTTGTCTTCCTGTGGAGTTCCTATTCCCTACTGGGTCCTTCAATCTTTCCCCAGTTCTTCCTTGAGATTCTCCAGGTTCCATCTAAGGTTGGGCTATGAGTCTCTGCTGGGTAGAGCCTCTCATAGGAGAGCTACATCATTTTCATTCAAACAACCGCAGCTATGAACCCACAATACTTAATTTTTTCCAAAGACAAAACAAAAATGGTCAACAGGTGCCAGACAAGGTGTCTCACCTTACAAATCAGGAAAGGAATACAGTGGCAACTATGATTGAATCTCATCTCACACCTCTGAGACTGGTAGTTTCAGATAGATAAGGCGTGTCATGTTCCATTGAGGTAGTGCTGATGAAGGGGACAGTATGGATCTGTTTGACTCCCTGTAACCTCCACTCCAAGTCTTGTCCCTTGTCCTTCTGATTTTCTTAAACTTAATTTAAAGTAATCTTTTTAAGAATTTTATACAAGTACAGTATTCACTTCATTTGCACACCTCCTCTCTCCAACTACTTCTGTGTTCCCTTCAACTCCTTCTCTTCATATTCAAGACCCTTTCTTTTATAACTGTTATTGTTATACACACATGTGAGTGTATGTATACAGCCTATGAAGCCTGTTTATAATTCTCAGATGCACGTGTATTTAAGGATGACCAATAGACTGGATAACACATTAAGGGGTTCATCTTTGGAGATAACAGATTCTCCCTCTCTTAGACTTTTTTTTTCAGCAGATAAAAGCTACTACAGAGATCCACAACTGGCCAAAATGTGTGTCCAGCACAACAGTTACATCAACATTACACAAAAGAATGTGCATGCACACACACACACACACACACACACACACACACACACGCACACGCACACGCACATGCACATGCACACACACACGCACACACACACACACACACAAGATATATACAATACATAATTTTAAGAAAGCTTATAAAATAATGTTTCTTTGTGGCTTTTCCAAACATTCTTTGTGTTATTTCTCTCTTTTCTCCTTATCCCAAATCCACAGGACTTTGGAAATTATTAAAGAAGCAGTAAGGAGCACTGAGGTATCAAAGAAAGGCTAGAGAGGCACCCAGCACACTCATGACATGAAGTTTGCAACGACAAAAATGGGGGTAGGAGCACACAAACTATCCAAAGGAGCGAGCAAAGCATCAGGCCCTAAAATGGCCAGGAGAAGTTGCAACGTTTGGTAGCATAATTGTCACATCTGGCTCTGGCTCCCTGGCCATCAACAGCCTCTCCAAACAGGAAGGATGCTGCCTGTTGACAATGTTCATGTGTAATGAGTTGCTCTAGACAATAATAATGCTCTCCTTGCCTTATGGATTATTAGAGAAAGAGTTGCTAGCTCTGGAACCAGGCAGAATGAGGCAAGATTTTTTTGTTTCTTTGTTTTCATTTTTTTATTAGATATTTTCTTTATTTAGATTTCAAATGCTATCCCAAAAGTTCCCTATACCCTCCCCCCACCCCCGCCCTGCTCCCCTAGCCACCCACTCCCACTTCTTGGCCCTGACGTTCCCCTGTATTGGGTGATATAAAGTTTGCAATACTAGGGGGCCTCTCTTCCCATTGATGGCCAACTAGGCCATCCTCTGTTACATATGCAGCCAGAGACACGAGCTCTGGAGGTATTGGTTAGTTCATATTGTTGTTCCTCTTATAGGGTTGCAGACTTCTTCAGCTCCTGGGGTATTTTCTCTAGCTTCTCCATTGGGGGCCCTGTGTTCCATCATATAGATGACTGTGAGCATCCACTTCTGTATTTGCCAGGCACTGGCATAGCCTCATACAAGACAGCTATATCAGGGTCCCTTCAGCTCTCAACTGTCTCCCTACAGGAGGTGGCCTCTTCAGGTTCCATATCTCCAATGCTGTGAGTCAAAGCTAAGGTCACCCCCATTGATTCTTGGGCACCTCCTTTATCGCAGGTCTCAGTCATGTTCTGGAGATGCTGACCTCACTCCCACTCCTGTCAATTGCAGATCCATTCATTCTCACAGCCATCTGGTTATCTCTTTTGTCCCTCTCCACATCTGGTCTGGAATCCCTCCCACATTCCCTCCCATTCCTTCGCCCACCTGTTCCTTCCTTCCATTGGCCTCCTATTTATTCCCCTTCTACATGAGATTAAAGCTTTCTTTCTCCCTTGGGCTTCTCCTCTTGTTTAGCTTCTTTAGGTCTGTAGAGCGGAGTGTGGATACCCTGTGTTTTATGACTAATATTCACTTATAAGTAAGTACATGCAATGTATGTCTTTTTCAGGCTGGGTTACCTCACTCAAGTTGCATCCATTTGTGGGGCAAGGTTTTTAATGTTGCTTGGAGAAGGAGAACTTTCTGAGTTTGAAAGGACTTGCATATTGTAGGCCCTTCATAAATGGCCATGCATACCTTTCAATAAATGCTAAAAAAAAAATTTTTGAAGCTAGTCACTGTCTTATTTAGTTTATCTCCAGTGTGTGAAAACACATCTAGCACCTAGTAGCTATTTACCATGAATTGAGTGAAATATATTCTTGAGATGACTTGATCAATAGACTGTAAATTCTAGAGTTATTTCAATGTAGTTTTTTTCTGCTCCTTTTTGTGATGGACATGTCAGTCGCCTTCATGGTCTTGCTCTCTTGACACTTAATTTGCCTTAGCTCTGCTGTGCTTCTTGTAAGATAAACAAATTTAGTGAATTCCACGCTCTTCCTTTATCACTGTGACAGTAGGAGGCCAAGACTGTTTATTTTAGGATGACACTCTGTGAGTCCAAAAACCAATCACTTATCCCACACATCACATTTTCAGTGGGCTTAATTATGCTTAATCAATAACAATGATTTCTGGAGGCCTGGCCTCCCTCTTATGCCCTGTTTCTCTCTCTGGAGTTTGTCTTCTTAATCAGCTCATGTTTTACCTCAGTGACAGTCAAAGCCTTGTTGAATTCTTGCTTAGAGGTTAGAAAGGAAGGGCTGTTGAGCCAGTCTTATTGACATCCTGATGGAAAAAAACTGGACTATAATGATTATCTAGTAAACTTCTAGTAAGCTGCCAGTTTAAGGAACATGCCTTGAACAGTGCCCTTCAGCCTGTGCTGTGATATACCTTTCCTCCGACACAATTCAGCCTGTGCTGTGATATACCTTTCCTCTGACACAATTCAGCCTATGCTGTGATATACCTTTCCTCTGACACAATTCAGCCTGTGCTGTGATATACCTTTCCTCTGACACAATTCATATTGCTGCATCTGTGATTACGTTGGATCCTATTCCACAGCCTTTTAGTTACTGAAAACCTCCACTCATCTTTGGTCCCCAATTCAGTGTTGTGTCCCAAATTTCCTCTCTGTTCTTTCCTCTGCTTCTAAAACAACAACCCATACCTGTTAGCTATAGTCTTTTCCTCTGCACCTAAATATAGCTATGCTCCTGTTATGATCATATTACAATCTGCATGTTAGTGTGTCTTTCTCTGACTAAACTTTTTGCTCATTTAGGCCAGAGACCTTTTTTCCTTGAGAATTATGTCTTCACTAGTAGAGTATTAGATGCAAAGCTGTTATAAAAATATATTTGTTCTTGGTTAAATTACCACTCACATTTCTTTCTTCCTTATCTTAAACTGTAATTGCATTGCAGATCCATGCTAAAAGGTGTTCAATTTTCCATTAAAACTGATATATGCCAGATGGCTCATGAAGATTTTAGTTTAATTCTCGATGAGGGTGTTGGTGGTTTTGGTAATGGTGATACACAACAAGGATTTCAAGAAGGATTATCAAAGCCTAACAATTACAACTCTTTCAAACAATCATCATCTGCAGGGACTATCATCAGACCACAGTCATTATCAACAAAATCACATCACCACACTCTTCAAAAAAGAAAGATGCTTCCTGTGGGTAATGACAAGAAGCTGGACCAGGGATGCTGTTCACCTCAACTTCATTTCAGGTCATCAACGATCAAAATCTCTAAATCAGCTTGAGATTCATGGAAAGATAAGAAGAAAAAGAAACAGCAGAATGTCTCAGGGGTGGTGCAAGTGTCTGAAGCTACTTCTGCTTCTTAGAGCAAGGAGCTCAGCGCACTGCCATAAAGAAGACAGATGCTTCCCTCCGACAGTTTCATTTGTTGGGTTGAAATTTCTCATTAAGAATTAGCATTTCCAGGCTGATGCTGGGAAGGATTATTGGGAGCTGGGGGACAATCCTGCATATTAGTTTTACAAAATCATTTACCCTTTCTTACAAGGATGAGCCATTATATATTGTAAGCCTGTGCTTGAAGAGAATGTTTTCCAAAGCCTGATGACTAAACATTTGCCAGCAAGGATCCTTTGCACCAGAAGAGTATAGCATCCCCAACCTCCACAGGCAAGAATGCTACTCATTTGTTCTCAATCCAAAAATCTAACCCCGAGGATGATTATAGAGCTCTATTCCCTTGATTACTCAAGGAGTTCCCAAGCTAGAGTTATTGGCTAATAACCTAGCAGTGTCTAGGTCTATGCCTGTTCAAAGGGCACTGGTCTGTAGGTGGCTATTATTCCACACAACAGAAAGAGTGGAGATAAGTTCCATATGCAGGCAAGCCACTCATCAAAGTTAGTTTCACAGTAAACTTATGTGGCTTCAGGAAATTGATGGAAACATTAGACTCAAGGTCTGCACTGAAGAAAGTTTTGTGGTAACTGTAAAGTGGAAGCTAGGCAGCAAAATCGCCATGAAGTGGGTCAGATCCAAACATACATCTCATTTTGAGGGGCAACTCTGTTCTACATTTGTTTTGTTTTTCATGTATGATCTTCCTTGTTTTGTACACGTTTCCTCTGTCCCTACTGATTATATTTGTTTTTGCACCCTTCCTTGACAAGCTGATAACTTCTGCTTTCCCATGACATTAGCTAAACACAGCTTTGACTTCATTTCTTCTGCTTATTTCCAAACTTGCAAATCAACCGTCACATAGGAGTGTGACTGATTTTCTTCCAGAGTGGTAGTAAAGCCATGTGTTCACATCTACAATTAATGAGAACTTCTTTTCCTAACAATTCCTTGCAGCAGATTGAGCTGTCTTTTTCATTCCTTAGGTCTCATTCATCCTTATATATGTGCAACTGCAAAATTTGCATGTTGTTATAGAGAGATACGTCTTCTGATACGTTTTCCTATCATGTATAAAGATTAATCCAGTTTCTTTACAGAAGAAGTCTCCTGAGGGCCTATTTTCTGCTTAGATAAAGAAACTTGTAACTTTCTAATAGGAAAAGTATTGGGTTGCATTCGAGGAAGCTGGAATGCGTGCCTAGGGCAACACTGTTGGCAGTGCCTAGGAGTTTGGAAAGGTAGAATCCCAGCCCATAACTCAGACCTACTAAATACTGATCTACTTTATAACAAAATGCCAAGGCGACCTTCACTGTAAAGTAAAATGATCATTGTTCTAGAGGGATAAGTGCACAGGTTCATAAAAGTAGATGGGAGTTGTTTTCTGACAGGCCTGAGAGTGCCGTGAATGGCTATCTGTGAAGAACACTGTTGCTAGTCCCTTCAGGTCACTCATTCTAAAGACAGATAACAGTTTGTTCAGGGTTATGGAATTTAAAATAACAGAAAGAAGAAAATAAGCTACCACTTGTAAAATTCTACTTCCACACAATTATATATAAAGGAGAAATCAATTGTATCTGATGAGGCAGGGAGGCTGAGCCTGAGAGGCTGAGTAAGTATCTCACATTCATGGGAATCACTTGGCCTAAACCAGCTTCCAGAAAAATCTAAAACAATAAGCCCAAATCTTTTGTTTATCAGTACAACCTCACAGATGGGAACTTCTAACTTCATAATGGCACTTAATAGCTAGAAAATGAAGGGTATAAAACCTTGGGACCGAGCCCTGAGGTCACCATTCTACAGTGTGTTCCTGGCTGCTAAGCTCAGGCAGTACCTAGACCTTCCACAGCTGAGATGGAATGTATAAGTTAGGCATGGTCCTTCTTCCCATCCCTCTGCTCCTCAAAATAAGGCTCAGACTCAAAACATATTTAGGAATATCTTGGTCATGTAACTAGGATCTTCTCTGACTAGACCATACTTTAAATTAATCCATTTGTTCAAATTTACATTCTTCCAGGTGGTTGGTTACCTGTGCTCAAGTACCATATGTCAGTCTTGTCACATGTATCCTAGAATTCCTTCTACCTCCTGGATGTTCCACCTTCTATTCAACTGTTTCCTATATGCTATGGGTTTTTAATTGACAAGTGATGCATCCATACAATACACAAGATGTTCTCTCTATAATGGAAGAGGAAGCTCTACCTTTCTACATGAACAGAGGCCCATAAAAGATTCTGCCTCTTCATCCCCATATCTTAAGAGGTAGTTTGGTCACAAGTAAGTCCCTTTCCAATGAGAGGGGCAATGTCTTAAGCACTAGTAGGAGGAGATGGCTATAAGACTGCACCCTAATAGAATGTGCTGGTGTCATGACTTTGGACTTGCCAGCCTCAGAGCTGTGAGCAACATACCCCATTGTGCTCATGAGTTCCTGCTCTCAGGCATTTAGTAGCCTGAATAGATGAGATAGAAGCAAAGCCACCATAACACATTTGAAACTTGTTAGCCATGCAGAATATTACTCTTCAGCCCAAATCTGCCAAGTTAAAGACAGCATTTTAATAGCATACCCGAGAATTATGTGCACTTGAAGACTGATATCACTCTTACAGAAGGAAATGTAATCAGGGGACACACTCCCAGGTCATTTCCATGGTAGAGATTTTTACTTCTACCCACTGTAAGCTCCACTGAGGGCCATTCATGAAAACAGAGAATACTTCCTGCTAGAGACACAAGACTAAATAAAACATGTGCACTGCTAGATAGGTACAGTTTAACTGCTAACTGGATGATGCCTACTGAGCCAGAAGATGCAGCTTTCCTCATGAGAAATGGGACTGTGGATGCCTCCTAAGATTATCTAAAAGTTTGTATGTAAGAGTAAATGTTGATTAAAAAATGTTTGCCACATGGTACATATCTGATTAACACAGACAATACATTGCTAGTGCTATTATGTGACATGCTAATTTCTAATAATATCACAACTATTTTTGTTTTATAATATCTTTTTGAATGTTATGATACTTCTTTATCTGATTAAAAACTGAAAACCCAAGGTAGGAAGATTTCCATGAGTTGAAGGGCAGCTACATAGAGAATTCATGACCCCAAGTCTTATACAACCAACAATAACAGTAATAGAAATAACAGTGTATATATATCATAACATCATGTTATACCTCATAAGTATAGCTCGTATTTGCCTAAATTTTACTGAAAAAAATGTATGCAAATATTTTTTTTTTACAGTTAATAAAACATGGTCATTTAAAACTCTGATTCAGACAGGAGAAAATGAGTCTTACCCGGTGTTTCTTCTTTAGAAGTGGGTATACATTCATTGCACACAGTGATGATTTCCTCAGAATATTTTCAACTCTATATTTTATATCTCTTGTACTTTGGCCACATTGCCTTTTCACCTTCCTCCTTTCTACTTCCTTTTCCTCTTTTTTAATCTTGCTAGTGTGAGTGTGTGTGCCTGTGTATGTATGTATATGTGTGTGAGAGAGATAGAGAGAGAGAGATATTCTGATTTCATATATCTCTATAAAATCTAGGCTCTGTGTATTAGAGAAAACACATGGCATTAGTGTTTCTGTTTCTGTGTCTTGTTTACTTGGCCTTTCATAGTTCAAAGTCTTTAGAGACAGACCAAGCTCCTTGAGCTGTCAAAGGCTTTGCGGGTGGGTGTGCTACTTCCCATCTCTGAGTTTTCTTGAGGGTTCTGAAGATCTCAAATTGTACCCATCTCCAATGTCCCCTTGTCTCCACTACATGGGCTTTCCAGAACTGCTCCAGGAAATTGGCTAGCCAGTTTCACTGGGCTCCCTCTACTTTCTCCTGCCAAACCTTCTATGCTAACCCATCTGTGCTTAGCTCTTTCACTAATTTATAGAGCTGCTCAATGCCATGCCTTGGTTTCTTATTTTAAAGACGCAACTCTATGCTTTATGCTTTAAAGGAAAATAGGAATGGGTATGGAGCAAGAGATTCTCAGTGAACCCTGGTTTGTCCCTCTATTAGCAGTGTGTTCTGAGTATGAGCTGAAATCCCATTTTCAGTGTTCAGTGGAGCGTAGACAAGAAGAAATGCTCTGCAAAGACATTTCAGGGGGATTTAATTCCTCTTTTGAGCTTATTGCTTGATACACTGGATGGCCTGAGACATAGCACCAACCTTGGCCTCAGGGCATCTTCTCTGGAGGGAGTTGGTATGGAGCACACATACTGGGCTCCTTCGAGGAACAACAATATGAACTAAACAGAACCCCCAGAGCCCGTGTCTCTAGCTGCATATGTAGCAGAAGATGGCCTAGTTGGCCATCATTGAAAAGAGAGGCTCCTTGGTATTGCAATCTTTATATGCCCCAATACAGGGGAATGCCAGGGCCAAGAAGTGGGAGTGGGTGGGTAGGGGAGCAGTGCGGGGGGGAAGGTATAGGGAACTTTTGGGATAACATTTGAAATATAAATTAAGTAAATATCTAATAAAAAAAGAAACAGTACAAAACATACAGACGTTGGGGACAAAATGGAAAGTGGAAACAATAAACTACCACAAGAGATGGTCCAGATTTTAATGTAGTACATACTAAATATTACATACTAAATATTAAATGGTACCATTTGTATTTGTGGACACACAGTAAACATAGAGATAAGTTATTAATCAACACAATTAAGTGAGTAATTAAGTGGACTAAAAATGTTTTCAAAGGAACTGTAAAGCAGTTTGTAGTCTGGTCATTCAACTCAGGAAGCAAATGAAATATCAGTTAATGTATGCTGTATGACCTCAGGCTCAGCTTCTGATGAGACACTTTAAGAGCTGATGGGGCTCTCAAGTGGGTGAGAGCTGCATGAGACTGCTGTTGCAACATGCTGCATTGCACTGGCCTGCTTCCTACACTTTGCTTGGGCACCCAAGAGCAAAGCCTACACTTGACCTTCCTTGGAGACATGATGTCAAAGCATAGCAGGTACCAAGCTTGGTGTGAGAGAGTTTCTGATTCTCTTACTCATTTTAATCATATCCATTCACAGGAGGCACATTAGAGTATCCCAAGTCAGAGCATGGCATTGAGACCCACAGGAAAAGCAGCAGTCCTTCTGTCCTTCCTCAGCCTTTGAAAGCAGGCCTTTTGTAACATCCTACGGTTGTGCTTGCTTTATTAGGACTACAGAGGAGGGAAAATAGTCTGCAGTTGAAGAGATGAACATTTGTTACCTTTACACTGGTATGGGCATTGGAGCTTTAAGGAGCTCAGTGCCATATTCATGACTCAGATCAAAATGGAAATGACCACAGTCTCACAAGTAGATACACAATCAACAACTTAGCTAATGCACGACAGAAGATCAATCAGCAGCCAGACCAGCAATCAACATGACCATGAAGGATCTTGAGGTACTTATTAAAACCTCTGCAGGATGATCTGAGTCATCTGATTCTGCTTTGAACTTCCTAACCATCAAATGGAAACCTGATTCCCTTATTCTGGCTATGTATTTTCCCTATAGGAACAACATGGTTTGTTTATTTGTTTTGTTTTGTTTGTTTGTTGGAATACAATAGAAAGACTGAACTGGGTACTTGAAAAAAAAAAAAAAACTAACATTCTGGGATCACTGCCAGTGTCAGAACATTTTTAAGCTTACCCCAACCAACCTTAGAATATAGAATGATTATAAAGAAGAGCCTCAGAAAACACTTGCTATCCTGAATTCAGATAAGTAGAGCACCACTGCCCATCTCTGGGAACCAGAATGTGAAATATTTAAATGGAATCCTTCCTTTGAATGATCCGGCAGTGCTGAAACTTGTTTGTGCTACAAACTGATAAGAATCCAGGAGTCAAATAAATCTGGTGTTTCAAACCTGCTGGTTTGCCTATTGTGCACTGCAGTGCTAGCTAGTGGGCAGCACTATTATTACATACCCATCTCCATATTTAGCACCAATGACCAGGAAAATATGGGAGTTACTTTTAAAGGTAGAAGCACAACTGGTCTACTCAGGATGACCACTCCTCCCTTTCCTTCAATATTTCTTTCCTAAACAGTATTCTCTCCATCATCTCTGTTTCCTTCAAACAATGGTTTCAGTTTCCTTTTGTGCCAGGTAAGCTTTGGCAGACTGTGTACAAAGATGGCTTCCTATAAATCCACTCATGCTCTCCATGTATCACACACACACACACACACACACACACACACACACATACACACACGCCTGCTCTCCTAACATTCCTAACTTATCTACTGGCATAAGGAGGAGGACTGAGGTTCAGCCTTGACAGCCTCCCTTTCACTTACTGGGAGCCATACTCTCCTGTGCAGAATGTAGTCCAGGAGAAGGAGGGGATGAAGGAGCACAAAGACAGAGGAGTCACACGAGGCAGTGCTCTCATTGTATAGCTGCCCTGCAGAGAAAGTAGCGGTTCATACAGAAGGATACAACCATCTGACAGCCAACGGAAATCTCAGCCACGTGAGTGAGGTGATGGATTTGCCAGTCAGCGATAACCAGCCATTCTCTATTCTGACAATTTCTGATAAAATTTTACTCTCTGAGTTCACCTCCAATTCCTGACTCACAAAATAAATCAATGAAAGCTAATGTTAAGTTTCTCAATTATTAAGACCTTTGAAAAACAGGAAAAAAATGTGACTGGTTTTGTGGTATTCGAGCTCATCTAAACATGTCAGCAGCTAAATAGTAGTAACTGTGCATTAGTATAATTAATATTTTTTGTCATTGTTACTTTAGGCTGTCTGGGACTTTGTATGTACAACATCTCCTCAGTAATGCAGGCAGGGAAGAAAGAGGTGAGAGGCATCTTTTAATAAGGACAATGATAGGTAAATACTGCACTATGAAGGTCAGTTTATGGTGCCCCTGGTTATGGTTGTAACCCTCTGTTACAATAAGAAGTCTGAATAAGGGATCAAGTGTGCCACACTGTGAAATGAAAAATCCACATCAAGATTGCCCAGAAGCAAACACACTTTCAATACAGAATACCTACTCATTTTTTTTTAATATCTCCCTTGCAGGTAGAGAAACATTCAGAAATAGCAGCTGCAGTGAGAGAGTTAACAGGCAAAGGGTGCATCTCAAGAGTCCTGGTTTCGCCTCCACTAAGGGAGCCATGCTTTCCTTGCTCCTGTTCCCGCCTCCACTAAGGGAGCCATGCTTTCCTTGCTCACCGGTGCCTTAGGCATCCTGAACAGAGTCAGGGATGGTTCACATTGAGAGTGAAACATGCAGTTAGCTAGGCTCAGACAGCGGCCTGGAATCCAGTCTCCATAGGAAGTGCATCCGGTCCAGTTCGCTGGCAGGAACTCAACAAGACCAGAAGAACCAGCCAATAGATTTGCACGTACAAGTCTGTTTTGCCAGCCCCCCAACATAACTGAAGCAGATAGGAAAATTAATACGAAGAGATGAGCTATTCTTCAGTGTACAGGATCAATGCAAGCCATTGAAAAGGGTTGGGGTCTCCTCCCTGGAAAAGTTCATTTATGCATGTGTTAGATAGATTCCCATGTCCTCTTCCTTTCTCGGTCCTGTGACCACCCTGTTTGTTATATTTAAGAAATGCCATTAGTAACATTGTAGTATAAAAAGAGTTACCACAATGTCAGTGACTTTTTTATTAGATATTTTCTTAATTTACATTTCAAATGCTATCCCGAAAGTTCCCGATACCCTCCCCCCTCCCCTGCCCTGTTCCCCTGCCCACCCACTCCCACTTCTTGGCCCTGGCATTCCCCTGTATTGGGACATATAAAGTTTGCAATACCAAGGGGCCTCTCTTCCCAATGATAGCCGACTAGGCCATCTTCTGCTCCATATGCAGCTAGAGTCACGCGCTCTGGAGGATTTTATAATCAAGGTTTCAAGGTTTATTCATTGCCAGAGGAGGTCTTGCCTAAGACTTCATCTCCTTGCATTTGAATTTCATTATCTTGTAAAATCCATACCACTAACCTTGTGTTTTTCTATTTTTTAGTAAAGGCAGTAATCCACATTTAACCCCTTACCGCTTACCTTGAATACATTTTCAGATTTCCTTTTAAACTGCTGGGGGTGTTCAATTCTATTTCCTCAGAAAATGCTCAAGCACAAAATGAAAACAAGCCATTTCTGTTCTTTGCACATATTAGAAAATTCATCATGAGTTACCATCCTCTTTAGCAGAATTTACTTATGCTCTGTGCTTCTTGGCCTGAAATAGCTTATCCTCCTTAAGTATCTGCCAGTATTCAACTTCATATTAGGAGAGACTATTTTGGAAGCATCCAGCTTACCCAATCAAATCAATGCTCACTTATTTTCTTTGACAGTGCTACCTAGAATCACTTTATTACTCCTATCAATGAAGCCCAAAGGTATATCCAGGGCAGAGTTTAGGCAGAGTTTCAAAGTGGCTTTTGGGGAAGGCTTGGGAAGTTGCTAGATGAAGAGATTTGTAGAGTTCAGTTTAGGCAATTTATTTCACAGATAAACACAGAAGGACAACTCCCCCCTGCAAGCAAGCTGTTTGCTTGTGTCTGATGATGGCACGGTGGAATAAGTACTTGGGTAATTGTGTTCAGAAGTATTCTAAATGCTTCTCTCAGAAGCTGATGCAACCTATATGATGCTGGGTCCTGTTGGCAGACAGACCATAAAGGAACGAACATGAGAACAAACAAGCAAGGAGCTCCCCCCAAATTCTCCACATGTGTTTCCCCTCAAACTTCACGCTCTGTTGGAATTCACCACTAGAACCTTTTCAAGCAGTATGTTGGATAAATCTCAGTGTTTGCTTATTCTACACTTATTATTTAATAAATTCACCAATAAAAATAAAATTTTAAAGGTCAATTAATACAAAAATATTTTATTTTGGCTCATTGTTTAAAGATACTGTCTGCTATGGGAAGGAAGGCGTGGGAGAGGGTGTTGTGGCTCCAAGGAGTGCTAGGCATCAGACAGAGAAATGCTAGTGCTCATCTTCCTTTCTCTCTTCATTTGTCCCAGTTCAGGACCCAGCCCATGGTATGGTGCTGCCCACATTCACAGTCCTTCTTCTTACACACTTGTAGGACATTCTTTGATATACCACTGTAATACCATAATGTTGATCACATTAATTAGACATCTGTATGCAAGACACAGAAGTACAGATTGCAAAATTGTATGGTTTATGGCTATGCCAGCAAGCCAGCTTAAACTATGGAAATGAAGAGGGCTGAGAGAAAGGAAAAGCAGATTCACCAATGGCCCCATCATTGACAGACAACCATTTCCTTCTTTGTATTAGCTTTAACCTCACCTATTTTGTTTTTTATTAGTTTTTTAACATCACCTTGTTTTTAACATTGCCTTGCTCTCCTTAGCAAATAATGTTTCCTCTGATAAATTCAGCCTTGAGTGGAGGAAAATGCTATCTTCTCTTTGTACAACCCAGTTATAGAAATCCCAGTGAAGTTTGTGATTGCACTTAGACTTGATGCTGCTCATAGGACACCCCTACTGCAATCCACATGACAGGATTCTGATATTAGGCTGAATTGGTCAGGTGCTCAGCCCTACAGCAAAAAGAGTGGAAGAAAAGAAAGGAATATCATAGATATTGCATCTAGGGAAATGTTTTTAATCAAGTGTCACTCGGCTCATGTCTACTTAGCATTCACCTGTACTACTGAATGACTATCCCATACATCATGTTCTCTCTGCCTATCCCCCTGGAATTTCAGTTTAGTTCAACAAGCATTCATTCAGGCCAACTATTTCAATTTATTGGAGAGGGAGTCTGGGAAGCTGCAAATAAATAATTCATGTGCCCTGCTCTTGAAGAACTGTCTCTTGACTGGAAGCCGCTTCCATTTGCCTCTGGGTTCCAGGACACCCTTGAAGTTTTTTTCTTGTTACAATATCTGATGTTTTCTTCATGAGACTGCACCTGTATTGATTTGCATTTTGGACCCGGGATTATATCCCCTTGTAAAGTTAACATAAGTCATTATATGGGCATTGAAGTTGGGCTCTGTGTTGTGCATCATAATGTCTACTTAAGAACTAAGGCTGAAAGGAATTCTGACTCTGAGGTTATGCTTATTATTATTGATGGAGTTATCACCTGTCAGTGAGCCTAGTGAGGAAGGCAGAGAGGTGCAGGCACATATACAACTGATATGGAATTCCAAGCCCAACATCTGATCGGTGCTCAACAATGGTAATAATTGCCATCATTGTCTGATGTCCTTGTGTTTATCAACATGAAAGAACCATTCTATGCTCATCATTACCAACCAAGTGCAGATATACATAGATTTATATGTATTTGTATTTATATAGCTGGCAATATCTAAGACTGTAGGGTGCCTTTAATGCACACTGTAACCAAAACATAGAAGTGTTCAGGTTACAGTTCAAGGGAAGCTTCTTCAAGTCCTTTGGCTCACCTCCCTCCCTCAGGACCACAAAGAAAAAAGTGAAATAACAAAGAACAAAAAATAAATAGCCATCTGGGACTACTTATTACATGTTTATATTTATTACTTTATTTATTTTATGTACATATGTGTGGGTGTATTGCCACGGTGTGTGTGTGTGTGTGTGTGTGTGTGTGTGTGTGTGTGTGTGTAGGTCAGGGAACACCTTGAAGATGTCACTTCTCTATTTCTATGTGTGCGCTCAGACTGACACAGGTACCATTGTGCCAGCCCCACCCAAAATTCTTATTTTTTATTTAGGGAAACTGACACTGTTACCACATAAAAAGAGTTTTCATTATTACTCAGTGCACACAAAATTTATTTTGTATCATAAAAGGAAGTAATACTTGCCTGAGAGCATCGGGATTTTTGTTTGTTTGTTTGTTTGCTTGTGTGTTTGTCTGTTTTTTCCAATAATTCTCTGGATCTACCTGACTGACTGAAGATATTTTATGAATCTGGCTTTTTGCATCAGTCTAAATAGTAAACTTTTCTTCTCTTTTTGGACACAGAAAGACTGACTTGAACAAACTGATGTTAACCAAGTTTAGTTAAGAAACATTAATGGGAGAAGAGCCCTGGGGAAGAGATCTAGCCCTGGCACACCAAGGACTTCCACACAGTACTCAGGCAGCTTCTTATTCTTTGACAGTTGCCTTATGGGAAAATTATTTTAGATTTAGTTGTTGTATTTATGTGTAAAGTATTTTGGATGTGTTGATGAAGCTTGAAGGAGTTTTCCAGTTTCCCTTGGCTATATCAGGCCTATAATGAAAAGGAGGGAAAGTAGATGCAGGGTGAGAAGAAAATAAGGGAGCTGCTGACAACAAGATGGAGCTTTTGGAAGATCTCTTCAGAACCTCTTCCTAGGTCCCAGACATTAAAAACATGTGTCACATCTGAGAAAAGCATCTTGCCATTACACTGGCGGTCGCTTTTTACTGTGACACAGTTGCCATGGGGATGACTTACTAGCCTGTGCCACTGTCTCGTCTCTCCCTAGGCTCTATTATAAAGTGAGTACTTGGAATTCGAGGCCATAAATATGCATATGCACAATGATTAACTTGAAGGCCAGCTTCAGAGCTCTATCTTCTTTCCAGCCACCATCTGCACAGCTCTTGTTTAAAAGTAGCTTAGGAAGTGGCTGTGAGGCCAGCACAGCCATCCAATCAGAGACAGTTGCCCCTTTCTGGCATTGTGACCTGAGAAGTAAAGAAAGAAGATAAAAAGAAATGTAAATTCCTTTGACAATGAGTACAGTTCCCTTCTTTTCCCATGTTTCCAGGGGCAGTGAACTTCTTCAATCCTCTCAAATCCAAGACTTTTACAAACCTGTGGAAAATATAGATAGGTGATAGATAGTAGATAGGCAGACAGAGACAGATAATTGATAGATATATAGATGATAAATACATATAAGACAGATACATAGCTACATAAATGATAGAGATAAATCCTCAAACTCAGCCTCTGCTTATATTTAAAAATCAACCATCACATAGGATAGCTTCTGGAGGCTTCAGTGTTCTTCATTCACAGCTGTGCTTGAACATACAGAAACCATGATTTCACACACAGGAACTTAGAATCCAACTCCTTGTTCATAGTAACCAACTATTTTGCCCAAATCCCATCTCTTCTAACCAAGTTCACATCAGAGCATAGCTCTCAGTGCTCAGCACAGTGCAGAATTGACCCAATATTATTTCCCATTCTCTGGAACATTCAGCAGACTTTCTCTGTGTGCTGCTGTCCCTCAACAACAGACTTGCTCTGCAGTGACAATCCTGTGTCTCTCAAATATCAACACCCAGAACATTATATGCAGATCATATGCTAATAATCCTAATATATCTTCTTGTTTCAGTTTTGTTTTTATTGCACATATTTATGAGACACTGTATCATAATTCAAGACATGTAAACAATATGAGATGATTTATTCAGTATAATTAACATTTCCATTGTGTTGAGAATCGTTGTACTCCAGTCTCCTAGATTTTCATAAAATATATAAGAAATTATAAACTGTAGTGATCTGTGCCCTAGGATATGAGAAGAGAGGGTTCTGTTTCTGCAAATTTGTAATTGCTCAGTAAAAAGGAAGGCAGTGGGGATCTAGTGTAATTACTATGCACACACCATTCACAGCACCCTTTCTTCCCTTGTGGTAGGAGGGCAGTATGTGTATCATTGCAGTAGACTTGGTCATAGGTGTGCTCATTAATAATGACAATTACACAATGAATACCATTTTGTATTTTAAAATGCAGTAAATAAATTCAACAGACAAAATTTTCTGGTGCACTAAGTTAGGGGAAGTAACAGTTTTTCACAGGCCTTATCAGAATGGAGAGTTTCTCTTCCCACTCCTTGACCCTGAACAGGAGATGGGCAGTGACAGTCTGAGTGTCTCTTCTTTAAGTGACCATTGTACATCCTGACTGGCAGAATTACTTTGACAAGATAGTATTGATGCATTCCTCTTGGTGGCTTTAGCATTAGCTGAATCTGTGTTATTTCTGTCCCTTCTAGGAAAGGTTTAATTTTTTAATAATTTTTCTTTGCTTTGAATATATAAAATTCCTAACAGCCTAGAATTCCAAATTTTGAGCCCCCTCAAAATCACCACTGTAAAATTCTAACAAAATATATACCATTTGAAAATTGCCTTTAGTTTGAGTTTAGTAAAGCAAGAGAAGGGTAAACAAAAAGAAATGAATGATTAAATTGAAATGTATGGAAAAGTTCTGCTATGCAAAATAAGAAATTACTGTGTGGAATTAGCATATAAACATGTGCATTTTAGTAACTTGTATCTAACAAAGGGATCTCATGTTTAGCATATAGGGCTCACACAGGGCCTGCCCATCTCTGTGAGTGGGTCTTGACTAGGGTCTGATAGTTGCCTTTTGGGGTTATTCAGAGCTGACTTGGTGAGCATCGTTGGATGAACCCCCCCTTCCTTGACACATCTGTGACAGGTATAATTATTTCATTAATCATTTAACTTTATCTTGCTTAGTCAAATAACTCATTTTAACTGGAATTCAAGAAAAAAAATTAGTTGATGTACAGTATACCCAAGCAGCAATGCGAGTTCTTTAACAGTTTGTTAGTATTTGTCTTGTTCTTGTCTCATGTAGTTCCCCATTATCTTTTTTAACTAATATGACAAAAGGTTCAACTTCCTTCTTTTTTTTCTCTGTGAAGCACTGACAACCTAACTTAGATCTGCACACATGCTCATGGGCAACCCACCACTGAGCCACACTCTCAGCCTCATCCGTGAGGGTTTTGTTTTGTTTTGTTTTTTTCAATTTTCAGTTTGAACAGAAAATCAAGGAAATCAGGAGCCGTAGCTGTGTTTCTGTCTTCTCTTACAGTATTGCTTAGGAAATAATTAGATGACGCATTTAAGAACTAGCTTAGTGTTCTTGCTGTGCGCATATATATATATATATATATATATATATATATATATATATATGAATACAGACACATATAGTGTTCTTGCTGTGCATATATATATATACATATATCAGAATACACACACATATATATGTATGTGTGTGTATATATATGCATATATATGCATATATATAATATATATATATATAATATATACATATATAAGAAACTTGGCAAAGCCAAAAAGAAAAGGAGCAAAGCTGCATTTTATATGAGCCATCAAGTTTTCCATATGCTTGCTCTCTTGTGATTTCTCCTTTTCCCACTCTCTTTCACACATACATATAAAACACACACACACACACACACACACACAAACACACACACACTTGAGATTTATGTCCTTGGTGCAAAGTTAAAATACTGAGCTTGTGTTTACATTTCCTGTACATTATTTCCTTCATGTGATAGCTTCTCTTTTATCAGTCATTTCCAAGGCTATCCAGTTTGCTAAGAATATTGTCTATGACATAAATTGAACTGTAGTGATATAGTCTAGTCTCTGAAGCTCAGGAATAAATAACTTGTTTTTCTTATACAAGAGCTGGAAAATGTGTTGTTAAAATTGCAGTGATCTATTTTCTCAAAGAAATTTTCTTCTCTGAAGAGCAGAATTTTGTCTTTGAAATATTAGAAGATTTGAGAGATATAATTTCCCCACTTTATGGTTGAAAGTCTTGAAATATTCATAATTTCTCTCCAGTGATAAACAGTGAATTATTTCTCTGGTTTTGAAGAAAGTCTGTTCTAAGCAGAAATCAGACATTTGAAAACCTCTAGTTTCATTCTCAAATTCTTCAGGAAGAAGAACATGATAAAAAATGTCTATACAATGGATACATTTTAATCTAGGAACTACCAGCATGATCATTTAAGGTAACATTTGCACAATCCCTGTGTCTCTTAATTATACATAAGCAATGATGAATGAGGAGAGCTGTTGACAATGATTCTGTTGACAAACTGCATAGTTGTTTGCATATTTCAATCTGTGTTTGTGTATCACATTGTCTGAGTCTTCAAACACAGTAATGTCAGGAATTGACAGTGGTAAAGAAAATGCTCTTGCTAGAGAGAAAGAAGATTCCTTTAAAAGTTTCATTGCCTATACTCCACAGGTTTCCAAACTGCCGCACCAACTTCCCTCTCAGGGGCTTGAAAACACACCTTGTCCCCAAGGCCCTGAAAGCACAAGAGGCTTCCATATGCTTGGCCATATTCCAACAGCTCTGGGACACTCCTTATTTAGCCTGGGTTGCAGTGTCTTCCTGTAGCTCCATGTGACTTAAGCAATCCCTTGTCAATCTAGTAGTTCATTATGTCCCATCTTTCCCCAAGTCTACGTCACACTTCAGCATCAGTTTTCTCAGTCTTGTCATGCCTCTGATGTAATTTCCTACAAAGGCATTGACATGCATTAAAAATAGCTCATTTCCTGCTCCTTGTCCAAAGTAGGTTCTGATGAAGTAAAAAGCTCACAGCATCACTTCTTCCCTCTAATACTTCACTGGGCCATAGAGGTCATCAATCCTTTGGAATCTACTCTAAAATTTTGATCAACTCAGACTTCTTTTTAAATTTTTATTGATTCTTTGTGAGTTTTACATCATGCATTCCAGTCCTGCTCATCTCCCAACCCCTCATATTCACCCTTTGCTCTTGCAACCTCTCCCTTTAAAAATAACACACAGACACACAGACACACACACACACACATGCACACTCATGCACACACATATGTACATGTACCCACACACATGTACACTGCAAACAAACAAACAAACAAACAATAACAAAATATAGAAACTTCTCATTGTGGAAGCTGTAGTATGTGGAAGCTCACTTGCAAAGGTTCATTCCAATAAGTCATTGGTCTGGTTCCAGACCTCTGGCTTCTATGATACCATCAACATCCTCATTGGATCCTCAGTGACACTCCTCTTAATTTTCCTGTTGTTGTCCTGTGTCATGGAGATGCTGCAGCTTTGGATCAGCAGGACTGGCCCTTTCACATATTCCAACCATTTGCAGATGATATCGATTTTGGGGTGAGCCTACTCAGAGCTCTGGATCTGGGCCTGAATGGTAGCCAACCTGGTCAGCACACCACTTGTGTAAGATTTCCAGCACTGCTCTGGCTATCTTACCCTATGCTGCCATCAGCAAGAGGCAGGGGCAGCTCTTCTGCTCTCAGAAGTACTCAGAGCTGGTCCACCCATCTCTCCAGAGCCAGATCCACTGTGCTTCTCTGTTAAGAAGCAGGGACCACTCTCCCAAGGGCTGCAGCCTCTGAGGGGCTGGAGCAGCTCTCCTCTCACATCCGTATGACTGGCTCATTAATTAGGTCAAGCTCCACTGTGTTCTCAATGGAAGGTTAGAGCCTGCTCTTCTGAGTGCTACAGCTACTGAGGGAGCAGGGATAGCTCTCCTGCCTTCATGTCCTTGGGGCCAGTTCTCCCAACTACCACAGGTGGCAAGGGGATGTGGGGGAGGTAATCATCACCTACCTTTAAACCCATGCTACCTCACAGCCGATGAAGAGTGAGGCCAGCTACCCAACACTCTGACCATTGGGGTTTGGCTCCCCTGTGTCCCCTCCACCATGGCCAGCTTTATTGTGTTGCTTAGGTGAGGTGCATGCCTTCAAAGTGCTGCAGCAATCAAAGAGCAAGGCCAGTTCACCCATTCTTATAACCCCAGGTCACCTCTCCCAACTGCCACAGGTGGTGAAGGGCTAGGGGGCAGAGGTCATCTCCTCCTACACAAGGCTTTCTCGAGGCAGAAGAGTGTTGAAGTCAGTTCTTCCATGCTATCACCCCTAGGGCACCTTCTCTGTGTGCCCTTCCAGCCTCAGCTCTATTATGCTGCCCAAGTGAGGTGAAGGACCTGTTCTACCAAATATTGCACTCTAGGTCTCTAGGTACCTCATTAGGATGGAAACCTCTATCTTGAGCCTACTTGACCACAGGTCAGGCATCTCTTTTCCTATTGTCTTGGTCTGAAGTGTTAGGGTTGCCTCATCTATATGTGGGAGGGCTTGGGGAATTGCCCTTATGTGACTGATGGCCACAAATCTATGGGGGAGGCTGTGGCTATGTGACAGGGGCCTTGTGCTCAGGGGCAGGTGAAGCTCCTACCATCCCTTCAGTGTGTCCAGGGCTTCAAATCTTTATATCAACAGAGCACCAGTCTACCTCTCATGGTCCACTGCTCCACAATGCACGGCTTGCTTTCCCAAGTGCTGGTACTGTAAGAAATGGGCCCAGCTCTCCAGAGCCACATTCAGTGAGGGGCATGGCCAATTTTATGCAGCTCCTGAACATTCAATTGGTCCCCTGTGGTTGCCCTGACCAGGGACATCCCCAAGTTTTCTAGTGGTAATATGAGCCACAATCATTAACACAAACCCCTGCCATTGCATAGCCATGGACTCAGATATGTCCCTCAGTTATACTTCAAGTTGTGATTTCACCATGGCTCCAGATGACATGGCTGGACACTCACAAAAGGCTACTTCTCTCCACTCTCATGCCTCTAGTTCTATCTCTCGTTCACAGACAGGCTGGTCTCCAGTCGAGCTGAGGTGTAGAACCCCAGAGAAATCCAGTGGTGATAATTCAACTACATCGGATGGTAGGCATTCCCTTATATCTCCTGGACCCCTGGCTTCTATTGAAGTTACTATCCCCACAACCCCCCCAGGAGAAGTGTGGCTAATAGTCATGTAGACAATGTCACAAGCTTCTGACCTTCATGCTAGACTCCTCCCAGTTACCTAGCAACAGTAAGATAACAGTCCACCATAAGAGGGGCTGCTTGGCCCCACCTAGCACCCTCTCCCCTCTCCCCTCTCCCCTCTCCNCTCCTCTCCTCTCCTCCTCTCTTTCCCTCTTGTTCTCTCCCTCTTACTCTAGCCTTTCTTCTCTCTCCTTTTCTCCCTTCTCTCCCCTTGGCCATGGCTAGTCTCTCTCTTTTACCTTCTTTCTGTTCATCAAGGCCCACTGTGTCTGGATGATGGGATAGGCTTTCTCCTAATGAGCTGTTTCTAATCTCCCAATGGAAGGCCTTTCTGTGCTCCAGCCACGAACCAGACTAAAGACTCTCACCTGCATGGGAACCTTCTCCCTCTGCCCTCTCTTCCATATCCCCAGGGTCAAGGGTGTCGTTCCGGAACCCCTGGGCTTCCCCCTGTCCACTCCCTGCTTAGATGCCCACCTGGGGCCCAGTGGAAAGCATCCAGCAGCCCTCCTGAGTCTGCCTGCCCAGAGCATAGGGGGAACTCTTGCCGGTCGTGGGCTCTTTTCCCTCTCCCTTCTTCCCTTACACCCTCCTTAGTTTCCCAACACTCAAGGTAATCAAATTTTCTTTCTCTTCCCTCTGACCACCAATTACTAGCACATTGTGTTGGCTCCAGCTACAAGCTGGCTCCTTGTCTGATGGGTTCCTGAGTGACATCCACTGTCTGTGCTTCATGCAAGCAGATGTCTAATGGTCCGCCTGTGCCATGCATGAGAGGGAATGTCTGTGGGGTAACATGGTGGTCAGCAGGTTGTTTTCTGTCTTCATCTTCCCACACTGCACTGCCTGGATTTGATTTGATTTGATTTGATTTGATTTGATTTGATTTTGATGCATCCTAGGTATAAAAGGCACCAGCTAGGCATCAAGCGAAGATGAACAAATAACTGCCACCTGATGTACCCCTGACTGATATAAGAACAGCACCATTAAGATGTGCCTTTGCCCGTTACTAGGGGAAAATGTGGGGTTTTTTCTTTAGATAGAATCACTGTCCTCTGTACGGTGTAGTATTTAGAAGCCCACACTAGGCAGGGTTACTGTACTCCTTCGCCAATTTTCAAACTGGTCAGACCAGGGAGAAAAGAGACATGGACCAGAGTGATAGCAGTGGAGGGGTATAGTGATTGGGGCACCTTTAGGGTATGGAAGGTGTATTTTCCTAAGTTTCTAGAAATCATCTTGGCAAAGGTCTGGCTTCTGGATCACAAACTCCCCTTTTAACTTGCTATTGCAGGGAAAGAAGAGATCAGTATAGAGTTTGAATTGGAGATGTGGCCACTGGGCTTTTAAGTCCCACAGCTAATGATAGTGGGCTTAGCTCAAGCTCACTTCCCACCTTTAGCCCTGACCCATTGTGGTGTGTTAAAGACCTTTTTCCCTAAGAGTGTAATATATTTTTCTGTTCAGTGTTTATTTGTATGTCTCAACAGTTCCACAAGCTTTTCCTCTTTCTATTATTTAATTCTACTAATAATTAACATTATAATCTTTCTTTTCTATTTAAGCAAAACATTGGAACATATGATAAGAAACTCATGTGGGTCTCAGTGAGTGTTCAAAATCTCTATTCACTCCATTACCACAAACTTAGCTTCTCCAGCCAACACTGTGATGCTTTTTGAATTCTCTACCTTCCCTACAATTGGTCGACTCTCAAAGTGGGGAAAGAGAAGCCTTTTTGATCTAATTTATTCCATATAAGTTGTTATGTAAATTAAATTTTATATTACATATTTACAGAGTTTACCCTGAAGTCTTTTGACATGTAGTAAACCTTAACAGCCACAGCTCTTATTAGTGATGCTCATTTTAGATAATTATAGAGAAGGAATTATTATTTATTAAACTTTATTCTGTTTGTTTAGCATGGAATCCTGTAAGCTACCTTCCATTATTTGAAATAATTTGGGGTATAAATAAGAATATGACCAGCTAAGGTGCTAGAACAAGCATCCAGAAAATCAGCAAGGGAATAGAAACTTGAATAACCCTGAGCTGCACTAAAGACATGGCCCTAGAGAACACTGCAGAATGTCTGCAGCATGCCTGTATATGTTTATTAACTGTTTTTACATCTTGAACTTTCAGAGGATCATGATCATTATTTGATATTCACTCTTAGGCTGGCAAGAGTTGAGGAGCCTTGACAAGGAGTTAGTGAAAAGCTCATCATGGTTTTCAGGTTGTAAATAGATGAGGGATGCCTGAACCCAAGCAGTGGGTGCAGTAGTAACTAGAAACCTCCGGGGAATTTCCAAAATTCAACATTTACTGCAATCAAAACTTGTCCTTTTCGCATTTTTGTAACAAAATACTAGACACCAGAGGACAAAAAAATGGAAAAGAATAAAAAGAAAGAAATTCTTTTGTTCTTTTGTTCTAGAAGCAAATTCTAACTCAGTAAACAAGTAATCATGCTATGACAGCTCTAGTGAAGGCATTCCTTGGCTTGTAGAAACATCACTCCATACAGGCTATCAGTTTGTGAGAATTCTCTTTTTTTTTCAATTTTTATTAGATATTTTCTTCATTTACATTTGAAATGTTATCCAGAAATTTCCCTATACCCTCCCCCATCCCCGCCCCGAGCCCCTACCCACCCACTCCCACATCTTGGCCCTGGCGTTCCCCTGTACAGGGGCATATAAAGTCTGCTTGACCAAGGGGCCTCTCTTCTCAATGATGGCCAACTAGGCCATCTTCTTCTATATATGCAGCTAGAGACCTGAGCTCTGGGGGTACTAGTTAGTTCATGTTATTCTTTCACCTATAGGGTTGAGGACCCCTTCAGCTCCCTGGGTACTTTCTCTAGCTCCTTCCTTGGGTGTCCTGTGTTCCATCTAATAGCTGACTGTGAGCATCCATTTCCATGTTTGCCAGGCTCTGGTGTAGCCTCCCACGAGACAGCTATATCAGGGCCCTTTCTGCACTATCTTGCTGGCATATGCAATCGTGTCTGTGTTTGGTGGCTGATTATGGGATGGATCCCCAGTTGCCGCAGTTACTGGTTGGTCCATCCTTTTGATTCAGCTCCACACATGATCTCTGTTACTCCTTCAATGTGTGCTTTGTTCTTAATTCTAGGAAGGGGTGAAATGCCACATTTTGATCTTCATTCTGCTTGAGTTTCATGTGTTTAGTAATTGTATCTTGGGTAGTTAGTCTAGGTTTCTGGGCTAATATCCACTTATCAGTGAGTACATGTTATGGAAGTTCTTTTGTGATTGGGTTACTGTAGGGAGGGGCAGTTGCTCTGGAATGGCAGTTGCTCTGGAATGGCAGTTGCTCAGGAATGGCAGTTGCTCGGGAAAACCCGGGCTCCCTCTTCAGGCCCTCCTCAGGTAGTAGCCCCTCCCAAAGGGAAAATATGCTAATGAGGCACTGCTTGTAGTACCAATGAAGGGAAAATATGCTAATGGCTGTGGCTTGTGGCACCAATGAACGGGCCACATGCAAATGAGGTGTGGCTTGGTGCACCAATCAGCAACCACTATGAAACCCCTCCCCCTTCCCTGGGAGTGTATAAAAGCAGCAGCTCTGCTGCTGTTCTGGGTCCTGGGAATCTACTATCAAGGTGCTCCTGAATAAAGCTGACAGAGAAGATCCTGGTGGTGGCGTGACTTTCTTGCTGGTCGAGGGAGGCGCGCCACAGGTTACCTCACTTAGGATGATACCTTCCAGATCCATCCATTTGCCTAGGAATTTCATATATTCATCGTTTGTAATAGCTGAGTAGTACTCCATTGTGTAAATATACCAAATTTTTTGTATCCATTCCTCTGTTGAGGGACATCTGGGTTATTTCCAGCTTCTGGCTATTATGAATAAGGCTGCTATGAACATAGTGGAACATGTGTCCTTATTACCAGATGGAACCTCTTCTGGATATATGCCCAGTAGAGGTATTGTAGGATCTTCCGGTAGTACTATGTCCAATTTTCTGAGGAACCGCCAGACTGATTTCCAGAGTGGTTGAACAAGCTTGCAGTCCCACCAACAATGGAGGAGTGTTCCTCTTTCTCCACATCTATGCCAGCATCTGCTGTCACCTGGATTTTTTATCTTAGCCATTCTTACTGGTGTGAGGTAGAGTCTCAGGGTTGTTTTGATTTGCATTTCCCTGATGGTTAAGGATGTTGAACATTTTTTCATGTGCTTCTCAGCCATTTGGTGTTCCTCAGTTGAGAATTCTTTGTTTAACTCTGTGCCCCACTTTTTAATGGGGATATTTGATTTTCTGGTGTCCACCATCTTGAATTCTTTATTTATATTAGATATCAGTCCCCTATCTGGTTTAGGATTGGTAAAGATCCTTTCCCAATCTGTTGGTGGCCCTTTTGTCTTATTGACAGTATCTTTTGCCTTACAGAAGCTTTGCAACTTTATGAGGTCCCATTTGTCAATTCTTGATCTTACAGCACAAGCCTTTGCTGTTTTGTTCAGGAATTTTTCCCCAGTGCCTATATCTTCTAGGCTTTTCCCCACTTTCTCCTCTATAAGTTTCAGTGTCTCTGGTTTTATGTGGAGGTCCCTCAACCACTTAGACTTGACCTTAGTACAAGGAGATAAGAATGGATCAATTCCCACTCTTGTACATGATAGCCATTAGTTGTGCCAGCACCATTTGTTGAAAATGCTGTCTTTTTTTCCACTGGATAGTTTTAACTCCCTTGTCAAAGATCAGGTGAGCATAGGTGTGTGGATTCATTTCTGGGTCTTCGATCCTATTCCATTGATCTACCTGTCTGTTGCTGTACCAGTACCATGCAGTTTTTATTACAATTGCTCTGTAATACACCTTGAGGTCAGGCATGATGCTTCCACCAGAGGTTCTTTTATTGTTGAGAAGAGTTTTCGGTTTTTTGTTATTCCAGATGAACTTGCAAATTGTTTTTTCTAGATCCTTGAAGAATTGAGTTGGAATTTTGATGGGGATTGCATTGAATCTGTAGATAGCTTTAGGCACGATAGCAATTTTTACTATATTGATTCTGCCAATCCATGAGCATGGGAGATCCTTCCATCTTCTGAGATCTTCCTCAATTTCTTTCTTCAGAGACTTGAAGTTCTTGTCATACAAATCTTTCACTCAGGCTCCCAAGTGGCTCTCAGGATATGACTTGATAACAATATTTGCCACTTTTTTTGCTGCTATAAAGATTCTATACAAAAGCCACTTCACGGGAGAGGGTTTGCTTGGGCTTACAGATTAAGAAGTTCATAGTAGTAGAAAAGAAATGACTGCAGGAGTTCGAGGCCGTTGGTCATGCTATATTCATAGGAAGGAAGCAAAATAATTAGAGTTGATGATCATTTGTCTTTCTCTGTTTTTTATAGTTCATGGGATGGTGCTACTCTGATGAAGACCAGCTTCATGAACGCTTGTAAAAGAGACAGCTGGACTACCACTCTGGTGGCAAGTAGCAAAGCTTTACTGATTTCTTCAGCTTATGTACATGGGGTATGACTTTGCAGTTTTTGCTCAAAGAATAACATCTTTGCTTAGTTAAACTTAACACACAATATTATCATTCATGAATTCATTTTCTCATAATAAGAACTTCTTCAGAAGAAGGAACTGTTTTTCAGCACACCCAAGAACATTCTCCTCTCTGGATAAATAATGACTCTTTGTGAGAAACAAGGAGATAACTTTGGCCCACAGAAAGTTGTTAGGACACCCCTCCCTTCCAGGAGGGACGGCCCCTGAACTTTCATTTAGTTTAACTGCTCTGACCCTTTTAGGCCAGAACCAAAGGAAAGCCATTGTTCTTCTCACTATTCACAGTTAAAGTGAGTCTTCTCACCTTACTTAACCTAGTCTAGATATCCATTTCAGGCCCGCCTCAAGCTTTGTCTTCTCTTAGATTATTCTAGAACATGCTAAGTAAAAAATCAACATCAACCACCATGATCAGCCTGAGACCACATTTGTATTCTGGGGCTATTAGTCATGACTACTTGTTATTCTCTAAGAACATAGTTTGGCAGAGCTGAGAAGATCCACCATTGTTCTTATATTTAAATAGGCAACATCCCCAGGTTTATACAAATCCTGTCTTCTTGTGAACATACAAATGAGAATGCATGCTTTCTGTTTGTCATTTAGATTATCTGACATCTTAGTCATGGGATACAGCATCAAGAATATTGGAGGCATCAGTTTTCATTAATATTTTGACTCTGAAGCTTCCATTTCCAAGCATACCCCCTAGCTTTTTCTTGCAGCAACCAGTCAAATGATCTATTGGCATACCCCTGATCCAACATGCATTCAACAGACTCTAATGAGTAGCAGGCCACCGGAGAGCACAGTTTGTTAGGGTCAACTTGTCATGGAAAAAGATGGACTGCTTCAGCTTTTGTTCCATCCCTTACAGATGTGCCAAGCTGAGCTTAGTACCCTGCCTAGGAGATCTGTTCCCACGGGCATAATATATTCCTCTTGGCATAAGATCTGTTCCCAAGGGCATAATATATTCCTCTTGGTAGAAACAAGGAGATAACTTTGGCCCACAGAAAGTTGTTAGGACATCCCTCCCTTCCAGGAGGCCCCTGAACTTTCCCCTAGTTTAACTGCTCTGACCCTTTCAGGCCAGAACCAAAGAGAAGCCATTGTTCTCCTCACTACTCACAGTTAAAGTGAGTCTTCTCACCTTACTTAACCTAGTCTAGATATCCTGTTCCCAAGGGCTGTGCTGAAGGTGATGTTTGCATCCAGGTAAAATCTGCACTTGCTAAGGAGACCTAGATTTTCTAGCTCTTATGGGAGTCACTCTGTAAATGTAGCCATTTTATCTTTCATTTTGCCCTCATTGAAGAGAAATGAGTTTAGTGGTCTGTTGTATGACCATTATTTTTAAGTTTATTCAACATACTTGGAAAAGTTACCACTCTATAAATGCCTAGAGGATGTGTATGAATCTTTTCATATAGAAGATGGGAATTCTTGGAAAATCATTTTAGATAACCAAACTCCTTTTCCCTAAATGTTTCACAGAAATATGAAAGTCTTTTAGCACTGTTGTCCACTCTATCTCTCTTTCCCCTGTCTTTTTCTGAATGGAACAATAGTGCTCCTACCATGAAATCATATGAAATTTCAGACTGCCTTTCCCATCATCCCATGCCTTCCTAATGCAAGCTACCATACTTCACCTGCCCCTGGCCAACTCCACTCACCTGTCTCATCCATTCTATCCTATAATCAAATGGACTATCTAAAGTTTGAGCCTTACATATGCTGTATGTAAGCTATGTATGGCCAGTTGCAGTGAATAAAAGCCCTAAATAAGTAAAGTCCTGGGTGAATGTGTGTTGTTGGCATGGTATTATTTTTATGCTAGGAAACATGTGGATTCAAATACAAAGTTACCCAACCTCTGCTGGTATTAACAACATAATATATTCCTTCTAAAATCAAGTTTAATGGGCATTCTAAACACCCTATAAACTCTAAAGCTTATGTCATAAGACAGGCAGTGAAAACCCACAATCCATTCTATGCTAGTGAGTCTGGCTTTCTAGAGGAAGCACACTTCAGAAAGCAGGCCTATCAGCCCCTGGTTTATGCATATTGGCTTACTGTCATGTGTAAATACTGCTCACTGTCAACATTCTGAGCAACATTCACATTTCAGCTCTGATTACTGATAATAAATGTGGCTGGCAGGACCAGCACTCCTAATGACAATGGAGTCTACTTTGTGTTCATTCTAAGTAACCAATGTGCTCACATGGCTCACCAACTCATTAGAGCAATGATTTAACACTCAGACATTTAATGCAAGGTTTGTATGTCAACTAGAGTTGTGGATGACAAAAAGGAAATAAACTTAGTTTGATTTGAAGCTTATAATTAAGAAGAGAAGTAATTATCAGAGAAGAAAAAAGTTAAACAAAGAGAAATCTGGAGGGCAGAAATCACTTTAGACCATGGAACAGAAGTTAATGTGGAAATTTTCTACTTTGGATCATTTCCCAAAATTCACAAATGTCTTTTTAACAATGATTGGTTATCAGCAAATTGTCAAAATATATTTTAAAACTATACCTGTAGCCCTTGTCATGGAGGCATGTGTATAAATAACCAGTTATTGTGCTATAAACTGAAAGAACAACTTTACTGTCAACAATGATTAAACACTTGACCTTTCCAGAGGCTTTTGCCATTAGAAGACTTCAGGTGACTGACTGTGATGCTTAAAATGTTTTGTTGGTGATGATTTTCTATTAGTAATTAGAAACTATGAGAAAAGAGCACTACTTACTAAACATCCACTAAGTCAGCTCCAGGAACCACCCTTTGTCTCAAGTGTTAGCACCACAAACCTGCAGGAATCTGTAGACCAACTTTAGAGAGGCTGGAGCTGGAGTACAGAAGAGAAAACATAGTGATCAAAATGACAGAACTGCAAATTGGTACAAGCAGGCCCCCCATAGACTTGCTTCACTTCTCTGTTAAGGTACCTTATATTCTATACTGTAGACTGCCCTGGCATGCACAAAGACATGCTAACATCTTCACCATGACTGATGGCTTTCCTCTCTTCTACAATCCAATAGTGTTCAGAGAACTGCATAGAATTAGTCTTACTTTGCACTGAACAGTAAGAAAGATTCTTTGGTTTGACATGAACTCCCACAACTTACAAGTTATTACACATTTGGACATATATTTTCTGTTAACTTCACACTTAAAAATATATTCTTTCCTCTTTCAAAATTAGGGAAAAAATAAGAGAAAAGTTATCATGATGTAGTCATATTTTAAAGTCATATTTTATGCGATCACACGCTTGCTGGCATGAAGCCAACGGCTGACAATTGTTGTTTGCTGGCTTTCATTATTAATCATTGGCTGAAATCTTTCCTGAGTATCTGTTACTGCTCTCTCTCTCTCTCCCTAAAGTGCTATGAGCAGTCCAATCTGACTTTTAAAGTCAAGCCAGTAAAAGAAGGGTGTGAATGAGATAATAGAAGGTGGAAACTCGTGGAATCAAGTTGCTGATATTTGAAAAATAATAGGCACACAATGTCAAAGCATGGTCAGTCTCATCACGCCAGCAAGCAATGCGCTATAGATGACAGAATGCATCTCTCTTGATTATAAATATGGAAAACCAGACGATAGAAACAGATCTTAATGATCTCCCTCCTTCCCCTCTCCCATTTTATCCCTTTTCTTTTCTTATTTTCTTTGGACATTTTTAGCTCTGTAGCTCAGGTTAGCCTCCAACTTGTGGTCCTTCTATCTCTGCCTCCCCGAGTGCCATGTACTACGAAGCCTAATGTGAATGAGATGGAATCTCACATTCTTAGTGCCCTTTGGTGATCTGTAGTGGGTGTGTTCTATTGTTACTGCTGCTATAGTGAAAACACAATCTCTCACCTCTGCACTCTCTTAAATGTCCATTACAGTCAGTACCGGAGAGCACATGATCATCAGACCAGCTATTTCCAAAGTTAACCTAGACTATTAGTATCTGAAATGCAAAGTAAAAACCTCAAGATTCCCTTCTGTCAAACATCAGAGCACTTGGGCACACCACAGGTTGCATGTATGTCATTTATGGAGATTGTCATGCAAAGAAGGTAGGTGGAAGAAAGCAGTTCTGAAATGCCTGATATACTCTTGCAAATAATGAAAACCAGAACCCATGGCTCACCTATGCTTTCTGATTCTTACCTTCATGGCCACACATAATATTTGTCATCATGGTTTTGATCAAAAGTGACAAAGGCCCTACAAATTCGCTAAGTGATATCTTATATTTGATGCTCCATCAGCCTACTCCTTAACTGTTCATGTATCCTTGCAGCTAGGTGAACTCATCTTCCCTATTTTCAACATGGCATCAGTTCTAAGAACTTACTGGAACACATCTGTTGGTCATTATATGTCTAATCCAGAGGCAGATTTTCAAATCTATACTTCTCCCATTCTCTGAAGAATGGGATAGTGGGGCTGAAGTGGATTGTTCAATGTTGTTGTCTGGCTAATGATCAGAGGAAGGATTGTGGGTTTAGTCTAATGCTACTTGTATTATTTTAATTTAGTACCCCCAAATTAAACAAGAATTCATATGTTCTTTAGTGAACCTCACCCCAGCTAGTATTTATTTATTTATTTATTTATTTATTTATTTATTTATTTAGGTAAATAAAGTTGCCACAGGCCATTGGCTGGGCAGGAACAGAGGTGGGTCTTTAGAATTCCTGAGCAAGGCACTAAGGAAGGAAGAAGCAAGACATCTGTGATGCCAGGGAAAAGGTGAAGGAGAAGGAAGCACTGTGCCCATGAAGGTGCAAGACAGAGAGCATAGCCACCATGTAGGAGTGGGGAAACGCAGCCTCAAGAGGGGCCTCCAACTGGATCTAAGGTAGCCAAGGTGGAATATAGAATTAGTAAGTAATAACTGAGGAATATTCATTGAGAGTAGATCAGCCACATGGAAGTTAGAAAGTATCCTAGCCATTAAACTGTTTAAGGCATAGCAAAATACAAATACTCTCTCTCTCTCTCTCTCTCTCTCTCTCTCTCTCTCTCTCTCTCTGTGTGTGTGTGTGTGTGTGTGTGTGTGTGTGTGTGTGTGTGTGTGTGTGGTGTTTTATTCAGAAACTGAAAACATTGGGTCAGATATCAAGGAACATGCCACTACCACTACCGCTGCCACTGCTGCCGCCACCAGGATTGGTTTCAGTTAACTGGGAACAGCTACAGGAGGGTCTCACGCAGACAAAGTTCACCACAGATAAAGTGGATTTTTCTAAAATGCTTTTTATGATAAAGGTTGCTTTGGGTAAAAATGAATGAATCCTCCAAGATCATTGTCCCCAGATGGCAAGGATACTATGACCAATATTGTCTAGAATTGAAGTTGAGGTAAACCAAAGAATGCTTTTCTTTATTACTGTACTGGAGAGGGATACTAGACAAAGCTCTACAGAATGTGTTTATTATGCTTAGTCAAGCAAAACATGCATAGGAAAACTAACAGCATGGTGCTTGTCAGTCATCCGCCATCTCAGAAGGAAGATGTGCTTGGGTGTATCACACAGCTATTTGATAGCACATCCTCTATTACTATAACCCACCACAACAATACAGCAGTTTCAAAACCAACTGCAGCCGTCCACAGGATTCAACAGTGATAGGCTTGCTTTCTGACTAGCTTGTAGAACAAGTTCAGAAAGGCTTCATAATGAAGCTTTCATATTGAAAAGCTTAAGAGAGAAACTTTACTCCCTCATGAACCAAGACTATTTACAGGTGTTATTAGTCCTTACTTTCTTCAGCATGGTTACATATGCCTCTCTGAAATTTTCAGAGACTATATGAGAAACAGTCTTCTGTCTCTGGTATTGTTACCTTGTTGTTCACTGTGTGACTCTGAGAGACAACACTGACAATAAATAAAGTATTAGGAATCGTGGAATAAAGTTGCTAGGCATCACTCTTGGAAACACATCAGCTAATGTGAAGATAATGCAGCATAAAAGAAAAAACATCATACTTGTCATGTTTCACAGGCAAGACTCCGGGCTTGATCTCTAAAACCACACACACAAACAAAAACCCAAACAAACAAACCAAACAACAACAACAACAACAACAACAACAACAACAACAAAACCAATAGAAAACCAAAGCCTCTTGTCAATCTTCTCCAGGTTAATAATGTTACTACCTAACTGCCAACAATGAATGCATTGAAGTAAGACCTTGTAATGGTTTGTATATGCTTGGCCCAGGGAGTGACACTATTAGAACATGTGGCCCTGTTGGAGTAGGTGTGTCAATGTGGATATGGTATTTAAGATCCTTATCCTAACTGCCTGGAAACCAGTATTTTCCTACCAGTCTCCAGATGATGTAGAACTGTCAGCTCCTTTTGCACCATGCCTGCTTGGATGCTGCCGGCTCCCATCTTGATGATAATGGACAGAACCTCTGATCCTGTAAGCCAGCTTCAAATAAATATTGTCCTTATTAGAGTTGCCTTGGTCATGGTGTCTGTTCACAGCAGTAAATCGCTAACTAAGACAGACCTTTGGTCTCATTAACGTAAAACACTAGAATGTAAGAATTACCTATTCAATCACATACTAAGGGCTGTTCTCTCAGAAAAACAACCAATAGAGAAAATCTCATGAATTCAAGAAAGGATGTGAAACACTTGTATTCATCATTACACTATTTTGATTTCCTTTTATAAAACCAAGTCCGTTGACATCATTATACAGCATTCAGTATTTCTGCAACCATGTGACTAGAACAATGCTTTCCAAAGGGGATCATTGTAGCCTTCATGTGCTTCACAGGGAAACCTCAGCTGACCTACACAAGGCTTTCATATCCTCAATTCATTGAAAATACTTTCTTTTCATTATTTCAATTGCTTTTAGAATAAAATATCGTATATCTTAAAGCTGGGATGTATTTCCCAGCAGAGAAACTCAACTCTACCAACTTTTATTGAACTCTGCTAAATTAGAGCCTAAAGAAATTAGATTTTAAATACAAGTTTCTTCATGCTGAGATCATATTTTTTTTCTCAAGTCATCTGTTGGGGACTAGCATTTCAGAGCAGGGTTATCTTCCAAGGCCACACAAAGCAGTGAGCTTTCCAGTCTTTATAAAACATATATTCTTCAACCATCAGGTGTCCCTCTCAGAGCATAGACCTTGTGATGTTATCAACTTTAACACAAATAAAATTTTATTCTTGCTTTAGCTTTTAAAAGCAAATATTACATAAATAATACCAAAAGAAAGCCTTAACAATAAACATAAACAACATATAAACATAACAGCTATCAGGAATAGTTGTCAGGGATTAAAAGATAGCATTAAACCCTAAGGCAATGTAAATAACACAAATAAAGAAGAGACTAGATGATGCCCACCAACATGGAAGAAATGAGACAGAGTCTAAACTACAGGCAATCATTTTCCCACTCCTGAAAACAAGGCCTGCTAGACCATGCAAAGTTTCAAGAAATCCAGCTCTTCTGTAATTCAGTCCCCAGCCTGAACAAGGACCAAGTGCATTCCATAGTACATGATATAGACTCTCTTCCCCTAAAGTACTATTCGCCTAAAGTATGTTTCCTGTTGAAAGATCCATGACAAACTTCAAATTTAAGCAAGCAATAATATCTCAGTGACAGAAACTGTATTTACAGAAATTAGCCATCCCTTCACTCAAAGCACCATCAGAAGACAGGTTAATTTGTCCTTGAACGTTTAATTTAAAATAATTAGCTATGCCCAGAAAAAAACTTTAAAGAAATGCTGGAGGAGAGAAATTATGTCCTTAATATTATCTTTTACAATAATTATAATTAAAATTGAATGTTTTCATTAAAATTAATATTGAAATTAATTAGGAATAGATAAAAGTGACCTTTTCCACTACCATTATTTAGTAGTTTCTTAGAAATGCCTCTTAATCAGGTACAGAAAAGGAAAGCTACAAATTTTTAAAATAAGATATACCTATTTGCATATGATTATCTGGCTAGATAAAAAAGAATAACAATTTTTATTAGCATAACTTTGACTAAACAAATGAATATGACCAGATTTTATATCCTCTAGTAATCAGTAATATTTCAATAACCAGCATAATAAAACATGTTATAATACAGTAAAATCATTTAGCAACATTGATTTAAAATATGGAAAACTGATTTTACCAATAAGTGTGTTCATTAGAAAGAAAATATTAATATTCTACTAAATAATATAAAGAATTGACTAAATGGATCTGTTAACTATAAAGAGAAAAATATTTTTAAAGATGGGGTACATGGAATTAATTAATTTTGTACAAATAAATTTTCTATATGAGAAAAGGCATGTGGGTAAACAGAGAAAGCAAATGATTTTTAGTGTCAACTGCAAACATTCAACAAATTATAGAAAGGCTTTACCTCATGCTAAATAAACCAGACAATATCCACAAACAGCCAGTGTGCTGATGATTGAACAACAAACTACTGCAGCTGTGTGTGTGTGTGTGTGTGTGTGTGTGTGTGTATGTGTTGGAGGGGGGATGCATATATGCTCATCTACTGGTGCAAAATAGATCAGCCCAGCTTGTGGGGAGGCATTGTGTTAATACACAATGAAATTGAATTATATGCCTCCTTTAACTTAGAGATCAAGCTTCTGGAATTTGTCCTAAGGAAAATTACCTGCACATATTCACACAGTGGAAATTTAAGGATGTTTCTTCTTGTTTGGTTTGACAAGAGTAACACAAGATTAAATATAAATATCTATCAAATAGAATAATTGATTCATGTTTACACAATGAAATCAAATGCTAGCACATGTTAAACATGATGGTGCCTAATACTGATCTGTAAAGACAGGCTTGATACAGAGTCCCATAACATCCTATCAGATCACCATGAACTAAGGCTGCTATTCAATAACAACATAAGTAGCAGAACACCATCATTCACATGGAAACTGAACAACACTCTACTCAATGATACTTTGGTCAAGGAAGGAATAAAGAAAGAAATTAAAGACTTTCTAGAGTTTAATGAAAATGAAGCCACAACATACCGAAACTTATGGGACACAATG
>LR749557.1:1976714-2010374 GCA_902729485.2 Mus minutoides | reverse complement strand
GGGTGGGGGAGCAGGGCGGGGACGCGGGAGGGTAAGGGAAAATCTCTGGATAACATGTGAAATGTAAAGGAAGAAAATATCTAATAAAGAGAAAAAAAAATTATTTACCACAAAAAAGAAACAAACAAAACAAACAAAAACCAAGTTATATAGAATTTCGGAAGGAAATGATTTTCAAGTAGCCACAACTCTTTCATATTTAAGCTTGTAACCAGCCTTCCAACAAGAAGACTATAAGTCAAAGTTCTCCTCCATACATTTTCCTACATTCTCTGAAGTTTCTACGAGTACACACACACACACACACACACACACACGCACACACACACACACCAAATCCCCACCATCACTGCTCCTGGATTTCCTAGTGGAAATGAGTCCTTGCATATATGAGGAAGTAAACAGGATAGTGCATGGAAGTTTATAACAATCAAGAACAGGAAAAAAATCCAAATGTCCATCAAAAAAATGTGGAATACTCCATAGAAATATAAAGGACCAAACAATTGCAAAGTCATGTCGGTGAAAGAAAATACTCATGGAAACAACATCATTCTTGATTTTTTTACTACATATTAAACATGAAGGCATACTGGAAATCAGAATGATAAATGATTTAGGGGTGAAGCAATAGCCTTATGTGGAGCTCTGGGACATTCATAACACTTCATAATGATTATACTTATATGTATAAACACATAAGAAAAAATTGGCTGAAACTCATACATTGATTTTTGCTCTTTACTCTTTCTTTAATTAGGAAATTATGTTAAAAGTAACTAAAAATAATCTTTCCAGGAAGAAAAGATTTGGGTCAATACAGAAGCTGAAGAGACTTTGTGGAGAAAACTCACCATGGTCAGGCATTGGGAAGATGGCCCATCACCTGAGAACACTTAATTATTACAACTGCCTAGAAGCCATTTATAGAAACAGTTCATAAATATTTAAAAACACTTGCTGGGAACATTTCCAAAGAGCTTTTAATACCTTCTAGTTGAAGCACAGGGGTATGACATTTCCAAGACCATGGATGTTCTTGACATTGAACTAATTGAAAAGTACCATGAAAACGAATGTCAGCAAGAAATCTGTCATCCCCCGTCCCTTCGCTTGCTCCACATCCCTCTGTTTTAGACATATCATTTTTATTCTGTTAAAATTAGTCACTTGGCATGGAGCTTCTACCCAGTCCTTCTCAATTTGTCCTCATCCTCACAGCTCTGACTTCCACTTGGGGCTCTTTATCCTCAAAAAAAAAAAAAAAAAAAAGCCCAGGACCAGATGGGTTTAGTGCAGAGTTCTATCAGACCTTCAAAGAAGACCTAGTTCCAGTTCTTCTCAAAGTATTCAACAAAATAGAATCTGAAGGTACACTACCCAATTCATTCTATGAAGCCACAATTACTCTGATACCTAAACCACATAAAGACACAACAAAGATAGAGAACTTCAGACCAATTTCCCTCATGAATATCGACGCAAAAATACTCAACAAAATTCTCGCCAACCGAATCCAAGAACACATCAAAACGATCATCCATCATGACCAAGTGGGCTTCATCCCAGGAATGCAGGGATGGTTTAATATACGGAAATCCATCAATGTAATACATTATATTTCTACTATTTGAATTGTCTCAAACTTCATCTATGAGAGAAGAAGAGAAGAATGTGCGATATCCCAGTGTATGTGTGTGGGGGAGGGGGGTATGGGTTAACCAAAACTAAGAAACTATTTTAAAAGTTTGTAACCTTCTCTCTGTCTCTGTCTCTGTCTCTATGTCTCTCTCTCTCTCTCTCTCTCTCTCTCTCTCTCTCATACACACACACACACACACACACACACACAATACACACAATCACAACAGTGTTAAAGGACTTTAACCTGAGGTAATTTAAGGCAATAAATAAGAATCTCCATCTGGGTTTGGCATAAGTCTCTATCACCAGCCAAGAAAGTTCCAGAGATCCATGAGCCCACAAACAACAAAAGTTACTGCCATTGTCCTTGGTTACCTACCATAGTTAGATGGCAAGACATCAGAATTGGACAAAAGGGGGGAAATGTGGGTTGCCCTGGTGCTGTTTGTATTCTAATATTAATTCTGCTTCCTCAAGAGAGGCTGCCACAATGTACTCAGGTGATTACATGTTAACCTCCCCATTTTAACTGATCAAAAAAGGGCAGTGAAAGGGAAAGGTGGGGCTGGAGGTTTTATAGAGTGGGCAAAAAGTAGAAAAGAAGGAAGAGAAGACAGAGACAGAGGAGGTGGGAGTTCAGATGTAGCAGAAACACATGGCCCAGAGAAGCCACAAGTAGCTAGGGATCTCATAGCTGGGACTAAAGTAGTGTAGTGGTCACTCTGCTCAATGTAGGTGTGCAGCTTAAAAATATTGCAGTTGAGTTGTGTGTTTTTGCATGGGCTTATTGGGTTTGGAGATTTACTGCACATAAATTGCAGTTCTGACATCACAACACACTTTCTTGGTAAGACATAGGAATTTAGCTGGAACTGGCCTGGAAATTTCTTATGCTCTAAATGGCATTAATAGTTCTGGAAAGTGCTAATGTAGGCCATGGTGGAAGAAATATTTCAATAAACTTATATAGTGGTCACTACATGCTACAATACTGACTTCCTAGGCAACTTATTGGTAAAATAATGACATGGTTGCTATTGGGAAGGGGTAATCAAGTGTTCTCTTTGCATTTGATGCTTGCTCCCAAGAGAATTCATGCCTGGTACTTTGAACCTTGTTAAAATCCAATGGCTGGGCATGTCATATATATCTAGAGTGAGACCAACTTGTACTATTGTGTTAGATATACTTGTTATCAAATTGACTCTTAAATATTTATGCATATATCCATAGATAATTGCTGCTCTCAAAGTTGGTCAGAAGAAGGTTCTTTTTGCAGTGGTCAGTAGTAATAGTCAATATAGAGAATCTTGACTGGTCAAAGTCCTGAGAAATAGTGATTATGGAATATTGTGATATGTTGCTTTCTTGACAAGACATAACCTTTGTACTGAAATAACAGAAGCTCTGGTTATCTGCACAAAATCAAGGTCAACACATTCAAAATTCCAGCACAGATGTGGCTGAGAAACTGTTGGAAATTTAAGGGCACTTCTTGTTATGGGAAGAGGAGTGCATTTTTCATCTGGTATCTGGCTGCTGCCTATGTCCTGGTACATGGCCCCACATCCAATACACATGGGGGCAACTCCAATTGGACTCAATGAGGTATAAACAAGATATAAAGAAGATGACATCAGTGTGAAATTGTAAAGTATTGCAGAAGTCCCAGGATAGCAGAAGTTGGTAATATGATCAAGGTGCACTGTATACATTTATACAATTGTTAAAGCATACAAAAATATCTAAGTTGTAATACTATCACAAACAGTTGTCACAGTCTTGAGAAATCATTATAATTCTTTCATTTTAACCAAATCTCTACTGAAATATGTGGGCTTACATGGGCACTGAGTCAGGTCCTAACACCTCCATGGCAAACACTTTATTAATTAAACCAGCCCTTGATAGCTTTATTTCTAACCTTGCCACAGTGCCATATGGTTCTGTTCTTCTAAGTAATAGGAAAAACGGTGTGCAGTTGATGAAGTTTCAGGTTGTTTTGTCAGATAGTTTCCTCAGGTCATGTGCATTGGCTATTGAATCCTTTCTTAGGACTTTGACATCCTTAGAGTTTCCCCTCACCCCCCCCCCCATATAATAGCTCTCCTGAAGAGAATGTTTTCAATGTTTCTTTTCCTTCCACTACTCTAATTTCTTGTAGCATTTGTGGCTTGGAGTAGGAAAATAAGAATGATATTGATGGGATTTAATATTGGAAAGTAGAGTTTTTGGATTGCTGTGTGTCTTTTGCTTCCTTAATTATCTCTGATGAGTTGATCTGTGTCTGAGTTTGCTTAGAGAATGACCTGTCCTACCTTCTCTACCTGATTCAGCTTCACACCTTCAAGGCTGACATTACCAGCCACCTTAAGGTTCTGGAATAAGCCCTGATGGGCTCAGCCTCTCATTTGTTCTGCTTAGTACTACTGATGCTAGGACTGAGGTTCATTCTGCCTTCCCTTCCTCTGATTTCAACAGGCTTCACACAGTGTCACTTGCCTTCATTTACCCTCCTTAAATGTCAGCCTCCAGGGACCTACGGAGAGTTTAAAATCTAAACTCAGACTGCATAGTCATGGTCCTTCATGATGATATGCAACAGAAAGGAAGTGCTGAAACACAGGAATTTAGTCATTGAGTCCCTGAAGTTGGAGTGTGGTCTAACAATTCACATTTAATCATTTTTCCCAGGTGGAGCTGATACTCATATTGATGCTGTTGTCAGCCTTTGATATACAGTGGACAGTGGACTGTATCTGATTTAGAGAAATGAAAATTCACTCCTTCAGTTTTACCCTAATATGTCCTAAATAGATGATTAAAGCTGTATGAGAGCACTGTATTCTGGACTCCCTAAAGTGAAAGGTTTTTAATCACAGGGTCGTTTCTATAGATACAGAAACAACATTGTACAAAATCTAACACACTTTTTATAAAAGCCCTGAAGAAAATGCAAATAGAAAGAATGTACTTCAATGAAGATGACACACAATGAACATGTAGCCAGCATTACAATATCTGGCAGTCAAAATATTTCTGTTAAAATCAGAGATGAAACAAGGATGTCCAATCTTAATTAATATTGTGCTTAAGTCTGACAAAGAGCAATAATACAGGGAAAAGAAATAAAAGTTATGCAAAAAGGAAAAGAAACAAAATTATCCCTATTTGAAGATGATATGCCTCTATATACAAGAAACTCTAAAGAAAAGACTTAGAATAATTGGACAGAGCCAGAAAAATGGTTGGATACAAATAATCATAAGACAATCCCTTTATTCTAAAAGTAAATACCCAAGTCCCCCTGTTCACCCCCTCTCATACCTAGTTCTCTCTTTGCATCCATCTTTATTGACTAATGTCCTGATCTAAGTGAGATTCATGTATCTTCCCTTGAAACTTCCATAATACCCAGAATTTCTTTCAATCTGTGGATTGTAGCCTGGATATCCCACACTTTATGGATAATGCAAATTTACTAGTGAGTAATATCATATGTGTATTTCTGGTTCTGGGGTACCTCACTCAGGATGATATTTTCTAGTTCCATCCACATGCCTGGAAAATACACGATGTTTTTTTTTTTTTTTTTTTAATGGCAGAGTAGTACTTCACTTTGTAGATGAACCAAATTTCTTTTTATTTATTTTTATTTTTTAATAACTAGTAAAATTTATTTGAAAAAACTCAGTATTGACAATTTTTAAGTCATCAAAATTATTTATAATAGTTAAATGCCTCTTATATAAACATGATACCTTCTCAAGCTAAAAGTAATATGCATTCAATCAGTTTTTAAAATCTATTTGAAACATTAAACATGATAGCAGTAGAAAAAAATCTCTTATGAAGTCCTCTATGAAAGGAAATTGTGACAGGTTCCTGATTAGACAGAAACTGTTCCATCTCCAAGGGAAAATACTCAACTTAACTGTGGCTTCATAAATGAATTGAATTGGGTAGTGTTCCTTCTATTTCTATTTTGTGTAATAGTTTGAAGAGCACTGGTATTAGGTCTTCTTTGAAGATCTGATAGAATTCTGCCCTAAAACCATCTGGTCTTGGGCTTTTTTTTTGGTTGGGAGAATTTTAATGATTGCCTCTATTTTTATGTTGTTGCTGTTTTTGTTGTTGTTTTCAAGACAGGGTTTCTCTGTATAGCCCTGGCTGTCCTGGAACTCACTTTGTAGACCAGGCTGACCTCGAACTCAGAAATCCGCCTGCCTCTGCCTCCCGAGTGCTGGGGCTAAAGGTGTGCTCCACCACCGCCCAGCTGCCTCTATTTTTTAAAGGGGTTATGGGACTGTTTAAAGGGTGTATATGATCCTGATTTAACTTTGGTATTTGTTATCTATCTAGGAAACTGTCCGTTACTTCCAGATTTTCCAGTTTTGTAGTAGGATCTGATGATTTTTTGAATTTCTTCAGTTTCTATTGTTATATCTCTCTTTCCATTTCTGATTTTGTTAATTTACATACTGTTTCTGTGCCCTCTGGTTAGTCTGGTAAAGGTTTTATCTATTTTGTTGATTTTCACAAATAACAAGTTCCTGATATTGCTGATTCTTTGTATAGATCTTTTTGTTTCTACTTGATTGATTTCAAGCCTGAGTTTGATTATTTTCTGCTCTCTACTCCTTTTGGGTGTATTTGCTTCCCTTTGTTCTAGAGTTTTCATATGTGTTGATAAACTGTTAGTGTATATTTTCTCCAGTTTATATTTGGAGGCACTCAGAGCTGAGTTTAACTCTTAGCCCTTCTGTCATTGTGTCCCATAAGTTTGGGTATGTTGTGTCTTCATTTCCATTAGATTCTAAATATCTTTAATTTCTTTATTTCTCCCTTGACTAAGTTATCATTAAGTAGGACATTTTTCAGCTTCCATGTATATGTGGACTTTCTGTTGTTTTTGTTGTTATTGACGACCAGCCTTAGTCCTTGGTGATCTGATAGGAAGCATGGGATTATTTCAATCTTCTTGTATTTGTTGAGACCTGTTTTATGACCAAATATATGGTCAGTTTTGGATAAGGTACCATGAGATGCTTAGAAGAAGTTTTATTCTTTTGTTTTAGGATGGGATGTCCTATAGATATCTGTTAAAAATCATTTGGTCCATAACTTCTGTTAGTATCAATGTATCTCTGTTTAGTTCATGTTTCCATGATCTGCCCATTGATGAGAGTGGGGTGTTAAAGTCTCCCACTCTGATTGTGTGAGGTGCAATGTGTGGTTTGAGCTTTAGTAGAATTTCTTTCATGAATGTGGTTGCCCTTGCATTTGGAGCATAGATGTAAAGAATTGAGATTTCTTCTTGGTAGATTTTTCCTGTGATGAATATGAAGAGTCTTTTCTTATCCTTTTTGATAACATTTGGTTAAAAGTTGATTTTATTTGATATTAGAATGGCTACTCCAGCTAGTTTCTTGGGACCATTGCTTGAGAAATTGTTTTCCAGCCTTTTACTCTGAGGTAGTGTCTTTCTTTGACCCTGAGGTGAGTCTTCTATATGCAGCAAAATGTTGGGTCCTTTTTCTATATCCCATTTTTTATTCTATGGATTTTTATCGGAGAATTGAGTCCATTGATGGTAATAGGAATTAAGGTAGAGGGATTCTTGCATCCTGTTATTTTTGATGTTATTTTTATGTCTGGGTGCTGACAGAAACCAGATGGATCCTGTCCCAGGCTGCTCCTTGGTTCCTGTGAACTGAGATCTGTGGGTGAGTCCCTCTGAGCATGACTTACCTGTGCTCACAGGCTTGTTAGCACACCTAGGAGACCCACTCTCTTCTAGTGGTATTTGGGTAAGGAGCACTATGGCACAGGATCTGCTCCTGGCACTGGGGCACAAGATCTGCTCCAGATGCAGACAGAAAGTAGAAGCCTTTTCCAGTGGTTTTTCCCAGAGCATATCCAGTCAGTTTCCAGCCAGTCAAGACTTCTTTAACTTTTGAAATAAACCTTTCCCATCTGAGGTGGTGGTGAAGTCTGTGATCTCAAAGACTTTGGACTCAGGCTCACTGTCTACTGACATCTTGCAGAGCAGAGCATCTGTACCACATTTCTTTATCCATTCTTCAGCTGAGGTACATCTTGTTTGTTTCTAGTTTCTTGCTATTACAAGAGTGATATACTGGGACACTTTTTGATATAACCAGGGAGCATCAAGGTTCGTTAAATAAATCAGACTCATAAAATCAAATATAGGGTGCGTTTGCTTATACATAGGTTGCAGAATTTATGTACACACATATAACATGAAAACTGAAGTCAATCTAGGTCACTAAGGGAGAGTATCAGGAATAGGGATGAAGATGAAAGGAAAGGCTGTGGTGGATGGATCTGTTCAAAGAACACGATACACAAGTATAAATCTTTGCTGGTGAACCCAGGACACAAAGTAAATTTGCCCTGACAATCTTGTTATTGAGTGGCTTTTGAATTTGTTGCTTGGGTTGTATAACAATCAGTTCATCTCTCTGTGGGATTCCTGTATCTCCTATCCTCCACTTCACTTCCTCATACCCTTCCATCCCTCCGAGCATCTTTGCAAACAGAATTGTGGATTTGGATCTTGTTTTTATACCTCTTGCAGGCAATAGCCCCTCACCCTGTAAGACAGGCCAACTAGCCCAACTGCTTTAGGAGAGAAGACGCCCTGATTCTAGAAATAATCAGACATCCAGAGTATTTTCTCTCTCCAAAGAAAGTCTGAGTTGGAAGAGAATTGCTTTCTGGAGGTTATTTTTATCTAAAAGTTACCTCTCTCTTTCCGAAGCTCAGAGCTAACTGGTTTTCTCCTGTGTTCCTGGTCTTCCAATCTTACTTCTTTGTTCCCAGCCCTTCATCCAGGGCAGCAGGCAGCTCATACCGAATTATTAATATTTTGTCAAATGGTTTCCATTGTGTGAAATGGATAATGAACACACCATTCTATTTCTTTCTCTGAAAATCTGCTCACCAAAAGGCTTCAATGATAGTGCATGATATAAATTAGGGAAGTCAGTCTATCCTTGTTGCTGATGTAGTATTTTTATTACTTAATTAAATATTATGAAACAAAAATCCCTACATACTGTAATCATTTTCAAATATTCACTCTCCTGCCAATAGCTATAGCTTGTCAGGGTATGGAGACAAAGCAAGTTGGCAAGATGGTGAAAAACCTGCAATTGGCAGCACAGACCATTTCTCTGCTGCCAATTCCATGGTCAGGTGCCTGCGATTTGATAAGATATGAGAAGAAAATGTGTTGCTATGATTCAGAACTTTATCGAAAGCCACTTCCTGCTATTTTAATGTTCTGGATCCCAAGTCTACGCTGGCAAAGATTTTCAAGTAATGTTGCTGTCTCAGTGGGGTTTCCCACATACTGTATCCTGCCAAATTGGGAGCAGATATGTAATAGATAAACAGGATAATCATATGACACAGTATGAAGCCATCTTTACTTTTATATAAACTGTGTTATTTAGTATATTGGGTTGGACAGATGACTCTCCAGCTGTGTCAAAAGGGTGATGATTGGGATGTTTCTGAATCATCCTAGAATAATGCTGATAAACATTCCCCAGCCTCTGATGACTTTTGAATTTGCTCATTAGCATTAATTTCTATTAAGATGAATATGAAGAAGCCGATCATACTAATAATGGCAGATTTGGTGCTGGAGAGAGGGATAAGTGGTTAGTCCTTGCTGCTTGGGCAACAATGCATTTGATTCACCGAACCCATCTAGGGTGGCTCACAACCCCTGGAACCCTGGGTCCAGGGTATTTGACATCCTCTTCAGGAATCCAAACATAGCTCACTCATATGTGTATCTATCCCCATAGAAACGCATTAATTGAAATAAAAACTCTTCAAAGAGAGGTCAATCAAATTCAGCTTCACCTCACATTCATCCTGTCCTTCCTCAGGGCTCTGACCTGAGCGCTGTCTTTCTTCATGGTGCTTACTGACTGGTGGACTGAGCCAGCCGAGCAGTCTCTATTTTTCTCTAGCCATTCTGGCTTTCCCTTTCTATCTAGACCACTTTTAAAATAAAAATTCAAATCTATTTATGTATGAAAGTATCATCACTGTGATGAAGAATTGTGATGAGTTGTTCAAAAGCAATGTCACTTTCACAGGAATCTATGTGAAGTGATTGTCTTTGGCTTTGAGTCACTATAATGGAATAGATAAATAATTGGACCAGAAATGAAAAAAATTGAAATTACCTCCCAGCACACACACTAACCTTATGCTTCTTGGGGCCACTGACTTCTCTCTGGATATCTTCTGTAAAATAGATAGATGCATTATGATTTACATAGTGTCTAATTTCCAGGATTCTCACTAAACACCCAACACATTTATCCCAAGGAAAACTGATATTTTGTGGGTTTCTTGAGAAAACACAAGCTAAGGGAATGCAGGTGTGTGATTTTGGGAGTCTTCATTAGAGAATTCCTATCATTCTCACAGTCAGACATTTATCATTCTTCCTAAGGAATATGACTAGGAGATCTCCCAGTGCAGCACCATGCATTGTACTATATGGTAAGAGTTTAGTTTACATTGGATCATAAGTCAGGATGTCCTCAGGTACATCACAGCCTTCAGGAAGCTAAGAGTAAGATAGGATCCACATTCAGAGACCTTCCTCAAATGTTAGTGCCAGTGCTCTTAGTCCCCCATTTTAATGAGGATTCTGTGGTTTCTCCATGCCTGGATTTTATTCTAACCATCTGTGGTGTTCACTAACAAGAAGCATGTCCCAGTGTATTAGCTTGTCATCTGCAGCTCAGAAGAGCTTCTAAAACAAGACTCTAGCAAAGCTTTAGTTGTGCCCATAGTTACCCCAACCTAGTCAAAGCTAATTTTAATACCCCCACATAACATTGCAAGAAAGAAATTACATGTGCAAAGCAGCTTTAATGAAGATATAAAGAACCTGTGTACACTTAGTGCCTGGTGTTTCTGTCTCTCTTAATCAGAGCAGGCACATAAGCTCTTTAACGGTCTGTGATTAATAAGCACTTGCTCTAGGGCCACAGAGACTAAAATAAGATAAACACATATTAACAGACTGGGGACAATAACAGAAGGAAGTACCACTGGTTTGAAAGGCACATTGACTCCAAAGGAAAGGAAATGCCATTGTTAAGCCAGAATAGGGGAGGGGACCAAAGGCTGATTTTATGGAAGTAATTACATATTCTCATCATGTTTGTAACTAGATCATTACAGAAAACATTGAACCTGGAAAAAATGTTACTAGGGTTAATGGAAGGAAGACAGTTTGTCCCCCTAGGCTTCTGTGGACTAGTACATTAGTCTTAATATCATAAGAACTACTGGAACCACTAGGCTCTAAATTGAAATAGGCAGACAGTTCAAACATGACATCAGTCAAATTTTATTTGTGGTATCCTATGCTTACAGTATCAGGAGCAGGGATGACATGAAGGAGGATACTGTAGTATGGCAGGGCCTGTTCCAAGAATTAAGTAGTTGTAAGTCCTTTGAAATTGTCCTCTATTGCATGAGGTAAGAAATATTCTGAGATCAAATGATGTTTCCTTATAGCTCCAGATCCACCTTATCCCATGGCTCTGTGGTTCCTTGATCCTTCAGGAACATGACCTGGATCTCTGTTGTCATGGAAACATAGTCTTGTCTGTTTCCTCACCCTGGTCCTTTCCTACTTGATCCTAAAATGACTGAAACTGGAACTTGGGTGTTCTTAGCAACTGCATGTTCACATCATCTAGACAACACCCCCTTCACATATTTATAGAACAGGGAGCCAAAAAGGGACAATAAATACTTCACAGAATTTTTCTGTGAAAGAGTATTTCATAGTATGCTATAAATATTTGAACATTCTAAAGGGAGAAATTGCAGGTACCAAGCACTAGTTAAAAGTTGATCTGAGTGCATGGAAATAGTACTGCATTTATAACAGAAACATATCAATTCAAACAAACCTATTAAAAGGCAATCACCTAGGGACCGAGAATTGATCATTAGTATTTATTACCTTTCTATTCCTTAAGACAAACATACAATAAAATGGTAGAAAACGTCAGCTGTTACAAAAACACTAACTTCAAAGTAATCATTTTATTTTGTCTGAAAACCTAATAATGCTGAGAGCAATCAGAGAGGAAAAGCCATATGAACTCCAGCACATGTTCCATAGAAATCCCTGAGGGGATTTCATCTGTCCTTTGGAAGAAACCCAGTTTTATGCATCAGAATCTAAGCACAATATAATTAGGCATCTCCTTTCTCAGTTCTTTTATCCACAAGGTTTATTTCATCAAGCTGTCCTCAAGATGAAGTGTGGGGACATAGACCTATTTGGAAATCCATCCAAAGGGTCTTGCTTACCTAAGCCAGGGGCCAAGGAAGGAAGGCCTCTGTTTGTAGTTTCTTCTCCTGCGGGGCATTCAAAATTGGTACCATGGGCAGGATCCGCTTTACATAAGTTTCCTTTAAACTCCTTATGCCAATGTCCTGATTGATCAAAGACTGTGTTCTTTCAACATTTTGTGAGAATGAAAACTGTTTGAACACACTTGTGCTGAAACTTGCACAGAGCTGCTTAAGAGTCAGTAAAAAGCCATTGTTTGAAACCCATGGACATGAGAAGAGTGTTTTCTATCTTGTTGCTCTAGTTAGTCGTTTGTTGTCCACAGAACTGATGCCATCCTTAGTTACATCACACATGACTTAACTAGTTTATTTAACAGTTGGTTCAGTGATCAGTACAGGAAAAGGATAGGCTAGGTCTATCTCACCATAGACACTTTTCATTCTGATGAGACTAGACAGCTCCACATACAGACCATGGATTAAAACATCATTTGCAAAGTACTGAAAATAATAGTTTATCAAAATTAATATATTTTTTCCAAATTTACTTCTTATGCATTATTCAACATTTATATTACTCATTATATTACAATTTTCTGTATTTGTTCTACTTTGTTATAAATTTCCACAACTCACTTTTGTGAAAGGTATGAGGAACAGAACACGCCATAATATTGTCTCTTTATTCTTACTTATTATCCAGAGATGCTTAAAGTAGTTGGCTGATTCTACATGAATTAAGAAAATAAGCACAATGTTTTAAAGTCATTTTATTCCTTTTATAGACATAGTGTATGCTTGCTATATACAAAGTAGAGTGTACAAAAACAAAATTAATGTGAAAGTAACTCATATTCATATTACCTTGAAATTACAACTGTTAGCATGTGGTGTAAACACTGCATTTCCTCTTATTTTGAAGATATGTAAATAGCTCAGTAGATTATATATATATATATATATATATATAGAGAGAGAGAGAGAGAGAGATAATAGACAAATACAAATTCATAATTTTATACTAACACATAACCTTCTTTTGGAACATAGAAAACAGATATTTTAAATAATTTCACATTTACCTTTTGAAAGAGCTGGTAATATTTTATACTAGTTTTCTCTTTGTTACTCTAATAAATGCTTGAAATCATGAGTGTATAAGGAGACAGTCTGTTTAGGCTTACAGTCTACCTTTAGGTCAGCCCATTGATTAAATGCTCCTTATGGATGCTGATGACCTATGGAGGTAGTGTACAGACAAGCAAAACATGTTTCACTCATTGCCAGGAACCAAAGAGAAGAGACATTTATGGGTATCTGGGTCATACAATAAACCTGCCACTCTGTCAAAAACAAAAACAAAAAACAAAACAACAAAAACAAACAAACAAACAAAAACACTAAGTTCTCTGACAGTTCCAAGTCAGATGTCATTTACAAACACACTCATACTAATATCCTAAAAGCTCTAAATGTACATGTAATTACTCAAATAATATGATGTTTTTAAAAAGTTTGCTTTTATTTTTAATTATGCAATATGCATGTTGTCTACATGGGGATTTGTGAATCTGAGTGCAATTGCCCACAGAAATGAGAAGAGGGTGTGGGATTCCCTGGAACTTCAGTGGTTGTGAGCTGCTGAATACAGAGGCTGGGAGCTGAGCTCAGGTCCTCCATAAGAGCAAAGAGGGCTTCTAACTGCTGAGCAACCATCTGAGCATCCCATCAAATAATATATTTCTTATGAGAAAGTGAATATAAAAAAAAAGTATGTGTGTGTGTGTGTGTGTGTGTGTGTGTGTGTATGTGAGTATACATGTATGAAAATGATATAATGTTCTTTATTTTGTATACTAATTAAAGTTAAACTTAAAAGATAATTTAAAAAAAATATTCTAGGTGGTAGAAGACAAGCTGAGTCTAAGTCATTATTTCACTGAGGTGATCTATGTAGTTTTATTGTTCTGATCAATTTCAACTGAAATATCCTGATCATCAGAGATACAATCTAACCCTAGAAGCTATTATGATTTAAAATCATCTTGGGTATATGTTTATCAGTTTTTGTTGCTTTCTCCAGGTCAAAATGACATGGATTGTAGCCTCCCCCAGCCTTGAGCAGTCTGGCTCAGACCTGTTCTGCCATTGTGAAGTAGACCACCTAGGGTGGAGTCTTCTGACCTAGATAGGTCTATTGTTCTGCCACCTGAGCTCTACTCCAAGATGCCACTACCCTCTGAGAGGCTGAAACCTGTCTTCCTGAGATAAGCAACACCCTGGACCAAGTGCTGACAGGCTGGCAATAAAGCATCAAGAGCCTGGTATGGTGGGGTATGGGCCTTCCCTCTTTATAAGCTCAGACTCTTAAGTAAACATTGGGCCTTGATCAGAATCTGTCTTGGTCTTGTTATTTCTCCTGCCATTTCCTCCCATACAGCTCCAGCCTCCCACTCAGGAACCCAGTTCATGTGGCTGTGGGCAGCTACAGGTGGCATCTGATCAGGGACCTGAATATTGGAGGACCGACTCAGAGAACACTGTCTGGGAGAGCTCTATGAGAAGATTAAGAAGAAGATTTATCCAGCACAGTAAGCAACATTTCGTATTAATGCTAGCTCTGGCTTTAAACTTCATCTTTTCAAAATTGTTGCTGCAAAATTCTAAACAGGCATTTGTCCACAGACAAGAACTGCATCAGGCAAGAGGAGTAGGGCTTAAAATAATAAAATAACAATAAAAAATAGGGAGATATACAAATGACATGAGAGAGAGAGATCAAGAGAGAAGAAAAATAGATTTCGGAATTCTCCCAGGGATAGAGGGAAATCCAGAGATGTCCAGTCTTCTTCTCTCTGGCCCCTACAGGAGATACCCTTCGTTCTGGTTACATCAAGTTCTTTACCTTCTCTGTATTATCTGTGTTTGGTGCACCAATATGTCCACATGTCAATTCATGTCTGTTTTTGTTTCGTTGTCTAAATGACTGTTGTTTGATGTTTCATGTTGAAGAGAAAAAAATGGTTAAAACTTTATCCGCTGGCTATCCATCTCTTGATTCAGTCTCAGTTTACACAGCAGAGGCTAATAAAAGGTTGCCCCACACCTTAGCCAGGAGTAATGCACAGTATGTTGTGATTTCATTTGGTTCTTGACTGGTCTTAAAGGTATAAATATGCTCTGCATGTCTTGGTGATAGAATTTTGACTTATAAGTTATTAAGTATGATTAAAAAGGTGTAACATTGGTAACAAAAAAGTTATCTTAAAACTGGTAACTCAGGGTTGGAGTCCTTTTAAACAACAACATGTGGCATAAGCCAGCCCAGGAAACTAGGCCTCTAAAGATACTTCTAAATTGGGATAATATTTTATGTAATTCTTATCCTAGAAAGTAGACTTATAAGAGATAAGATTTAAAACAATGTCTTTTTAATGAAGCATTAAAATTTGCACTATCATGCATTCATATGTATGAATTAGCAGCCAAACTTTGTAACATAAAAGTGATGTTTCTGATATTGATTTTTAAAGATAATAAATTGTTTAAAATTGGGTTTTGCTTACTGAAAGTTTTATATATATTCTAATGTTGCAAAAGAAACTTAAAAATTATGGTTAAAATTGCCAATGTTCCATTGACTGCAGTTTGCACTTTGCATTTTGATTGAAAACTTAAGATTTTTAACTCACCCATATATTGTAATTAGGATGACTACAAGAGTAATCATCTTATGAGAGCACTAATGCAGCTCATTGCAGGCAGCCAGCCATACAAAGCAAAGACAGACATATCTAGATATATTCATCTTTGTGCAGAAATTGGACTCTCATACAATCAGTTTGGCTATGGTTGCTGCCTTGCAGGGGACTATAGTACAAACAAATATTTTTTCACAGTACTAAAGGTATAAGGAATGTTTTAAGTAGAGTCATCTTAAGAAATACTGTCCAAAATTGGAGAAATAAACAGTCAAATTATTCCTCACTACAGGAGAGATAATATTTGGGCCAGGACTCAGGCAGTATTTACCTTTGAGCTCAGAGCAGCCTCAGCAAGGGTTTTGTGGCTTTTCTTTTGTTTCACACTAAACCTAGGGAAGTTCTTGGGACCTTGCCTCACTCTGCCTTCAGGGGAATTTTTTTTTTAAAATTAAACAACATTGTTGCAGATCCATCCAGATGTTGTTCTAAATAAAGTTTAAATTTAAGATTTATGAAAAGTCAATGAGGCTGTAGGATTCAAAGAGGGGTTACAGTCTTGTTTGCTTACTCCATATAAAATTATTATAGATTTGGAAGTTTGTTTTTTCCTTTGCATCCTGATAATTGTAAAGGGTTCATTTCTAGTGAGCTTGTGACCATTAAAAGGTTTTGCTTCTAGGTCTGGCTAATAGCCTTACATTATGTGAGAAAAAATTTTATTGTCTCTGCTTCAATACAAGAAGCTAAGGTTTTGAATCTTTCAGTGTATATATATATTTTTAAATGGAAAGTATTTTATTAACTAATGGCTCTAAAGGGAAGTTTACTTCAAATCTCTCACACAATGAGTTTTAAAGTTCTGGGGAGTAGCTGTTGCTCCAGAAAACATTCAGAGGCAGTGTGAGGAATTGTCTTTTAATATTTAGAGTCTTAGTTATCCTAGAAAATTGTGGTACAGAAAATTTAAGAAAGAAAAATGATTTGCTTACTTCAAATTATTCTCAAAAGCTTGCAGATGTTAATTGGCTAAGACCTCACCTTAAGGTCTTGTTGGAAGTTATTAAGAGAGATACAAGTTAACTGGTGAAAAACAAAAGGCTTTCAGAAAATAGAGGAAGCTTTTATAATTAATTGTTATCAATTACAATCAATGGTAATCTAATATTAGCTGCTTATTTTAGTTATTGTTACTAAATATGTCCACAGAAATTTTTGGCAAAAGAAAACATTAATGTAAAGTCATCTTTCTTCATCTCCAAGTAAAGTTTTAACATCCTATTATAAGGCTGCTGTGGGCTTAATAAAGAATTGCAAGATAAATTCGTGTATTTTGGAAAAACAACAACAAAAACTGTGTCTTAAAAACCTGATGAAGCACCTGGCATGGTGGCGCATGCCTTTAATCCCAGCACTCAGGAGGCAGAGGCAGGCAGATTTCTGAGTTCAAGGTCAGCCTGGTCTACAAAGTGAGTTCCAGGGCAGCCAGGGCTATACAGAGAAACCCTGTCTCGAAAAAACCAAAACCAACCAAACAAAAACAAAAACCAAAAACCTGATGAAGCATCTGTTCCTTGTTCCAAACAGCAATTAAATTGGTTATTGCAGAATATTGATATTTGGCCTACTGCATAGCGAACATTTTAGGTAAAATTGATAATCATTATCTTAAAGGTAAGTTGTTAAAGGTTGCTTCTATGCATGCTTTTGTATTTTCTGTAAATTTATGCATGCATGCATGCCATATACTGTATTTAAAAACAGCCCTTCAATGGGAAAAAAAAGTATATGTGAATTGGATCGCATGTTTATTCTTTGGAGTTTCCTCCTGCTTCAGCACAGATAATTAAATTGTGTGCTGTAACTAGTGTTTTAAAATGTTGAATAATCAAGCTTTAATTAGTATACTAATAGTCAATATATAGATACAATTGCTTAAAATTGTTTATTTTTTAGATACTACAAATTCCCAAATTTGCAATTGTTAAAATGCTGTTCTTTTAAAAGACTGTCTTTGGACATTTAAGAACTCATTCTAGACTGCCTGGACAAGATCTCTAAAGGCAATGCCACGCTAGATTTATATCCCAGGTAGATTATAGGCCTTACACGAGAATAATTGGCCATATAATCTCATTCTTTACATCATCAAAATAGTAATGGCTTGAGATTATATCTTGGTATTTTTAGAGCATGTGCATGTCAAATTGTTAAGATTTATTCTCAGTGTCCTCAGTTTCTACCTATTCCACATAATGGTGTTAATTCTTGAGGACTTATACCTAATCAATTATTTCAAATGGATACTCACATTTCTGATTTTAAAAAAATGGGAATAAAATAAAATATGCACATGTGGCTATTGATACCTTTTCAGGCTTTCTAGTTGCAATGCTTTACAAGAGAAGCAACTAAAAGTGTGATTAGTCATTGCCTATGTTAATTTTTTTAATGCTTTGTGTTTAAATCTGATTAAAACAGATGTTGGAACTGGCTATTACAGTCAAGTATTTGAGATGCTTTGTCAACAATTTAATGTTACCCACATTACTGAGAATTTTTATAATTCTCAAGGATATGATATTGTGATACTTTAAAAACTATATCTTTCTTTTTTGTTGTTGTTTTGTTTTGTTTTGTTTTGTTTTGTTTTGTTTTTCGAGACAGGGTTTCTCTGTGTAGTCCTGGCTGTCCTGGAACTCACTCTGTAGACCAGGCTGGCCTCGAACTCAGAAATCTGCCTGCCTCTGCCTCCCGAGTGCTGGTATTAAAAACTATATCTTTCTTTAAAATAAAAGAAGGGGACGAATTATATCCCAGTGCACATTATTTAAATCACACTTTTATTTTTAAAATTTTAGAATTTGGATGTCAAAGAACTTGCTGAATGCCTTCTAGTATCTTAAAAGTAGGCATACTCATGCCTAGGTGAGATGAAAAAGATCCACTTATTGGCATACAGCATGATCCTGAAGAGGTACTTAATATGGGGAAGAGGGCATGCTTGTGTTTTCTCCACAGAATGCTGCAGGAGCATGACAGCTGCCAGAATGATTCATGTGACCTGTAAGTTTGCTGAGTGCCATTGTAAGATCAAACCAGAAATACCCCTATTCCAAACACGGGCTGTTCGCACATCCCAAGAACCCACAAGAGACCTGTCTTGATGCAAACTGCAAGAGGGATTTTAATCGGAGCTCTGGGACTACCCGTATCCCACGCAGGGGACAGGGGGGTCAACCACGACACTCGAAAATTAGGAGCTTTTATAACAATGGGGTAGGGGGGTTGGGGAAATTGGGGCGGTTTTACATGATTGGCTAGTTTAAACATCAGCAAGATACCTAGGTAGCTAACTCTAAGAGACAGGGGCGGGGGGGGGGGGGGGGGGGGGGGGGGGGGGGGGGGGGGGGGGAGGTAATCTACCTAACAATTAAGTCATGTGCTACCTTAGGCAACCTCCTGGGGCATTGAGACATTCCACAAAGGTTGCTGTAACATTCAGAGGGCGTTGGGCTATTCTGTGATTGTTCCAGGAAAGGCTTGCCCCGTACCTAGGGCCATCGGTTAGTTTAAAGGTTCACTTTCCCTCCTGACACAAGGGACTCTATTTTGTCTTTGGTTATGTACTACTCTTTCACCATGACAATGGTGACAAGAAAGCTGTATTGGGTATATGTTCTTGACCCACCTTTGCTTGCCTTTGTCCCAGATTAGACAGCTGCTTTGCTTTAAGCTTTTTAACCTTGTGGGACAGAGAACATAAGAGACTGTGGAAATTGACTTAGAAAAATTATTCTAAAGGAGGAGTTATAATGACTCTTCTCTTTCCTTTAATTTGACCAGTTATTCTAACTCAATCATGGACTAGTCTAGTAATAATTCCAATATTAGAGGTTCCTATTATGAAGATAGCTAAAAATCTTTATTAGCCAGCAGAGTTAACTTGGAGCATAGCCTATTTACATGAGAAGTAACAAACAGCTTTTCTGCTGATTCCCAAAGCCACCATGAAGCCAGAGCTTGGGCTTGATCATTGCTAATTTGCAACTGAATAGATTACCTGGACTTCCCCACAGACAGCCTTAATCCTGTTGCTTTTCAACTCTTGGCTTTGTATTTCAAGCAGGTCAGTTACCTCCCTGCAGGCTTGTCTTCAGCAAGCTTGCAGACTTGCCTTCTGCAAGTGCAGGTGGCAGAAATTCATCGAAATGAAGAGATGCATTTTGAGTACATATTTGGCTTTGCTCTGATTGGAAAAAAGGTGCACTATGAGGGCTTATAACCAATGACAGGCCTGAATTATTCAATCTAAAACAGAGGCATGTGCCAAAACACCACGGTTTATTCATAATAACACCATAGAGCTGTTTTTTTTGGCAAAATAAACACAAACAAGCTACACATGCCTCCAGGATGGATAAGAATAAGTTCATAGAAGACCAAAGTCCCAAGCCAGGTACAGTCACCAGCCACCATAATTTCCAGTCAGGACCATGGAGCATAAGTAAATTTTATGCCCCAGACCAGCTAATTTTTATTATATATTTAGGTAGGAATTGTAGCCTCCCCTAACCTTGAGCAGGCTGGCTCAGAACTTGTTCTGCCTTTGTGAAGGAGACCACCTAGGGTGGAGTCTTCTGACCTAGATAGGTCTATTGTTCTGCCACCTGAGCTCTACTCCAAGATGCCACTACCCTCTGAGAGGCTGAAACCTGTCTTCCTGAGATAAGCAACACTCTGGACCAAGTGCTTACAGGCTGGCAATAAAGCATCAAGAGCCTGGTGTGGTAGGAAATGGGCCTTCCCTCTTTATAAGCTCAGACTCTTAAGTAAACATTGGGCCTTGATCAGAATCTGTCTTGGTCTTGTTATTTCTCCTGCCATTTCCTCCCATACAGCTCCAGCCTCCCACTCAGAAACCCAGTTCATGTGGCCGTCGGCAGCTACAATGGATAGTAAATATGATGAACTCAAAGACATCATCTATCTGGGTTGCCATCAGGGTTTACCAGGTATTCCTTGAGACTTTGTACTTTCTTGTGACTCTTAACTGGTATTTCTGGTATTTTTCACCCTTCCCACCCCTTGAGTTGTGGTTTCTTCCTTTAAATACCCCCTTTATCCAGCTACTCGGGGCCCATGGTCCTGTGTATACCATGTGTCTCAGAGCGCTCTTGGAATAAAAGTCCTCTTGCAGTTTGCATCAAGACCATTTCTCATGAGTGATTTGGGGTGTTGCCTCTCCTGAGTTAGAATGTGAGGGAGTTCTTACGTTTCTGGGTCTTTCAGGCTGATGGTTCCATATAACTTGAATTTGTGATACTGACTGAACAAAGTAAGTGTAGAGTTTGCACATTTCTTCCACAATGAAGTGGGATGGTCTTGCAGCAGAGAGACTTCAGTCAGTCTGTTCAAACTATGACCCCAGGATCTAACAGCCAGATAGGGCTTATTCCTTACCCTCTACAGTGTAGTTGCTTTTAGAATGATTTGGTGGTGTTCTATTCACAAGGTTTTTCAGTATTGATTTAGGCAGTGTTAAATTTGAGGCTTTGATGCTGAAGAATGGACATTGAAGATATACTCGTGTTTTTAACAGTTCGTCAAGGTGCATCAAGTGAAGGTGCACTCCCTCTCAACTTCTTGATATCTCCTTTTAGGGTGGCCAAGATGCATTACTTCCACTTTTTTCCTCTCATCATCTACTCTCTCTGAGCAGTCTTTACCTCTTTCTCCATCAGCTTCCTGGTCTTCCTATGTCTATGCAGTGTAGGACTTTCCATGTTGGTTTTTAATAAAAGTCATCTTGCCATATACTATGACTGAAGACAGCATTTAAAATTTTTGTGGTCACCTGTGCAGATAATTTCAGCAAAATCAGAACAACTCACAAGCTATTACTGAAGAATTATGAAGAAAAAATATACTGTGTGTGTGTGTGTGTGTGTGTGTGTGTGTGTGTGTGTGTATGTATGTGTGTGACTAATTTTATTAGTTACTTTTGCAATTCTGCATGGATGAGAATAAAATACTTAAGGAAGGATTTATTCCAGGTGGCAGTTTTGAAAGGTTCTGACCTTTATTGATTTGCTCTATCATTATGTCCTGGTTGTGGACATGAGTAGAAAGAAGCTTCCTCACCTGCACTTCCCACAGGAAGTAGAAGGAGAAAGGGGAGAGTGACTGGGTTCATCCTTCAAAGGCACACCCCCACTGTCTTCCAAACAGATCCTATTTCTCCAAGTCTCTTCCATTTCACAAAATATCTCTACTGGCTGAGGACAAAACTTTTAATACATGATCCTAGTGGATGGGGACATTTCATATTCACACCATACATACCAGCAGCAAGAGCAACCAACAGGTATGCGACCATCTTTGGCTTTGAAGCCCTGTGAAGCTCCAGTGTCTATAAGTTTCTACTGCATCTCTGGCTGCTAATTCCATCCTTCTAACCTTTAATTATTTTGCACATTGATGGCTTGTTTAGACACAGATGTAGTTCTACTTTATAGCATACATTAAAGTATAAACAACATAAAGTGCTTCTAAATCCTTCTCCTCCAAGAACATCTGCTTACCTGCTCTTTAGTCTGATAAGATCTTGATGAAAAGTCTAGGTCCTTGTTTCCAGAGAAAGCTGTGGAAAGGAGAGTAGCATTAAATGCCCAGTTAACTCATCATGATTTCACAGGAAGTAGCCAAGCAGCATTGAGAGGAAGAAATGGTCTTTGGCCCTTATAGTTGCACAGTTCCAGAAGAGAAAGGCAAATACCTTTCCGTTGACACTGTGAAACCCTGTTGGTATGACCTCCACCAATCCTGTCTTCAAACAGAAGAGATACTTCCCTGGTTGACCACCATGCAGGCCATGAATCCTTGTTTATCACTGAATATTCTTTTGGTAAAGAAGCCACTTCATTGATGCACTGAGAGTCACTTTGGCTCTTAAATTTACCCCACATTGCAATCAAAGAAAGTCTTTTCATTTTGTCTGTTCATTTTGACACTGTCAAAAAACTATAATAGCAACCATCATGATTCCCACACAAACTAAAAGTCTGTCTTCCAGTGTTTGCATGACCCCACTAACAGTGGTCAGGATTGCTGTAGCCACCACAGGCATGGTGGAGGAACCAGTTTTATGACAGCTCTTTATACATGTGTGTGCACCTTTTTATCAGGAAGTGATTTCCCAAACAATAATTCCCAGTGAGAAAATTCCTTAGATTTTTGTCATAAACTTCTGTAACTATTTTAATCTATATATTAATAAAGAAAAATCTTAATTTAATATGATTTTTCCTCTTTTATGCCAGCATATATTAGTTTTTCCATTCTTTATAGAGAATAATTCTCACTAACATTTACAGCGAGTTTCTCTAACCTTTAAACAAGGTTCACTAAGTCCTTAGGATTTAATTTTTCTTTTTTCTTTTTCACATTTGAGTATAATCATAAATTAATTTTGCTCTAAATTTCTATTAATTGGAACAATGGATTATGCCATGGCTAATCCTCCAATAATAACCGGAGATTAGAAGAAAGGAATTTTCTCTTTATTTTAAAAGCATTTTAATTATTTTTAAATTAGACAAATGATACAACCAGATGAGTTAGGATAAGGAAAATGAACAGGAGTTGAGTGCAATTATATTAAGGTAATAATTTGTTCTGTTCTTTTAAAGAATAGAGCAAAGCACACAAGAAACTTCTATATTAAAAAACACAAAGTAATTCCTACAAAACCAAAATATATATGATCCCATTATAAAATTGATCCCGATTATAGCACAAAGAAATTACAATGAAACATGAACCCAGAACCTAACACTACTTTGTGGTAAACTTTGGCAAATGAGCTCTGGTCCTAAAAAGCCATGCAGCCAAACCTTGTTTTTCACAGAGCAGAGTACGAGTTCAGAGCCCTAGACATGAAGGATATCTGCAAGGAAACCTAACTCTCAACCATGTGGAAGATCAGACAGAAACGAAAATGAAAGACACAGTCCCGCTGTCATCCTTAGTGTCCTGTCTTAGTGAATAAATCATTGTGACTGGTACAACAGAGTGCCAGGGGATTCACTGCTGTGAATCAATCAGGCTCACAAGAAAAGAGCAGCCTTTGAAATGCCCAATGTGAACATAGTGGACCTCCATATAAATGTAACATTTTGGGGAGGAGGCTAGATCCAGGTAAGCCTGTCCTCATCCTGTCTGTAGTACACTAAGGGGCAGGCTCCCTTCATGAGACCTTCTTCCACCAACACTAAGTGTTACCCAGGAACATGTGGGTTGGACTACATCCTGCCATCAACTCATACACCAGAGAAGTGGGACATGGAAGAGAGTGAGAGCAAAAGAGAAAGTCAGAAAGAGCAAAAGAAAAGAGGGCAGGAGAAAAAGGCAACAATGAGAGATGGGGATAGAGAAAGAGAATACAGACAGACAAATGGAGAGAGAAAAGAGAGACAATCTAACAAATAGATGGAGAGAGAAAAGAAATAAACAGAAAGAAGCAGAACTGAGAGAAGAGACAGAGAGGAAAAGAATGAGAAAAACAAATGAAAGAGAAGGGAGTGGAAGCAAGAAGAGGGAGACAAATGCAGACAGACATGGAAAAGAAAGATGCAAAGGGAGAAAGAGAGTTAGGTGAAAAGGGGAGTAAGGCGCTGAAAATTCAATATGTGAGACCTCATCTGATACTACACAGGAGGCAATGAAAAACTACCAGAAAACCTGAAAGTCTATCTTTACTTTTGAGAAAACAACTGGAAATGTCATGGGAAGTATCAAATTTCAGTAATTAGAAGACATTCGATAAAGGCTTGAAAAACAGACAAATAATGATGTTTTAAAAAAAGGATACAAGGAGCAAAATTGGAAATGCATATAACTGTGATGGACTGAAACAAACATTGACTATAAAGAAAAAAAATTAAGAATCTAATGGAGGTATTTATTGTGTCTGAAATGAAACCACCAGGAAATTATCAGCACTGACCTGGGACCATTGAATGTGCTGGTTGAAAGAATGAAGAAATCATTCAGAAAAATCAGTTCATAGGCAGGATTTACTGTTGTTGTTGAAGGAAACAATACTGTATTGCTATGTTTACAATGTTCAGAAGAAAATACAATAAGACCAATGAGCATTACAATGCCCTGAAATGTCCTTGAAAGAAAATTAAACTACATCAAATTAGAAGACTGTAGCATTCATGAGTCCTTTTCAGACACTGAAATTTATTTACATGAAGAAAAATTATTTTAAAAAAAACATGAAGAAATTGAAAACATTATGAAAGAAATTTCTTCATAAAAATGAATAACTAAGATTAGACAATTTTAGTTGTATAGCATGGTATACAAACCTCTATGAAATAAAATAATTTGACCAACAAAAAGCATACTGATTTATGAAAATAAATAGCAAAGAATTAACTCCTCATTTTTAAAAATCGAGCATTGCAGTATGATCTAAAAGTTATATGTAGGGATTTAAAATTTCTTCATATATGTTATAATTTATTTTTAACTTTAGAGAGAAATAAATACCATATTTCATGCATTTCACAGAAATAAATTCAGTGAGTCCTTCAAAGTTAGTGAAATGTCACTCTATGTTCAAATACAATGAAATACAGAAAATTGAAGTCACTCATTATTTATAGAGGATTTTAAATGCAATCCTGTATTTTATAAAAAATATTAATGTATATTCTTATACATATTCTATAGTTCTTTATTATTTAAAGTCATGCAAATAAACAAAACAATCATTTTTCCAAGATCGTAAATAATCAATGAATAAAAAATCATAATTCCCCCAAATCAATAAATAATGATCCATGTAAACATTTTAACTCACTAATAATGTAGCCAATGAAATTTCTAAATGAAATCTTATGTTCCAATTAGCAAAGTATGGACACACACATACATGCACACACAATACCAGTTTATTATTAAATGCTTAATATTTAAGTTAGTACAGAAGACTAATCAGTGTTGAAAACCACCACAAAACACTTTAGCATTTTCTTGATGGTTATTTGTTCAATTGACAGATTTGGAAAAACACATTAACTAGTATTTATTAAATTCTTTAAAATGTTTTTATTCTTTGATACTAATTACATTTTTTCAAAATGTATCTTTTGAAAATACCATAGGTGGACAAATCTTGCTACATTCAACATTTACTTTGAAAACATGTATTTTTTGCAATAACATTCATTGGCTCATGTTTCAAATGTATGCTTCTAAATGTTTTCAATTATTCTCCCTCAGGCTAAATTTATACATAAAATGTTGGCAGTTGATGACATCAACAGATATGTAGATGGACAATTAGCTATGTTTTTTGATCTCTGCGGTCATCATACCTTATAGAACCAACTAAAGGGCAGGAAGGTTTATTTGAGCTTATGGTATCATCAAGGTAGGGAACAAAGAGCTCACAATAGCAGAAGGGTGCTGTGGAGACTCTCAAGGTTCCTCTCATCTCAGCAGAATCAGAAATTCACTAGCAAGAGTCCTTAACCCCTGCACTGACCTACTTTCATTTATGAAGACCATGAAGATGACTGCCAAAATAAGACCAATGGCTGAAAGGTAGACATTCAAAACAGGAGCGTGTAAGAGAAAGCTCAGAAGTAGAGTCCTATAATGCAGGGTATATTTTGGTCAACTTCATAAGTCCCCATAGTCTCACCAATTCTAACATTGCTGTCTAAGTCCACCAATCTCTTCTGAGACTCGGGGCCATATTAATTATTAGCCCTTGTAAAACCAAATACAAGGCAAATACTTCTCATATAAAATAGAACAGGGTAAGCATCCCAATTCCAAAAGGAAGGAGAGCAAAAAAAGACTGGATCGAAGCAGCACCAAGAGCTAGTGGGTCAAACATTAAATCAGAGGTCCATGTTTGGTGTGGTGGTGTGAACAAAAGTGACCCCATAGGCTCACAGGGAGTAGCATTATTTAAACAGATTAGGACATGTGGCCTTGTTGGAGGAAACATTTCACTGTGGGATTTTTTTTTTTTTTTTTTTGAGGTTTCAGAAGCTCAAAACAGACCCAGTGACTCACCCTCTTTCCTGATGCCTGCTGATCTGGATATATATCTCTGGACTCATTCTCCAGCACCATGTCTGCATATGTGCTTCCATGCTTCCCACCATGATGACAATGGATGAAACCTCTGAAATGTAAGCCAGCCCCAATTAAATTTCTTTCATTATAAGGGTTGCCCTGATCATAGTGTTTCTTCACCACAATAGAAAATGTAATTAATTCATCTGGCAACTGAGCTGTATGTCTCATGACATACCAGTTCTCTTGGACAGCACAGTGCCTATGTTCCCAAAACTCATGTGGACCCCTGAACCCACTCCACTCCTCCCCTGCAATTTTTTTTTCAGTAGATGTCCCACATCCCTGGCCTCTCTGCAGCCTAGAAACTCCTGGATGATTTAGAGTTTACTCTCAGAGCTTCAGGCACCATTGTCTCAGATATCCTTCCAGGAAATCTGAACCATCTACATATTGTCTTATTTCATAAGGCTCTAAGTACATTCTACTGTCTTCACTTTAATCGCTTTAAGAACAATACCTCATTTGCCCTCTGCTTTTAGCAATACCTGGCCTCAGCAAACTTCATATCTTTCATTCTTCATGCTTTTGCTTCTGATTATGAACCAAACTGAAAGAAATCCAGCAATAGTCATGGCATGCATGTTATACTTTCCTGACAGTTTCTCTGCTAAAATGAGTCCATGCCTTTTAATTCAGCCTCAGTCAAATCTTCAGGCCAGGATAACCAGACAGTTGTTAGTCAGAATGTAACAGGAGAGGTGTCCAGATCCTCATTCCCAGAGATCCAGGAGCATCTTCCTTCCTTCCTTCCTTCCTTCCTTCCTTCCTTCCTTCCTTCCTTCCTTCCTTCCTTCCTTCCTTCCTTCCTTCCTTCCTCCCTTTCTTCCCCCCTCTTTCTTTAACTTTCTGATCCTCTCAATTCCCAGAAAATCATCTATTTATCTCTGCTTACTGAATTCTCAACTTTTTCAGTCAATATCTCCTCATTTTTCCAACTTCCTTTTACAAATCACTTCTTAAAGGATGACATTTTCAGGTTTAGTGAAAACAGCTGCATCTGTCTGATGTGGGCTTTCCTATTTTTGTATTACTTTGACACAATGTCTCCCAGAAACAATTTCAAGAAGAAAGACTCATTTTGGCTGACAGTTTCAGAGGCACTGTCACTATGATGAACAATGCATGATGAACAGATAGAGCAGACTCTCCATACATAAGAGATAACCCAGAGACAGAGAAATGCAGGGAACAGGAACTGGGTATCAAAATCCTGAACTGGTAACCAGATTCTACGAGTTAGTTTCCACCTCCTCAAGGTCCAACAGATTCCCATGGAGTGTCACCACTACCAGAGGAATAAGCATTGTGGGATATTTTCTCTATTTACATTTCAAATGTTTTCCCCTTTCCAGATCTCCCCTTTGTAAACCCACTACACTAAGGCATCAAACACATTCAGGCCCAAGGGCCTCTCCTCTCACTGATGTCCAACAAGGGCATCCTCTGCCATATGTGCAGCTGGATTCCTGGGTCCCTCAATGTGTACACTTTGGTTGGTGGTCCAGTGCTCGTGAGCTACAGGGGATCTGGCTGGTTGACAATGTTGCTCCCTCCATGGGGCTGCAAGCACCCTCAGTTCCTTCAGTCCCTTCTCCAGCTCCTTCATCAAGGAACCTAAGCTCAGTCCAATAGTTGACTGCAAGCATCTGCCTCTGTATTTGTCAAGCTCTGGAAGAGCCTCACAGGAGACAGCTATATCAGGCTCCTGTTAGCAAGCACTTCTTGATATCCTCAATAGGGTTTGGTGACTATATGGATCCCCTGTGTGTGTGTTGGGGGGATGTTGTCTCTGGATGGCCTTTCTCAGCTCCACACAACATTTCAACACTAAGACTATTACATTGATTTCTATTTTTCTGTTGAAAAATTATCAGAGGCTATGGGAATATTCAGTAAAATTGTTTCCATATTTCTTCCTCTGAGTATTTTGTTCCCACTTCTAAGAAGCATCCACACTTTGGCCTTCCTTCTTCTTGGGCTTCATACTGAAATGTGAATTTAATCTTGGGTATTCTGAACTTTGAGCTAATATCCACTTATCAGTGAATCCATATTGTGGGTGTTCTGTGATTAAGTTACCTCGCTCAAGATATTTTCAAGTTCCATCTATTTGCCTGCGAGTTTCATGAAGTCATTGGGGTTGTTTTGTTTTGTTTTGTTTTGTTTTTTTGGTTTGGTTTTTCGAGACAGGGTTTCTCTGTGTAGCCCTGGCTGTCCTGGAACTCACTTTGTAGACCAGGCTGGCCTCGAACTCAGAAATCCTCCTGCCTCTGCCTCCCGAGTGCTGGGATTAAAGGCGTGCGCCACCACGCCCGGCTGAAGTCATTGTTTTTAATAGCTGAGTAGTATTTTGTTGTGTAAATGTACCACATTTTCTGTACCCCTTCCTCTGTTGAGGGACATCTGGGTTCTTTCCAGCTTCTGGCTATTATAAATATGTCTGCTATGAACATAGTGGAGCATCTGTCCTTATTACATGTTGGAGCATCTATATGCCCAGGGGTTGTATATCTGGGTCCTCAGGTAGCACTATGTCCAATTTTCTAAGAAACTGCCAGACTGATTTCCAGAGTGGTTTTACCAGCTTGCAATCCCAACAATGGAGGCATGCTCTTCTTTCTTCACATTCCTGTCAGCATCTGCTGTCACTTGAGTTTTTTATCTTAGTCATTCTGACAGGTATGAGGTGGAATCTCAGGGTTGTTTTGATTTGCATTTCCTTGATGACTAAGGATGTTGAACATTCCTTTAGGTGCTTCTCTGCTATTCGGTATTCCTCAGTTGATAATTCTCTGTTTAGCTCTGTTCCCTATTTTTAATAGGGTATTTGGTTCTCTGGAGTCGAACTTCTTGAGTTCTTTGCAGAAATCGGATATTAGCCCTCTATCAGATGTGGGATTGGTAAAGATCTTTTCCCAATTTGTTGGCTGCCATTTTGTCCTATTGACAGTGTCCTTTGCCTTATGGAAGCTTTGCAATTTTATTTTATTGCAAAGCTTCTGTAAGGAATAAGCATGTAAAACATGAGTCTTTGGAGGGTGCTTCAGATTCACACCATGACCAGATGGGGAAAATAGAGAGGGAGGTGGAGAGCAAGAGGGGGGAAGATAAAGTAAGTAAAAAAAAAAAAAAAGTAATGTTTTATCGTATTTAGTAAGAACTTCAGCCCCATTCATGGTTTGCCACTGAATATTCCCATAGCCTCTGATAATTTTTCAACAGAAAAATAGAAATCCATGTAATAGTCTTAATGTTGAAATATTGCTAATGCCTATGGTATATATATTTCTGGAAGGACTGAAAGTTCATTTAATAAAGAAAGACTATTCAAATTCTTAAAGTTGTTCAGATATTCATATGTAATTTACATATTCTGCTTTGAAGTTTTAATAGTACAAAATAAAGTCATATGCCATGTAATGTTCTCACAAAAATGCTTCAATTATAGTTTGACATGATGGCATTTGCTGGAATCCCAGCACTGCAGAAGCTGAGGCAGGATCAATGTGGGGAACATAAAGAGACACTATGTCACAACAACAACAACAACAACAACAACAACAACAACAACAACGCAAACCAAGCAAAGAACACTACAGTTTAACTACAGTTTTCTTTCTTTCTTTTTTTTTTTTTTTTTTTCAAGAAAAGGCTTCAGTATCAACAGAGGTAGTAGGTTTGAGTCTGAGACTTGCCTTTGCCTAGGCTCGTAACCATCTGTTCAGAGTAGCCACTATGAAGAATTAGACATTCAGTGTTTGTTTTACCATGCCTAGGGTCTTGGAATAAGTAAAAATTTCCAATGTGAAATCCAACTAACGCCAGTCTGTTCTGTCTTCCCATAAATTATCCATCTCTCTCCCATGCATTGAATGTCCACACATAATAACTTTTTTCTCACTATGCTAACCGTGCCTAATTAACGCCCAGACTTCCAGAAGTTCTTGGTTAATAGTTCATTGATTGATAACATAACCTTTTGATTTATTGCTCCTTTAATTATACATCTGCCATTTCCTAAGAAATGCCCACATGGTTACATCCACCAAACCTCTCCTGCTTCTTCCCATATCTACACTTTCAGCATACCAGTGACCTTCTCTGCTTTTATGTTCTACAGATTTTAATTTTTGATTAAAGAACACTATATTCCTTAATTCTTTAGCAGGCAAAAATAAAAAATTAAAAAAGCCACCCTTTATTCCTGTGACTGTTCTCTTACCTTACTGTTGAATTAAGTATTCTAAGAGGAAATTCCTTTTTTTCTACATTACATTCTTTTTATTTCCACCAAAGATTTTAATACCTGAATGTTTCAATTGCTTTTAAATTTTCTTGGAGAAACATTTCTGTTAGTCATCTTGGGGAAACCAAATAAAATGCCTGTGTTTAAGTGAGACATTCAGAAACAAAAACTGCTCCTTTTCACTGCTGCTATAATGTAATATCAGTAATGGACATTTATCTTTATTTTAAAAAAATCTTTTACAGAAAACTTATCTTTTAAAAATTGGAACTCTGGTCCTGGAGAGTTGGGAATTAAGAGTGCTTGCTATTCCTGCAGAGGACCAGAGTCTGGTATCCAACACCCACACCTGGTAGTGCATAACCTCCTATAACTTCTGCTCCAGGGGATCATGCTCCCTATTCTTCTGGTCTCTACAGGGGCTTGCATGCTAGTGTATGCTTATTCACACACAGACATATCAATGAAAATGAAGTGAAAATCTACATAAATATGTAGTACTCTGAAATCCCTAACATAGAAGAATTTCTCTCTTTCATTACATCAGAGCAAATAATGTTACTCATTTCCCCCCTTAATTCAATCTTAAGTTATTTCAGCTTTCTCAAAAGATTTTCCTTGCTGCTGCTGCTGCTGCTACTGCTGCTATTGTATACAACCCATTGTCAATCTCAGGCCAAAAGAAGAGTTTTTGTTGTAGACAAAGACAAAAAGTACCAGAACAAGTTACAATGTGAGTTCCCAGACTCCTAAGTCCCTGTGTGGAGAGAAATCAATGGGCAAGCCCCACATGACTCCTGTTGGTATCAGGCCACAGAACATGGGGTGGAGAATATAAAAATCTGATATATGCCAGTGAATGTGCATGTATGGGGTGAAGAGAGGCCCAAACTGCTGATGACAAATTAAAATCTGAGTTTATGGGCTCTGGATGTAATGTTTGACATCATATCTGATGGCTCCCACAAGGGAAGCTCCCAAATAGTTGGCAATAGTTCATATTGAAGCCTAGAGTCTACCCCTTTATAAACTTCACTTGCTAAAACATTTAGCATTTCTGCCATTTCTGTGGTTGTGGGCCTGGCTCTTCCTTGCTTTGCCAGCTGAAAGTCTTGGTTCCTTTGCAGCTGCTGACACTGTTAGCAGTCTGTGTTCTGAGTTAAAGCCTGCTTGGCTATCAGAAAACTCAAACAGCCCACTGCAGCTCCAGGGACTTCTAACATTAATTCACCCATGTGTGCTGTGGGGTGTGCTTGGCTCTTGTTTCAGGGGAAGATTACAAACAAAAAATGTTAATAAGTTATTTGTTTTGCCCATAGTCACCCACCAGGTAGTGACCATGAACTTGGTGGTGGCTTCCCATGCTTGGCTTTCAGAAATTAAAAAGGCTGCTGGCTCTATTTTCTGCTACTCTCAATTTGTTCTTGCCAGATGTAATGCAAGTCTACAAATAGAATTGTGTAACCTGAAGCAGATGGGTAAATATTTTCTCACAACAAGCTGGACACAGCCAGATGAGTACTTGACTTTGTGTAGAAGTGTCGAAACTATGAACACGTAGAATTTACTCTATTCTGTTGCATTCTGAATGTGTACTATTTTAAGCCTATTGGTGCTGGGGTCATGCTATCCTAAATGCATCCTTCAGTACACTAGGGCTGTCTACCTAAATGCTGAAGATGGGGAAGACAGTGCTGAGCTTCCTTCCCTCAACTCTAGATGACAGTGTTAGTGACTTTTCTATGGCTTTAATAAAACACCATGACTGACACAACTCACAGAAGGGAGAGCTTATTTGACACGGTTCCAGAGGAGTAAGGAGCTGTTATGGTAGGAAAGCATGGTAGCGAACAGTGGATGCAGTGGCTGGAGTGGGAATCATGCTGGGAAACCACATCTTCAAAGGCTACAGGAAGCAGAGAGACTAACTTGAAATGGCTCACTAACCTGAGTGACTAGTATAACAAGTTTTTAAAATTAGGTGTGTTTTTGTTATAGCTCCTTTCACCTTCCATCAACACCTTTTTGTTCCCATTAGAGGAAGATAATGGGAAAAGTAAAACAAAACTCAGTAGAGATAGAAATATTCAAATGTGGCATTTGGATTGCCTGAAGCATTTTGAGAGCTTTATGTATTTGGCACCTGCATAAAAAGCGAAGTTGGTAATACCAAGAAGTATACCTTGGTAAGTTGTTTTGTAGGCAGATTTTTTTTTCAACTTTTATTAGATATTTTCTTCATTTACATTTCAAGTGTTATCCAGAAAGTTCCCTGTATCCTCCCCCCTCCCGGCCCTGCTCCCCTACCCACCCGCTCCCACCCCCTGGCCCCAGCGTTCCCCTGTATTGGGGCATATAAAGTCTGCATGACCAAGGGGCCTCTCTTCCCACTGATGGCCAACTAGGCCATCCTCTTCTATATATGCAGCTAGAGACACGAGCCCAGGGGGTACTAGTTAGTTCATGGTTATTCTTCCACCTATAGGGTTGAAGACCCCTTCAGCTCCTTGGGTACTTTCTCTAGCTCCTTCT
>LR749557.1:1921161-1976637 GCA_902729485.2 Mus minutoides | reverse complement strand
CAGGATCTGTTGTTATGTCTCCCTTTTCATTTCTGATTTTGTTGATTTGGATGCTATCCCTGTGCCCTCTATTGAGTCGGGCCAAGGGTTTGTCTATCTTGTTGACTTTTTCAAAGAACCAGCTCCTGGTTTGATTGATTCTTTGGATAGTTCTTTTTGTTTCCACATGGTTGATTTCACCCCTGAGTTTGATTATTTCATGCCGTCTACTCCTCTTAGGTGACTTTGCTTCCATTTGTTCTAGAGCTTGCAAATGTGCTGCCAAGCTACTGGTGTAAGCTCTCTCCATTTTTTTTTATAGGAACTCAGAGCTATGAATTTATTGTAGGCAGATTTTTAATGTCTTGTGGAGGCATCTACATTGGCTTCCAGAAGTGGTAATAGTCAGATTCTGCAACCTGATTTTTTTTTTCATTCAGCTGTAACAAGCAAAGAGAAAGCAAACCATATTTGTGTCCTGCATTGTTTCAGGCAGAGATGGTGCATTGCCCCATGACATATACTGATGTGTGGATTGCTCCTGGCAGACAACTCATGTTTACATTCTTACCTTCCTTTTACCTTGATGGCTGGCAGCTTCTGCAGCTGCCTCTCTCAATATTCTCTAGGCAGCTTTTCACCTGTCTGTGTCCATGTGTGTGTGTGTGTGTGTGTGTGTGTGTGTGTATGTGTCTGTGCATTTCCCTAAACAGTTTCTCTAGTTACTCATTAGTGGTTTCTAAAATAGACACTTAATTATGTATGCAAATATATATATATATATATACACACATATAATTGTCTCTTATCTATAGTATTAATTTATAGTTCTTTCTTTCTTGCCTATTATATTTCTCACTAATATTTGAACCGTGTTAGAGTGTTAGACATTTTGTATATACAAAACCCTTTCAGGCTGATTCTTACACTTAAGGGACCAAGGGAGTTTGATTTGTTTAGTGCTTGTCGTCCTGGTTACAGTATTGCAGACACTTCGTACATGAAAATATGGAGGTTCTATCTTTCCTTAAACAGTCTCACCAGCAGCTTATTTTTGGTTTCTAAAATATCCCCTTAATAACCCACACTTTGATAAGAAGCCTTGGTCAGACACTTCCAATGAGTGTAACAACCTTCCTCACCTTTTAAAGCATTTCTCAGAAAAGGAATTCTTTATATAACTAAAGCTGGATTTTAGTACTTCCAGATGAGATTTTCACTGGGAGAGAAGGCATTTACACATAAGTTCTAGGTAGATGGACACAAGGCTGGAGGAAGCTATTGAGCAAGAATATAGACATGGGAAGAAGAGGCAGGGGGCACAGGAGACAGATTTACCAGCTCATCCAGTGTCTGTGTGTTCTAAGTCACATTCGTGATCTAATACAGCATTCAACCTGTCATTAGGGCTGAGTGATTAAGGTAAGAATTCTCATGTTGCATTTTGATAGACCTAGGTCAAAAAGGAACAAAGTGGTTGTTTTTTAACAGTTGAGAAAAAGAACTATTGCTATAAAGAGGGATACTCTTGGCTGTCAACAAGGATCTATGAGCCAGCAAAGGAACAGAATGTTTTCATGCAAACTTTCTAAGTAGTGCTGTTCTCTAAGCCCATCCCAGTGCACTGTCTAGACTAATAGTCTCTAGGCAGATGCCACTAAAGAAAATAAAATGATGAAATAGTCATTGTCTCCAGGGAGGTAGGTAACTGTGTCCAGGTTAAAATTATCACAACGCTAGTGCCTAAGTCCTTTAAAACGATATAATTTGGATGTTAGCATCAGACAAAAAAACAAACAAACAAAAAACAGATATGAGCATAAAATCTTCCCTTACTTACTGTGTTATTCATAAATTTCTCCAATCTGAGCAATGTATGGAGACAACATCCCACAGGTGGTTGTGCTGAGCTCCTAAAATACCCCCCAAAAATGAATTCAACAGAAAATAAATTATTTCAAAATACAGTATCATCATGTACTAGGGTGTCTCTCATGCTGGATTACACATTCTATTAATTTTACAAATGCAACATTTTACATCTGTTAGTGTTTAGATGATCTTTTTACAACAAAATAAAGTAGATCACTCAATAGCATTTTATCTAGTTGTTTATTTTTTTAAGGTGTGTGTGTATGTGTTTGTGTGTCTGTGTGTGTCTGTGTGTTTACTATGTGAGTTCATGTACCCAGCTGGGCATAAGGGAGCATCAATCAAATAGATTTGTAAATGTTCCAGGACTGAAACCAGAAGAGTGTAACTTTTTTCCTGAAGAAGGAAGACACAGACAGTGTGGATAAGGAATCTGAGCTCACCAAGTCTGTAAAAAAAAATACTGGCTCCTGCCTAGTAAGACCACAAGGGAGTCACAAGGCCTCTTTGAGAGTCTGTTTTATGTTTTGTTTTGGTTTGGTTTGGTTTTCATTTGACCAGGAAACCACTTTGCTTCTGTATGGAGCTGGTATAGCTCCCAGTGAGAAAAAGCAAGTTAGCAGACATTGGAAAGGGTGAACTATTTGAAGGTAGAATTGTATGTGTGCTCTGTATGCCAGTAGGAATCACAGACAGCATTGCTTCTAATGGAAACGTCACTACATCAGTTTTATACAAATCCTTTAGCAAAACTGAAAGTAGTCTCCTGCCTCAGCGTCCCCAACATGTCCCAGCAGGACCTGGATACACTTCACTACAGCTCCTGCTCCAAGTTTGGCTGTTGCCATTTTTTTCTGATTATCATTTTGCTAGGAGAGAGGTTTGTCTTCCCAGATCACTGGTTTACACCATGGCAGCTCCTTGTCTTTCAGAGCTAATATTTTACAATTCTAATTTGCACAGATTGTGAAAAAAATTTTCAGCAGTTTTCCCCTTTGCTAGCTCTGGTTCATTGATTGTTAGAAAGCACTTTCTTAGCAGGCATTCTAAAGCTCAGGAAAGTGGAGAGCAAAGCGTTCTTAATTGATTCAGTTCTCTTTTCTGATCAGTCTCTCTCTAGAGGATTTCCTTGTAAGGCCCTTGTCGGTGTCCTATGTCACCTTTACCCTCTCAGTCACACTGTGGCTTATATGTTTTACAGGAGTTTGACCAACTCTCAGCTCTGGCTGTGGTTAGCTTTCTCTTAGGATAAAAATAGTTTTCTGCCTGTGGGTACAAAAGGATACACCTGGTTCCTAACACTGGGCAGCGAAGTCAAAGACAGCATGTGCTCAGTAAAGAAGCACGTAAAAATGTGAAATGAACATTATATATTTCTTAGGAAAATGAAGCTACATGTACCTTATACTTGGATAGACTCTGTGCTCTTATGCCCATATCTACTGCAAAAACACTAGTTCATATTAAGAAAAATAAAAGGAATAGTATCATAATTCAAAAAAGTATAGTTTTTGAGTTAAACACAAGGAGGCTTGTCTTTGTAAAAACTGATGGAGAGCATTTCAAACCAGAATCTACACACTTGTAACAGAAAAGAGTCACATATGAAAGCATCTGACTGTCCCTTTATTCTTCCCAGAGATCATCTATTTGGATTAGAAGTCAGGACAACATGGAGAAAGAGATGGAGATGAGGGGGTTGGTGTCTACATTTTGTGAAAGTCAGGACAAAAAAAGGAAAAAGAATAATGGAGATGGGAAACTAAAACTTAAGGGAATAAGAAACTGTGGGGGTACATCCTAAGAAAAGGTTAATGAGGATGTATAAGAAGAGTCAGGATGCATGTTGTTAGGAAAAAAAAAACAGAAGGAAGTAGATTCACTTTCATACATTTCAGTTCAGAATTCTGACAAGCTGAGCCAAAATTACAGGGGTGAAAGAGCTTGAAATTTCTCAAAGTATTGCCCAGGAATGCAAACAAAGTGGCTTAAATAGAAATCATGAAGGTTCATCTGAGGATGTAGTCTAAACTGCAGGGACATCATCTTCTGCTTTGACTGTAGTTAGACTCAGGGGGATGTGATTGAGTCCACAGCAGCAAAGGGGAAGCAGGAAATTGAGCTACATGTAGATGCTAGAGGTGTGCAAAGAGGGTGAACTTGATAACCTTGCAATAGGGTCATGAACAGAAAGAATGAGCATTCCTTATGCTCAGATGGATTAATAGTTGGGTGTTTTGATGTAATCCAAAGGAGTTAACACAATGACAGCTGGAGTCAGCATAAAGAGACTAAGATGCTCAGGTGCTTAGCTTAGGGCCAGATGAGCACACTACCCAAGAAGTCAGCTTCCTCCTCATCTGCTCCCTGAGCCTGGTCAGATGTGGCATGAGGTAGTAAAGAGTGTGATATTTATAAGAAGCTGAAAACTCAAAGGTTACTTTAACAGAACACAGGCTGCATAGTTGGGTACAGAAACAATAGCAGGAATGAAAAGTGTTTATTGATCTGATAATAATATCTTAATAGGATTTACATATTAGAGCCAATCCTGGTTTGGAATTCAGGAAGCCAGTCCACCTGACCTTCATTCTGCAGAAATCAGACTGAAAGGGCACACTACAAGTTAGGACCTGACACATGACAAAGGAGAGAGAAGTCTAATTCCTTCTAGTCAAAAGCTTCATACATAGCCTAGAGGGATTATCATTGCTTGATTCCAGCTCAAGCATAGGCAGAAAACTCACTTTAGGGAAAGCTGTTGAGGCTTCTTCAGAAAGTCCCACCTTCTCTTAGAGCCCCTGTTTCCTAGATGCAAATGACTGACCAAAGCTAAATCAAAATGAAGTAAGTTGTCTAAACAGATATATAACAGCCAATGAGATAGAATCAGTAATTTTTTTCCAACTTTTATTAGATATTTTCTTCATTTACATTTCAAGTATTATCCAGAAAGTTCCCTATACCCTCCCCCCTCCCGGCCCTGCTCCCCTACCCACCCGCTCCCACATCTTGGCCCTGGCGTTCCCTTGTACTGGGGCATATAAAGTCTGCATGACCAAGGGGCCTCTCTTCCCAATGATGGCCAACTAGGCCATCCTCTTCTATATATGCAGCTAGAGACATGAGCTCAGGGGGTACTAGTTAGTTCATGTTATTGTTCCACCTATAGGGTTGAAGACCCCTTCAGCTCCTTGGGTACTTTCTCTAGCTCCTTCCTTGGGGACCCTGTGTTCCATTTAATAGCTGACTGTGAGCATCCACCTCCATGTTTGCCAGGCACTGGTATAGTCTCCCATGAGACAGCTATATCAGGGCCCTTTCAGCACTATCATGCTGGCATATGCTATAGTGTCTATGTTTGGTGGCTGATTGTGGGATGGATCCCTGGCAGCCGCAGTCATTGGGTCCATCCTTTGGATTCAGCTTCACACATGATCTCTGTAACTCTTTCAATGTGTGCTTTGTTCTTAAAGAATCAGTCATTTTTAAATCCCTCAACCACACATCAGGGACAGATGAACTCTGTGCAGAATTCTAGTAGACTTTCAAGAAACTAACAGCAATACTCAAACTATTCTGTAAAATAGAAACAGGAAGAAATACTTCCAAATCATTTTTATTAGATCCAGATGTCAAAACCAAATAAAAACCCAACAACAACAAGCAAAGAATTAAATCTCAACAAAATAAAGGCAATAGACAACAAGCCCACAGTCAACAACATTATATGGGAAAAAAAAACTCAAAGCATTTCCACTAAAAGCAGAAGCAAACCAAAGATGTCATCTTTCTCCACTACTGGTCAATATATAGCTTGAAGTCTTAGGTGGAATGATTAGAAAAATGAAAGAGACCACGGGGATACAAAATAGGAAATAAAAAAGTCCAAGTATCCTTATTTGAAAATAGCATGATTCTGTACATAAAATATGCTAAAGACTTCACCAGAAAACTTCTACAATTGATAAACACACATCAGCAAACTAGGATACACAATTAACACAAATACCCAGTAGCCTCCCTATATATCAACAACAAACATACCTAGAATAAAACTAGGGATGATCCCATTAACTATAGCCTCAAACAACATCTTGGAATAAATTTAACCAAGACTTGTGCAATGAAAACTTTAAAACACAGAAAGAAAGAAATTATAGAAAACACTTGAAGAGGAAAAGACCTCCCATAGTTGTGGATTGGGAAGATTAATATTTTGTAAAATAGCAATTCTACCAAAATCAATGCACATTTAGAAGCACAAGACCCAGAATAGCAAGCAAATTCTGAATAGTGAAAATACTACTGAGCGCATCATCATTCCAGGTATTCCCTCCTCTCTCCCCCTCTCCCCCTCTTCCCCCTCCCCTCTCCCCTTCCTCCTTCTCTTTCTTTCTTCCTCTCTCTCCCTCTAACTCTCTTGGCATTCTTCTCTCTCTCCTTTTCCCCTTTGCCTCCTCTTTGCCATGGTCAGTCTCTCTTTCTACCTTCTCTCTTCCCCCCTGCCTTTCTATAATAAAGCTCTAAAACCATAGACAGTCTCTGCTCATCAAGGCTGTGCGGACTCTCACTTGTGTGGGAATCTCTCTTCCCTATGCCCTGGCTCCCATAACTCCAGGGCTACAGGGTGTAACCCCGGGGCCCCTTTTGGTTTTGGGGGCTGCCCCCTGTCCACCCACCCCCAGTCCAGTGGGTCAGAGGCTTGGATGCCCACCAGAGGCTGAGTTTGAAGTGACTGGCAGCCTTCCTGCGTCTTCCTGTCCAGAGCATAGCTGGAACTCTGGCCGGATGTGGGCTATCCTCCCTCCCCCCTCTTCCCTCGGGTCCCTTTTAGTTCCCACACACCCCCACAGTTAACCTGGCAATAGCCTGGTATACTCCTCCCCACATTTACCTGGCAACTGCAAGATAGCCCAGGCCACTATAAAAGGGACTGCTTGGCCCCTCCTCTCTCTCTTAAGCTCTCACCTCTCTTATTCTCATCATCTAGCTCTCCTTTCTCCCCCTCTCTTTCCCCCTCTTTCCATGTGGCAATAGCCAGCCTCTCTCTTTCTACCTTCTCTCTGCCTTTCTAAAATAAAGCTCTAAAACCATAGGACATCTCTGCTTAGAGACTCACAGTGTTGGAATAACAGAGCAGGCTTTCCTCTAAAGAGCCATGTCTAACTTCCTGCTGGAAGGCCTTCCTGTGCTCCAGTTATGGCTGCCAGCCAACCCAAGCCACCTGCTGAGCTAGCAGCCTGAGCTAGCCAGACTTTCTTGCTCCTGTGCTAAACTGCCAGGCCTCTCCCCCTACCGTCCCTTCAGCCTCCCGGGCCAGAGTCCCTCTGAGGACCCATTCTCAGTTCTTCCGTGACATAGCAATGTCTGGGATGTCCGAGACTGAGAACCTGTGAGGCCCAGAGACCCTAGATTGCTTCCTCTCTACCCCCATGTACTGGGGTTCCATGGCTTCCCTCGGCCAAACACCCACCCAAGCTGCAAAGAGAATGCACGTGACAGCCTCCTGTGTCCACCCATCCAGAGCACCGGAACTCTAGCAGGATGTGGATTCTCCCCCACCCCCTTTATTTCCCCATGCTTGCTGCCCAACACATAACATGTAAGTACTTATAAGTTTTAAGTATAAGATTCTAGATTTTGTTTAGGAAGCATTAAAACACCTAGAAACTTGATTAAATGGGTTCCCTTAAACATTTCAAACTGTTCTTAGAGCTTAATACTTTCTGTTCTATCAAATGCCTGGTAGGAGAAACACCAGCAAGCAAAATTGAAGTACTTAAAGAAACCAAGATAAATATGATACATCAGACTTATAAACACAAGAAGTAATTATCATCTTATAAAAATCTGCATAAATCAAATGCAACAATCCATAAACTCATGGGCAAAGTCATTGAGAAACACAGTACTTATAAAAGATGTTATATTCTCTTTAGCATATTCTAAATCTCTGCTACCATTGTTACAAATATCACCAGAAAAGTTATGCAAGTACGAAGAGCTATCTTCCTACAGTCCCCTGGGGCAAACTTTATTGCTAGCATCTGGATATTCTAGAAATTCATTTATATTCAAGGCTCAGAGAAAAGAGAATGGCTTGGTGCTTCAAGTGCTTTCTGTGCAAACATGAAGACCTGAGTTAAGATCTAAAACACCTATGGGGAGAAAAAATAGGTATGGGGGCATGGCTTTGTAATTCCAGCAATGAAGGGCAGGTGACAAGGGTGGATGCAGACAAATCTCAGGGGCCTTCTGGCCACCCAGTCTAGCCAAATCAGCAATCTGTATGCTCAATGAGAGATCCTGTGTCAAAAATGATGTATAAGACAACTGAAGAAGACACCTGATATCAAAACATCCTCTGTGCATGCCAGCCCCCACCCCCGCCCCCATACACATTTGACGACAGAGCTCCCCAGGGCAAAATATTTATCAAAGAAGAGAATCTCACACTTCCTTAGGTTGCTCCATCAGCAAATCTGAAGTTGTTAGACAAAGGTGTGCTGTCCCACCATCTGATTACTGCTTGCTCTTGTCAGTTCTCAGCTCATGACTAGAGTTGATTCCTGAAACAGCAGGCTTTTCACAGCCTGTTGCCCCTTCTGTTTTCGTTCATTGGCAACAGAGTGAATTTTCTGCTGCTGCATTATTTTTTCTTTTTTGAAATCATAAACTTTTAAAAGAAATTACTTAGTCCCATTTTTACAATTTCTTCCTATCCAATTCAAGTTGATAAAATTTTTGTATGTTATCATGGATGCATATGCAGTCACACACACACACACACACACACACATACACACACACACACATGGACATACACACACACACACAAGTGTAGATTGTAAGCGTTTTCCTTGCTCTGTGATGGGGATTTGTGTTTCCTGATATTTTACCGCCTTGTATTTCTCATTTGGCCATTTATTAGCCAAGGTATGAATAAAGAAAAGTTTAACTCCACGGAAATGGGATTGGGAAGAGGAGCCTGTCATATTGTGTACACATGTCAACCTGGGAAGAAGACTGATGGAAATTGTCCTAAGTTATCTTCATAGTGCTCTGAGTTTTCTATTGTCTTTATAACAAGCTCTCACACACTCAGTGGTATAAAATAACACACAGTTTTGAGGTCTAAAACCAACATAGTATCATGGAGTAAAAGTGAAGAGAAAGTCAATGTCTCACTCTATAAGCTCAAGGAACTGCCCATGAGGTCTGAGCCTTACTCTCCAGTTAAAGAGGATTATCACAAGGCTGCCTGTGCCCAGTAGCCCTAAAGGCTCAAGGGACAGTCATAGGGTCACAAACATTTTTTCTGGTGGCCCTATCTACCATACTCAAAGGCAAAAACTGTGGTTGTTCACCTCTCTCCCAGTGCCATCTCTCTGGTTATTTTGCTTCCTCTTCCTTCATGTAAGGGCACAGTGGGACCAGGACAGAGCCCAAGGTGATAACTCTATCTTGAGTCCAGCTGCTCCATGTGTAGCACAACAGAGGCATAACCTCTGGGAAGAGTGTCTTTAGGAGACCAGAACACAGGACAACATAAAAACTGTCTTACAAGAGAGCTAATTACTACTGAACATAGAAAGGTAGCAGACACAAAACTCAGAAAAGTTAAAGGCATGAAAAATGTGCTTCATCACTTTGATGGAGTCATTTTCCTGACCTAAATCAAACTGGAAGTTGAGAATGAATTTAGAATTTAAAATGGAAGTTTCAATGCCTCTGTGCAACCCGTATCTAACCCCATGTGAAGCATGTTCTCAAGACATATATATTCCTGAATTCTACAGAGCAGCTTCCCCCCAAGAGTGGGCTCTTCACATATCGTTTGGAAATATGGCCCAGTTAGGGCTGGAAAATAACATGAATGGATGACAACAGATATGTATTTATGTCTTGCAAACAAGGTCATTCTAGATGACAACACCCACTATGGCAAGCAAGCTGCACTTATATATTACCAAGTTGTGTTTTAGAAATTATTTTAGCCATTTTAAATATCATGGTGTGAGCTACTTGTTTAACTTTTAAAAGGCCAGCAGAAAGCTTAAAATTAATTTGAAGAAATATTTTTTAAAAACCTACTACCAATAAACAACTGTCAAAGCATGCAGCCGACTTTTCTCATAGTGAAGGACCATGATACAGGTAGGTAAGGACACAGATACATGCTCCACCCTGGCATCTCTGTGATGGAATAAGACAGAACCTGTTTCATTCTGTATATACTTCCAGTGGTAAGCATTTATTTTTCCAAGTATTATAAAACCATTTTAATGCTATTGTTTCTAAAACCAGATCTATGCTGAAGCACATTTTATGAAAGCAGCAACATATAAAATAAAATAAAATAAAATAAAATAAAATAAAATAAAATAAAATATATTGTTAAGTGCCATCATTTTTCTAAATAAACACTGAAGCTGTTAGGTAGAGATAGCTAGTAATGCTGAGATTGCAGAAAGGCAGAAAAAGGTTTCAACACACTCTGGATAGATTACAATTAGCATCTCTCAGTAAGACTTTCCTAATTCAATGAAGCCTGTATTTATATAGGACAATGAAGACATTTGAGACACCTCTTAACATTTGCTTTTTATGAATGTATGTGCAAATTCACTTGCAGCTTCTTGTGTCCTAGAAGGTTTGATTGCTCTTCTTCAAGGACAAGTTGTTCTATTTATCCTTAGTTGATCATAGCAAAACAACAAAGGACCAAAAGCTGGGAGCCTGGGACAGACTCTCAGAGAACTATTGCATTTCCTTCCAGAGTTTTGATAATAAAGAAGGGAAAAGATTATGGACAGCCTGAACCTTTTTTCTAACATGAGTAAAATGGAGCTGACGATGTCCTGAAATGTTAGTACACAGTGCACAAATAGATGCTATGCCTCCTCAGCAAGAGCTGGAAAAGCATTACAGTGAGAGAACTCAAGGGATGGTGCCATGCCTCTGCTCTCCCCTGGAAGCCAGCACCCCATTAAGTGATTTCTTCGATTTGATGCAAGTTACACTTTGCCTTCCTAAATGTACTAGTAGATATATCTAAAAACCTGAAATAAACAGAAACAAAAGCAAAAAACAGCTTTAATAATCCAAATTATAAAGCACCAGAAACTCATTCTAGGATATAAAATTCTTTATCCTAATTTTTTAACACTAATGTTTTGAGTTTCAAATGTCTGTCAAGTCCCACTCCTTATTCAAAAAGCTAAGGACCTGTGTACAAAAATGGAAATGCAATACATTGAAATTTTAATTTATAAGAAGAGTTTTGTGCTCTGAAGCATTTGTCAAGGGGAATAATCAAGACCCAAATCTTTTCCTTCATAAAATCTAATGTTTAAATAATGGGTTTTCTTATAAGAACACACACTTTTATAATTAAATAGAAATCAAAGGGACTTTGATGGATGACAGTGGAACCCAGTGCGATGTCAGCATTCAAGAAAAACCAGCCACCAGCCCTTGATTCCTTTAAAGCACTTTTGCATTTTGGTACATTCTAGACCAAGGATGATTTTACTTGGAATATCATTGATTGAAAACAGCTACAAAAATGTCTGCTACCTTAAAAATATGTCAGCAGCCAGTATAGGTGTGCCCCTTGTGCTGGCCACACACATCTTTGTCTTACTAGGAATGGAGGATAAAAGAAGCTATTAACCAACAGAGTCTGTGCTTCTCTGTTTCCTCCCCAAATTCTCTACTAAGTGTGATGAGAAAGTCTGCAGCTCTTTCAGCATGAGAAAGCAATATTAACAATTCTGGGCTCTGCAGGTTTCTATGTTGGGCTGGAAGCCCATCCCACATCTGCCTTTGGTTACTAGTTCCTGGGGTCAGTACTGCTGCCTCCCTTTACCAAGGCTACATTAGGAAAGATCTAAAAGAATTCTCCATATGTTTGAGGAATGACATGGGATATGGGAATATCTTCAAAGTGATCATTAAAAACACATGAAGCAGATAATAAGAGAAAAAAATAGTCACACATGATGGGAAAATACCAGAAGGGAAATAAACATACAACCAATGGTTACCAGACTGTTTTTCAATTCAACATGTTCACTTACTGTAGATTTCAAAGTGGGAGTCAGAGGTCATTCCAACAATCTGATAAAAGCAGAGACAAGCAGGTGGTATGAGAGCTTGTGTTGCAGGTAGAACATAATATGGAATTGGTGACAGTGAAAACTCATCTTCAAAAGTCACTAAGTTGTTACTGGTCACTGCAACACAGAACATTCTGATAAAATATATAACAGGAGGTATGTCCACATAACACCTGGACCTCCACCTATCCCATTAGCCATTGCAAATCAGGTATTGATAGTGCCTTATATAAAATTCCAGAAAAAACACTTGCTTTACTTTGTTAGAAAATTAAACATATATTTAAGACAAGGATTACCAGCAGCAATAGCCAGAGTCAGGGTCAGACACACAGATTCTTGGAACAACTCCAGCTAATCTATCCATCCTGATGTGGCCCCCTGTGCTTCACCAGTCTGTATTTGACTATGTTACATGGTGGAGTCTGAGAAAGACTGATCTGTCTAAACACTCAGTAATGGCCCTGCAATACAGAGCTGTTAGTGAGACACATTCTCCTTGCCAAACATTTTCTAAGGACCAAAATCACACAGGACTGAATCAGGAGTACATATACCTGCAGAGGTTGGAGGTGTGGCCAAGAACCTGTAGGGCAGAGATAAGGACTGACAGCCATAGTCCATAGAGAACAGTGCATTGATGAGAGTTTGTGCTCAACTACAGGCTCACCAGGATTTGTCCTTCCTGTCTTTTTGCCATAAGAATATCGCAAACTCAGTTTTAGTAGATTTTTCCCATTTTCTTCTTTGCTAAAGATCGAGTGTCCATAGGTATATAGGCTTAAACTGTAGATTGTCTCTAAAGTTGAAAAACTAGTTTAATTTTTCAATTTTTTATTATATATTTTCTTCATCTACATTTCAAATGCTCTCCCGAATGCTCTTCATCTACATTTCCCTATACTCTCCTCACTCCCACCCTGCTCCCCTACCCACCCATTCCCACTTCTTGGCCCAGGCGTATATGCCCAAACTTTATATGCCCTGTACTGGGGCATATAAAGTTTGCAAGACCAAGGGGCCTCTCTTCCCAATGATGGCTGACTTGGCCATTTTCTGCTACATATGCAGCTAGAGACATGAGCTCTGGGGTACTGGTTAGTTCATATTGTTGTTTCACCTATAGGATTGTAGACTCCTTCAGCTCCTTGGGTACTTTCTCTAGCTCTGCCATTGGGAACCCTGCATTCCATCCAATAGCTGACTATGAGCATGTACTTCTGTGTTTTCCAGGCACTGGCATAGCCTCACACGAAACAGCTATATCAGGGCCCTTTCAGCAAAATCTTGCTGGCATATGTAATAGTGTCTGAATTTGGTGGCTGATTATGAGATGGATCCCTGGATGCAGCAGTCTCTGGTTGGTCCATCCTTTTGTCTCAGCTCCACACTTGATCTGTGTAACTTCTTCCATGTGTGTTTTATTCCTAATTCTAAGAAGGGACAAAGTGTCCACACTTCGGTCCTCTTTCTTCTTGAGTTTCATGTGTTTTGCAAATTGTATCGTGGATATTCTAAGTTTCTGGGCTAACATCCATTTATCAGTGAGTACATGTTATGTGAGTTCTTTTGTGATTGTGTTACCTCACTCAGGATGATACCCTCCAGATCCATCCATTTGCCTTGGAATTTCATAAATTCATTGTTTTTAATAGCTGAGTAGTAAGTACTCCATTGTGTAAATATACCACATTTTCTATAACCATTCCTCTGTTGAGGGACATCTGGGTTCTTTCCAGCTTCTGGCTATTATAAATAAGGCTACTATGAACATAGTGGAGTATGTGTCTTTATTACCAGTTGGAACATCTTCTGGATATATGCCCAGGAGAGGTATTGCTGGATCTTCCGGTAGTACTATGTCCAATTTTCTGAGGAACTGCCAGACTGATTTCCAGAGTGGTTGTACAAGCTTGCAATCCCACCAACAATGGAGGAGTGTTCCTCTTTCTCCATATACTTGCCAGCATCTGCTGTCACCTGAATTTTTGATCTTAGCCATTCTGACAGGTGTGAGGTGGAATTTCAGGGTTGTTTTGATTTGCATTTCCCTAATGGTTAAGGATGTTGAACATTTTTTCTCATGCTTCTCAGCCAGTCCGTAATCCTCAGTTGAGAATTCTTTGTTTAGATCTGTGCCCTATATTTTAATGGGGTTATTTGATTTTCTGGAGTCCACCTTCTTGAGTTCTTTATATATATTGGATATTAGTCCCCTATCTGATTTAGGATTGATAAAGATCCTTACCCAATCTGTTGATGGCCTTTTTTGCCTTATTGACAGTATCTTTTGCCTTATAAAAGCTTTGCAATTTTATGAGATCCCATTTGTCAATTCTAGATCTTAGAGCTCAAGCCATTGCTGTTCTATTCAGGAATTTTTTACCCAGTGCCCATATCTTCGAGGGTTTTCCCCCACTTTCTCCTCTCTAAGTTTCAGTGTGTCTAGTCTTATTTGTAGTTCTTTGAACTACTTAGACTTGACCTTAGTACAAGGAGATAAGAATGGATGAATTCGCATTCTTCTACATGATAACCTCCAGTTGTGCCAACACCATTTGTTGAAAATGCTGTCTATTTTCCACTGGATGGATTTAGCTCCCTTGTCAAAGATCAGGTGACCATAGGTGTGTGGGTTCATTTCTGGGTCTTCAATCCTATTCCATTGATCTACCTGTCTGTTGCTGTACCAGTACCATGCAGTTTTTATTATAATTGCTCTGTAGTACAGCTTGAGGTCAGGCATAGTGATTCCACCAGAGGTTCTTTCATCGTTGAGAAGAATTTTTGCTAGCCTAGGTTTTTTGTTATTCCAAATGAATTTGCAAATTGCCCTTTCTAATTCATTGAAGAATTGAGTTGGAATTTTGATGGGGATTTCATTGAATCTGTAGATTGCTTTAGGCAAGATAGACATCTTTCTATATTGATCCTGCCAATCCATGAGCATGAGAGATCTTTCCATCTTCTGAGATCTTGGATTTCTTTCTCTAGAGACTTGAAGTTCTTATCATACATATCTTTCACTTCCTTATTTAGAGTCAAACCAAGGTATTTTATATTATTTGTGACTATTGTGAAGGGTGTTGTTTCCCTAATTTCTTTCTCAGCTTGTTTATCCTTTGTGTAGAGAATGTCCATTGATTTGTTTGAGTTAATTTTATATCCAGCTACTTCACTGAAACTGTTTATCAGGTTTAGGAGTTCTCTGGTGCAATTTTTAGGGTTATTCATATATACTATCATATCATCTGCAAATAGTGATATTTTGACTTCTTCCTTTCCAATTTGTATCCCCTTGACATCCTTTTGTTGTCAAATTGCTCTGGCTAGGACCTCAACTACTATATTGCATAGGTAGGGAGAATGTGGGCAGCCTTGTCTAGTCCCTGATTTTAGTGGCATTGCTTCCAGCTTCTCTCCATTTAATTTAATGTTGGCTACTGGTTTGCTGTATATTGCTTTTATCATGTTTAGGTATGGGCCTTGAATTCCTAATCTTTCCAAGACTTTTATCATGAATGTGTGTTGGATTTTGTCATATGCTTTCTCAGGATCTAACGAGATAATCATGTGGTTTTTGTCTTTAAGTTTATTTATATGGTGGATACGTTTATAGATTTCCAGATATGAAACCATCCCTGCATCCCTGAGATAAAGCCTACTTGGTCAGGATGGATGATCGTTTTGATGTGTTCTTGGATTCAGTGAGAATTTTATTATTTTTGCATCGATATTCATAAGGGAAATTGGTCTGAAGTTCTCTATCTTTGTTGTGTCTTTATGTGGATTAGGTATCAGAGTAATTGTGGCTTCATAGAATTAATTGGGTAGAGTACCTTCAGTTTCTATTTTGTTGAATAGTTTGAGAAGAACTGGAATTAGGTCTTTGAAGGTCTGATAGAACTCTGCACTAATCCCATCTGGTCCTGGGCTCTTTTTGGTTGGGAGACTATTAATGACTGTTTCTATACTTTAGGGGATATAGGACTATTTAGGTCATTAATCTAATCCTGATTTAACTTTGGTACTTTGTATCTGTCTAGAAATTTGTCCATTTCATCCAGGTTTTCCAGTTTTGTTGAGTATAGCCTTTTGTAGAAGGATCTGATTATGTTTTGAATTTCCTCAGGATCTGTTGTTATGTCTCCCTTTTCATTTCTGATTTTTTAGGATGCTGTCCCTGTGCCCTCTATTGAGTCTGGCTAAGGGTTTATCTATCTTGTTGATTTTCTCAAAGAACCAGCTTCAGGTTTGGTTGAATCTTTGAATAGTTCTTTTTATTTCCACTTGGTTGATTTTGCCCGAGTTTGATTATTTCCTGCACCTGAGATTCTCTCTTCCATCTCTTGTATTCTGTTGCTGTTGCTCGTATCTATGGTTACTGATTTCTTTCCTACTGTTTCTATCTCCAGAGTTTTCTCCTTTTGGATTTTCTTTATTGTTTCTAGATTTTTTTTTTTAGATCCTGGATGGCTTTGTTAATTCCATCACCTGTTTGGTATTGTTTTCCTTTAACTCTCTAAGTGATTTTTGTGTTTCCTCTTTAAATGCTTCTAGTTGTTTACCTGTGTTTTCCTGTAATTCCTTCTTAAAGTCCTCCATCATCATCATGAGAAGTGACTTTAGATCCATGTCTTGCTTTTCTGGTGTGATGGTGTATCCAGGACTTGCCATGGTGGGAGAGTTTGGTTCTGATGATGCCAAGTAACCTTGCTTTCTGTTGCTTTTGTTCTTAAGTTTGCCTCCTCCCATTTGATTATCTCAAGTGCTTGGTGTCCTAAATATATCGGATTGGAGCCTGTCCTTCTTATAATCCCAGTTGAATCTGGATTCCTCAGAGTCCAGCTTTCACTGTGATCCTTTGATGTGGGCTCCTGTGAACCTGATATTCTGGGTGTGTCTGAGTTCTTGGCAGTCAAGTTCCACTGAGACCCTGAAATACTGGTGTGACCCAGCTCCTGTTATCTTGGGATACTGTTGTTCTAATTTCCTGGGCATGTTACAGTGCCTGGGAGTGGTGTCTCCTTTGAGGAGCATGGAGCTGTCTGGTTAGTGGTCCCAAGAAAGCGTGGAGAGTCCTCTATGGACTGTGGGGGTGTCCACTGACTTTGCACCCAAGGTGACCAGGTGCTGGCGCTGACTGGAAGGGACTTGTGCCCCTGGTCTGGCTGATTTTCTGCTTCCCTAATGCTGTCTCAGGTCCTCTGAGATTGGATTGGAACAGAAGTTGTGTTTCACTCAGCAGTAGTCCCAAGATTTCGTGGAGAGTCCTCTAGGGACTCTGGGCGTGTCTGCTGACTCTGCACCCAAGGTGACCCAGTGTTGGCGCCGACTGGAAGGGCTAGTTTAATTTTTTAAAGAAGAATGAGTAAACAAGCACATAGTCTGGTCAAGTACCAAGTTAGATGAGGGAGATACAGAGACTAGTGTGGGGAAGGAGAATAAAACTCATTATGCTTAAATTCTCTTTCCAAATGTTTTGTTTCCAAAATTACATTTCAACTGATATAGCGACTGCCTCTTCTCTGTGATTTTAAAGGCGAGGTTTACCATCTTCCAAGGAATGGCTCTATGTCCATCTGCACAGGGTCTGAAATTCTGCCTCTTGGCATGAGTTCAGTGGTTTCACTATTCATTCCACAAAGACTTTCTTCCCCTTAAGGCTCAATGGTCACAGGAACACAGTGTCTTGTGACCTGGCTTTCAGTCATGGATTTTTAGATATGTACTTGCCTGAATATGCAATGGGGGTCTCTCTGAGCTCTAAGAAGTTTGGTTGTATTTCCAGTATAAACAATAATACCTTCCCTGTAATAATCAGTGAAAAATCTCCAAATAATATTTTGGTTTAGTAGACAATATTTACTTTTTGTTCCGCCCTAGAAACAAAAGCTTTCCCATTAATTTATTAGAATTAGAATACATCCCTCTCTTCAGACAATAAAATGTATGAATGTTGAAAGAGAACATTAGCTGTAGTTGTCCATTTCCAGAATGCCTAGAAGCTATGTCTGAAGGGGATCAGTTACATGGAAATGATTTTCAGTCTACAGACTGGCATCAGAAATCCTTACTTAAGGGTTTGTTTGGTCCACAACATCCCTGAAAGCCAAAAGAAAACAGCATCCACAGGCATGCTCCCAGTAACCCTGGACATATTGAGAAGGCATGTATGCCCTGCTCAGGCAAATCTTGTCCAGCACTCTGCCATGCTTCTGTTAATAATTGAGAAGAGAAAAATCTGATGTGATAGATTTCCAATTATGTTCCACATTCTTTTCATGGATTAATAATGAAGAACAAGAAGTTACCTGGCAGTGAAATATATTACATTATATGGCTCTGTCCAGACATTTATTTTTGAAAAATGGAATTTAGAGCCCTTTGGCTATTTCAAATGGAATATGGATAGGAAAATTGAAATGTCTAAATTTTCTTGATTTTTTTTACCCTGTATTCTTATTAGTTTGTTCTTAAGTCCAAAATGGTTCAATACATGAATCATTTTTTTCTCTAAATATGTGGAAAATTCTTACTTTAATAACTCTCAGATCACATTAGGAATTTATTAGTAGTACAGACATGATGGGCACGAGTCTTTGTGGCATGGTAAGGGTGCTAAGCACATGGGGATGAATGTTTCATGGCACACCCAGCCATGTGTGCTAGCTTCTGAAATCAGAACTGGAGATCAACAAACATTCTGAAATGTCAGGCCAGGTCTCTACTATTTCTTACAGATGATAAATTTATAATCTTGATGGCTATACTTCTCCTCACCCTCTTTTTCTTCCTCTTCCTCTCCTTCTACTTCTCCTCACCCCTCCTTCTCTTTCTCCTTCCCTTAATTCTTTTTTTAAAACTCATCATCTTCATCTTTTTGCTTAGTCAAAATATAGTTATTTTGGACAATTTATATGAGCACCATATTCACATCATTTCTTTCTTCCCTCCAAGTCCTTCTATGTTCCTCTCTATTTTCCCTTTAGTTATTGTTGCATATAATTATATGCTTATAGATATTTAACATAACTGGCTGAGTTAATTTAGTGTTGCTCATGTGTACATGACCAGTACATATTTGATAACCAGTTAGGGGCTCATATCTGAGGAAGTCTGACTCTCCCTTTCTCAGTAGTCAGAGATTTCCTATAGAGCTTTTCATCTGGGGTGAGATCTCATGAGATTTCACCCATATATGTTGGCATGTCATCTGATGATTTTTCAGATCTTGTTCAGGTAACCATATAGTGGAGATGGCATTGCCTATTTCTTCCATTTCATATATAGAAATCTTGCAGCAGATATCCCAGATCTCTGAGTCCTCCAACCTTCCCTCCTCCTCTTCTGAGATATCCCTTGAGCCTCAGATGTAGGATTTGTGTTGTCGGTGCACTGGGTGGGACTGGGCACTGCACAGTCAGTTGTTCTCTGAATTGCAACTAGTTCTGGCTTCCTATAATGATCTCTATATACTTTAAAAAAATAATCTTCTTTGATGGGATGAGAGTTACATTTACCAAACTACATTTGTGCACAAGCAGGGTGACTTAAGCTAGGCCTAGGATTGGGTGGGGTCCAGAAGGGATAGGGTCAGGCCAGCTGGCCAGGTTGAGCTGCAAATACAATGCAGGAAGCATTAATTAGATTCCTGATGAGAATAATGAGCCTTGGGGGAATGTGGCTTTGCGTTGTTGAAGAAAAACACTGGACCTACTTTAAATGGGATTGAAAAATTGGAGAAAAGAGACATTTAACAGAAGTTAAAACAGAAACAGAGGGACAGGAATGGGCGGACAGGAGAGGGGTGGGATTTTCTTCTTTCTCCTCCTGTTCTGTCCCTTCCATGGAATGCAATAAACAAATGTATTATTTAGGAAAGTCAGTTTTATTCTCAAGTTATCTGTGCCCTGCCACAAGTTTTAGAGAGAAGCTTGATGTAGGTAAGTTCATATATTTGTCAGGAAAAAGACTTAAAAATCAAATAAATAAAGGAAAAACTCTCCCTGTAGAGCATCCAAGTTTCAGTCCTGAATTAATATGTAATAATTTATTCTAACCCATGTCTGCTACTACAAAGCTGGCCAAGAACTCCTGGCCAGCTGGACCCTATGGTAGTTTTATATTTAGTGTCTTGAGGAACTCACTGGGTGACTTCCAGAGTGGCTGCCCAAGTTTAGATTCCATCTACAGTATATAATGATTCTTCCTCTTTCACACATCCTCAGGAGCATGTGCCATTTATTTTCTTAAAAAAAAGATTTATTTATTATTTTTATTTTGTGTATTTGAGTGTTTTTCTTGTGTGTCGTATGCAAGTGTATGTGCCACATGTGTGCCTGATGCCTAAGGAGGGAAGAAAAGGACATCAGACCCCCTAGGACTGGAGTTACTGACAGTTTGAGCTGCCATGTGAGTACCAGAAATTGAACCTAGGCCCGCTGGAAAAGTAATATGTGATATTAACCCCTGAACCACCTCTCCATTCCATCGTTCATTTACTTTATAATTGCCATTCTAGCTGACATGAGACAGACTCTCAGTGTAGGTTTGCTGATGAAGTGTTCTCTTGGTAGTGTGAGTAATCTTCAACACACATTTCTATAAGTTGTGCTTCTGAAAAGTCCCATGCCTGTTGATGGCCATTAGAATTAGTTCCATGCTCTTCTCTGGGGCTTATAAAATCATTTCAGTGGCCTCTGCCTTCCTTTCTCATACTCCCTAATACTACATTCCTCTTTCTTCCAGCTCTGAGAAAGAAACTGAGTCGAGCACTCTGCTCCTTGCCACACTACAACCCAACACATATGCATACTCTCTGCCCTACACATGGGTACCTCTCCCCATTTACCCTTCTGACTTTCCATTTCTTTCACTTCTGACTCCCCCATCTTTAACCTCTAGCACCACTGTAACCACACATCTCATCCCAACTTCAGCTTATTCCCCAGCATCTGAAAAAGGTTGTAAAATTGTAGGTTATTCTAATATACATTTTAAATAATGAGTACATGAGGTTAAGTCAGTCTCTCCCACCAATGTCAGGAAAAAGCTGCATTCATTGTTTTTATTGCTCCTAGTGTGAGATAGATACACAGTGAATGTTGTCAAAGGAGAGGAAGGCAGAGTAGTAAGTGTGATAGCAGATACAGTTGTTCCCTCTTTTAATAAGAAAATAGATCTAAATTTGATGACAGGAAACAGCAAACAAACTATAAGTCACAAAAGTTGTTTTTTGTTGCCATCTCCCTCTCTCCCATTTCCACTCTAGTGTAGGGGAGAAGAAGAGGAGTTCTAGCGGGAATGCAAATGCATGTTTCTGGTGAACCATGGCAAGGAACACTGGAGAATCTTTGCAGATCCATTTCACCTCCAGCTGAGCTGTCATATCACTAACTTAGCCAACATGTACTTGTGAGCCAGAAAGGATGACGTGAAGAAAGTCTCCATTATAGTGTTCTGACTAGAAAAGGATTTCTTTTCTAAAGCAAAATAAATCAGTAGCAATGTCTACAACCAACCCAGAAATCTGTAGAGCTGCCACGTACCTGTGTGTCCCTGGGCTACAACACTTACATGGTCTCTGAAATCTGCATCAGAGGCAACACCTAGACCTTCTACCAGGACTAAGGATTTAGGGAATGTTGAAACATGCTATGAAGAGCCTTAAGTTAAGTTAATCCAACTCCCTTAACCCATGTTGGAAAGGACTATACTGGTTTGTATCCAGTGCCTCTAGTATCCAGGACCTTCTAGACAACCTCTTAGAAAATGGCTGGAGAAGAGCCCTCCGGTATAGTTGAGGTGCACTGTTGCCTCGAAGGCAAATGGCTACAAGTCACTGATGATCTACAATCAGACTTCTGTCACGTCCCTCTGACCGCTCACTGGAGTGTCCCCCAAACACTGAGTTCTTGGCATGCAGAGTTTGGCTATCCTCCCCTGTGTATGGCTGTGACTAGGGTGTGCTCTTACTCATACAGCACAATGAATCTGACAGTCTGATGCTTGATGCCCAACACTAGTCAACTTACAAGTTCATTGAGGGGATACACCAAGATTTGGATGATTTTTAAAGATTTAAAGGGCAGAGCACTTGAATAAAATTTCATGAATGAACAAGGCTACCAAACTTCCAATTTTCAATCGTCAGAGAGTGTCTCACAGCAGAGAATAGAATTACAAATGAACAAGTGTCTGGATGTCTATGTTCAAGAGTATCAAAACTTGGCATGTTTGGCCTCAGAAATGGTCATATCCATCCAAGGAACTACGGACAAGTTTTCCATTAGTAAGCTGTGGGGCAATGGGCTATACACAGACAGTCTGGTCTCCAGTAGAGTTGAGGTCTGATCCCTGGTAGAACCTGATGGGTGGTAATTTCCACCTACATGGGACAGAAGGCATTCCCTCATGTTCCCTGGAGCCCTGGCTCCTGTCAAAGTTATTGCCCCCACAGCCCCCACAGCCCCCACAGCCCCCACAGCCCCCACAGCCCCCACAGCCCCCACAGGAGAGGCTCCTGGCTTTTAGTCACATACACAATGTCCCAAGCTTCTGACCTTCAGGCTAAACTCCCAGTTTGCTAGTAACGCACTATAAGAGAGACTGCTTGGCCTCACCTTGCTCTCTCCCTCTTACTCCTCCCTCTTATTCTCTCTCTTACTCTCTAAGCTTTTACCTCTCTCTCTTTAAGCTTTCTTACTCTCTAGCCTTTCTTCTCTCTCTCCTTTTCCTCCTTCTCTCCTCTTGGTCATGGCCAGTCTCTCTCCCTTTCTACCTTTTCTCTTCCCCCCCTGCCTTTCTACAATAAAGCTCTAAAACCACAGACCGTCTCTTTTAATCAAGGCTTGGACTAAGAACACTCTCCTGCATGGGAACCTCTCTCCCCCTGCCCTCTTCCCATATTTTCAGGGTGCTGCTCTGGGGCCCCTATTCTCTTCTCAGCTCCTCTGCCATATCCATCTTGGGATGCCAGAGACTAAGAACCTGGTACGGGGGCTGCCCCTTGTCCAACCCCTACTGAGTGGGGTTAGTGGCTTCACACAGGTAGATGCCCACTCAGGGCTGAGTGGAAAGCATCCAGCAGTCCTCCCAAGTCCTCCTGCCCAGAGCACAGGAACTCTGGCCAGACACGAGCTCTTTCCCTCTCCCCTCTTCCTCTATACCCTCAGCCCCACAGTAAGCTTTTCCACATATTTCTTAGCCCTCATGAAGATGTGAGTCAGGAGAAAAAGTCAGGAAGCTGAATTTTTAAGTTGATATATGCCCAAGATTTGAGGCAGAAGCTACAGAGAGCTGCAGAGCTTTCTCTAGAATGAGACGGATAAAACATCAAAGCAACAGGGTTTCTTTCAAAACCAAGATCATGAGCCTGAGCTCACAGGACTGTGAACTCTAATACTATCCACACTTCTTTCCTCTCTCATAGTGAACTATGATTTTGAGTGAAATTGTGGACACAGGTTAGTTCTTCAAAAGGGAAAATAAATTAAAATTCAGTGTGAGTTGGAAGGACAGCCCCACCCCAATTGGCTCCCTCCTTTCTCTCCATCATATTCACATGATTCTTCTTCTTTTCTCCAAGAGTAAATGAAGAGCATCCCACACTGTGCTCCTATGATACATGGTCACCATTCCTCAGATAGTTGCTCTTTTCTGCAGAAAATCCTTAAAAAGCAAAGTTATTCTGAGCATGCACCAGTTGCTTTGCACATTTCAGTGAGGCAGACTGGGCAGCTTGTTGATCAGGGCAGGGGCTTGAGTTGTCTGTGCAGAATGTTTCTTCTAATTGGCTTAGTCTACCAGCAACTGCATGCCAGCCCATGACACAAATTAAATAGTCCTTGCCCAAATCAATTGGAATGGTTTTTCTTGAGTGAACCATCTTGACTGGGTATAGCTCCTAGTGTGCTCATGGAAATGATTTTTGTCTCCTCTGGGTTCCAAGAAATGTTTTGAGCAACAAGCCAGAGGAAATCCATGTGTCAATGATGCCAAAGCATCCTTAAGCTTCCTCATGATAATGAGTAGATTTAGTACCAGTTATTTCCTATCTACTTCAGAGTCCTATATTTAGCCAGCACAGGCTAGGGAGACAACAGACATCCTTGAAGCCCAGCTTATCTGAAGGAACAACATAACCTTTAGGTCTGATAATCATGCCAAATATTGGATATTTAAAAGTAAATGTTATTCTAATTAACCGCATTCACAAATGGCAACAGCTTCTCTTACAAATGTTGGCCTGAAGAATAACCCTGAAAACTCAAATCTGAATAAAAACGAAAAACGTATGAACTTAAAGCCAAACGTGTACAAGGTCACAGCAAGCAGCTTATGACCTTCAAATGTCAGCAAGCATTTTGACCTAGTGCATTTTTACAGATTATTGTCAACAGGGAATGTTACATTGTCAGAGTCAACAACCAAGAGACACTAGGAACAGGTCTGTGAGATGGCAGAAGTGGAAAAATGGCTGCCTGGTCACTGCCAGGAAATGTGGGCCTCTGCTCTTCCTGAACAACTTTTGGAGACTCAGTGCTATGCTGAGTCCCCCATCAATGTTCCATCTATTTCCTTTTATTAATACTCAAACAGGTAATATATATATATATATATATATATATATATATATATATATATATTTTAATTTTATTATAGATAAACAGGAAAGCAACAATGAAAATTGAGACTGTTTAATTTTACATATATACAGTTATACATACATAAAAATATTGAGGCACTAAAAATCTGACTATATCTATATCACACACATTATCTATCAATCATCTATTTTATTTATCTGTCCACCTCTCTCTCTCTCTCTCTCTCTCTCTATATATATATATATATATATATATATATGGATTTTTTCCTTGCGTTCATGACAGTTATAATATGAATTAATAAGATATATGGATTTTATGCAGAATAATCTTCTGTGATTTAAAAAAACAATGTGTTTTTGTATAATTGAACCTAATCTACCTCATAATTTAATAAAGTGCTACAAAGATGAGTTGTGAGTGCATGATTGTTTTAATTCCCCTTCTATTACAGCCCCCTTGGGTTTGTCTTGTGAACACAGGTATAAAGGCTGCTTGCTCTTTCTATAACCCTCAAAGCTCATACTTCTGGAGAATTTCTGGATATCTCAGTGGCAATTCTTAGAAAGCTTACTGTTGTGGGAAATAATTTTAAAAATGGCACCATCCCATGCTGTAACCCACTACTCTCTGCCCCAGCCACCTCTCTGCCTCTAGGCCAGTCCCTGGTGGTCTTCCCAGCTCTGGTTCATCTGCCTCAGAGCTGCTTGTTCCTTCTCAGCCATCTACCCCTGTGGCTAGTTGTCACAAATCCCCTTAACCCAGTAAATCAAAACTCTAGAAGCTTATAATTAATCAGTCAGATTTATATATCAATAAATTCTCAATTTAAAAGATGCCCACACAATAATTTCAGAGCCAATTGATAATGATACAAGCTGCCCACCTAGATTAGACAAGTTATCCCAATTATTCTATCTTTTTGAGATATTCATAGCTACCTGTAGCTATTTAAAGCCATGTGGAATCTGGATCATCTTTCTCTTCCTCTATCTTCCTTCCTTCTTCTGTCTCCTGTCCCTGTCTCTGTCTCTGTCTCTGAAATTCTTAGCTCTGCCCTCTTTTCCCTGTCCAATCACAGGCTTCTTGTATTAATGTTTATATTAATTGGGGGAAAATTCTGCTACAGCTTTCTGTTTACTGAAGCTGCTATCAACATGTTTGTCTTGGACAGTGTCCTCCTGTACCCACAGCCTGTAAATGGATCTTCACACTTCTTAATGAAGTATGCTGGCAGTCAGTGAAATTCTACAGTCTTCCAGTATGCCTGAGTATCTCCCAAAGCCACCCAAATCTCATATTTTTATAACACAAAAGTGGAGTTCTTAAAGTTTTTAATTCTATTCTTTCACATCTGTGTTTTAGCTTTAATATTTTATCCCAATGCCACACATTTAATTGGCATTTTGTGTTTATACCAATGTGTCATAAATTTCCTGGACATGCTGTGAGTCTTGGAGCTGCATAGCAGCAGCACCAGCTAGGACACAACTGGATTTGGAAGGAAACTTCAAGCCACAACAAATCAGCTGTGAGGGGTCAGTGTCCATGGGGAATTCAGTGAGGTATCATTACCAAGTCTGTGCAAAGTCTCCTGCTGCACTCTTTCCTCTTATCTAAGCTGCTGACATGCCAGCTTGTGAAGCACTGTCACCTCTGCTTCATACAGAATGTTTCAGTGCTGTTTGTCTTTTTGAGTTCTAAATTGGAAAAAAATATGTATATAAATATATACATGTATGTATATATTCATTATATATTATATATTATATACACACATATACATATAATATAAATCATATATATAAATCACATATATATATATATATATATATATATATATATATATATATATATATATATGAAAGCGTTCCAAACTTCTTTTATTTTATGAGAACATGCATCTTCTTATGACACAACTGTAAGCTTTGCTCCTATCTAAATGCACTTCACTGGCCCACACATCTCCTGCGAACAAATTATATGCTATCTCACCTGTCTCCACCTCTACCAATCAACAGTGTGATTACCTTCACCTGTCCATTTCTCTCCCTATCAACAGTGTGATTACTTTAACCTGTCCACACATCTCCTCATCAACAGTGTGACTACCTTTACATGTCCTCATCTCTCCCTCTCAACAAAGAGACTCCTTCACCTGTCCACACATCTCCCCACCAACAGTTTGACTACCTTCACCTATCCCACCTCTTCCTACCAACAATGTGACCACTGCAACCGTTCATACTTTTTCCCACCAACAGTGTATAGGCAATTTTCACTTGTCCAGTGACTTAAGCTATGCATTTGGAAGTAATTCTTAACATCCATGCTGTCCTTATGGGCATCTCTCTAAACTAACCCTTAAATCTGGTTATCTTTTTCTTCATGGGGCCACAAATATTATCTTCTTACACATCTTTATTTTCTTCACAAATTAAAGGAAGCCTAAGTCCTTCCTGAGAGGCAGCCTGACTTCTAAGCCATCCTCCCTGTGTTGCCAATGTCTGATCTGAGCCATCTCCCTGATTCTCACCCTTGTTTCCTAAAGAAGAAGCAACTTAGGATCCTCAGAAACACTGCACTTTTCCTTTCGTAGCTTGCTTAGATACTGAAAATGAGTTACAGAAAAATATACCATAGCATCTAAGCAACATATTGCTGAAGAAAAAGAGGATAGAGGGTATAAAAAATGTCTGAAACAAGAGTGCCCCCAGAAACCTGTATGATTATTTTGGGTGTGGCCTAAGCTTCTAACTGAAGCTCCTACTATTGAATACTAAGTAAAAAGCCTCCTTGGTACTTAACATTATTAGTTCTGAGAGGATAAAGCAATTTAAATATTCTGAGCTTGAGTGAAATGTGATAGGTAGCCCAGCATGGTGTTTGGGCCTCTGGGTCAAAAATCCTACCTAGCCATCAACAACCAGACCCTATACAGAATCTTTCCTGATTCAAACTCTGCCTTTCACCAAAGTCAGCAACTCAGTCTTCCTTCTGCACACATTCCCCTGTACTTGTTCCTCAGGTTCAGTAATTATGGGTTCCAAATGCCATCCCCTAGGGTCCTCTGTCATCTCATTCAGGGAACACACACTTCTAAGTTCATCTTTGTACACCATTAATAACAGGACAAGTGAAAACATGTCTCCATGCTATACAGTTGTCACTGAAAGGTAAAAGTTTTGTATGTTAGCTCCTCTAATCTAAATAGGACAGAGACCAAGGCTGAATTCATGACCTAATCCTAATACTTTAATGTTTTGCAGCCAACATTTGAAGTAAACTGAATACAGCTTTCTTTGTATCAGTCACGTGCATCACAAAGCCAACCTAATAGGCTTGGGATCAATGGAAGAATTGATGAATAAGGTTACAAATACTCCTCCCAATATCCTACTCCTGGTCATCAGCTCTCCACACACCGCAGGTTGCTTGCTTCCTTCTCATGCTAAAAATGCTAGGAAAGAAGAACTGTCTCTCCATGAGCTCATTCTTTGGCGGTAACTTACATGGTAAACAAGTTTTCTCAATAAGCAGAGCTTAGTCCTAGCACTTTCCTTTTCTATTCATTTTTATTGGTTCCTCCACCCAAGACAGTAATCATTGAAAGTAACTTATATCTTGCTGGTTTATTTTTTGCCCAAGTCCTTACCAAAAGCAATACAAATAAAGCAGATACTCCTTGCCAGTGTTCCTAGTGTTTTTTTTCTCTCCCTGGATGAGCTCTCCTGCCTCTTCCTTCATTCCAAGGATAGCTTTATAAAATTGCTTGCACATAATTCTTTGCATACTTTTCCCATTGCAATGAATATATGAGTGAAGACCAAAACCATGTAAAGATTAAAATGAACAGGTTGCTTGAAAATCACTAAGATCTCCTTAAGACTTTGCAGGACAAAGATAGACATTTGCTATATAAAGGCATAGACATTCTGTTTGTATTTATTTTTTCAGCATTATCTAACTTCTTCTGACTTATTGAGGGGACTATTGATCATCACCACTGATTCAATTACTTTATCATACTTAGAAAAGTTCATCAAAACATATGGGGTTATGCCTGGAGCTATGCACATGCTAGACAAACACTGTACTACTGAGCTAGATCTCTAGCCTTTTATTCTGTGGCACAGAATTGCACTATGTTGCTGAAGCTGAGCTTGAACTCAAGATCTTCCAGCCTCTGCCTCTGGAATGCTGCATGTATTATCATCATTCTTGACTTCCTGGATTTTGATAGATATAAAACTATGATTTCATCGAACATATACTGTTACAAAACTCTGCTTCATAAATAACCAATATTTATCCACCAAGCCTTCAGCAAAGAAAAAAGCTAATTCTAATAATATATGAAATACTTTGTTGTTTCCCAGCCAACCTGTGAAGTTGAACTGAATTCAGCTTCATTTAACATCAAAGGCCATACATCACAGCTTGACTTCACTTCCTAGTGGTCACATTTTGTTCTTGTCTCTAGCTCCTTCCCTTTACTTAGACCATTTACTTAAAAGATTTATAAATTAATTCTGTTTCTCCCTTCTGTTATATAAATCTTCTCTGCCCCATGCAGGTGTCAAACTCCAGAAGGGTCTTTCTTAAGGCCCTGGAGGTCATTCTATGAACTGCACTCAGTAAGGAAGTTGATCCAAGTAATCCAAGTTCCAGTAAGAGGGGAGGGTCTTAACTGTAATCAGATAAACACTACTCAGCAGACAGAAGGCTTGACTCCACCAAGAGCATGCCTCTACAGCTGTCCATGGGCTTCCAGTATATTAGGACTCTATTGAACTCATCTCATGCAGTGCTAATGATTTAATTTGCACTGTGAAGTTTTCCTTTAATAGCCCTCTGAAAGTTATATTGCCTTAGATGTTTTAAAGGATTGAAAAAATATATCAGGTTAAGGTAAGGCTGACAATCCAGAATGAGGAGATAAAATGCTTGATATACAAGCATGAGAATTGTTCTAGGTTTTTTTTTTTTCCTGCCCCTAATAAAACACTTTAACCAAAGAAACCTGTAGAAGAAAGGGTTTATTTGTCTTACACTTCGCGATCACAATCGGTCACTGAGGAATATCAGTCCAGGAACTCAAGGCAGGGATAAAAATTCATAGAGGTATGCTGTTTATTGGTCCAAATAAATACTTGTTCCCAGGCTTCTACTTAACTGGCTTTCTTATAATTCAGGACCACATGCATAGGGATCATGCCACTAATAGTGGGATGGTTCTCCCATATTAATTAACAATCAAGTCAATGTCTACACAGGCATGGGGAAGCCAATGTGATCTTGCCAACATCTCTAGAGTTACTCAGCTGAGTCTAGGGTGTGATGAGTTGACAACTATGGTAACTAGATGTATTAGTTAGGGTTCTCTAGAGTCACAGAACTTACGGAGTAAAGGAATTTATTGATGACTTAAAGTCTGCAGTCCAATTCCCAACAATGGTTCAGTAGTAGCTGTGAATGGAAGTCCAAGGATCTAGCAGTTACTCAGTCCCACACGGTGAACAGGAGAAGGAGCGAGAGCTAGTCTCCCTTCTTCCAGTGTCCTTATATGGTCTCCAGCAGAAGGTATAACCCAGATTAAAGGTGTGTGCCAACACACCTTTAATCCCAGGTGATCTTGAGCTCGGAGATCTGTCTTAATCTCACACCTTTAATCCCAGATGATCTTGAGCTCAGAGATCTCTCTGTCTTAATCTTCTGGAATCCATAGCCAATATGCTATCAAGATCTCCATACCAAGATCCAGATCTGAGACTTCTATCTCCAAGCCTCCAATTCTGGATTGTAGCTCATTCCAAATATAGTCAAGTTGACAACCAGGGATAGCCACTACACTAGGTCAAAGGCTTAAGTTTAGATCCTCAAAACACACACAAAAGTCTATTAGGTCTATGTGTGCCCTGACCCATGAAATAAGCTGGAGAATGATGGAAGCATTCACTTTTGTTGACCTCTAATATGCACAAGCATGGGTGTGTGGGTGAATGTATCTTCACACACATGAACACACACACACACACACACACACACACACACATGCACACACACGAAACCAATGAACCAATTTAACTTTTAAAATTCTGTTTCCAGAATGGTCACAATGGTACAATGGAGAAATCATAGAGAAAGTGAGCCTTTGGCCCAGTAACTTGCTAGAAAGTCAACATTTTACACAGAATTACTTGAAAGATGAATGACTCAAAAAAGAAGAGAAGAAGAGGAGGAGGAGGAGGAGGAGGAAGAGGAGGAGGAGGAGGGTAAACACTTACCTACATGTAAACCAGCCTTGGTTTTTGCAGTAGAGGCTAGGAGAGAGTAAAATTGTCATGGGTGTAGACAGAAGAGGTATGTACTTAAGGTACCCACAAGCTCCCATTTGTGAATTTTCAATTTGCCTCTCACCAGGGCATCCTGTGTCCTGGTGAAAATAAACATATTACTGGTCCTTGCTACTGGACCAACGTGGTACCCAGTCATTCAGGTATAGAAATGTTCTATCTGCATGAGCCAGTGGTCTCATTCAATATACTCAACACACGTCAGGCACAATAGGACATGTGAAATGTGTCAAAGGAACTAGGTGGCAGGATTTGTATTCAGTTCATTACTTCCTGAGGCCTGCTTCATACAGAAGTATGTACTCTTTCCACACTGAGAGAAGCAACCTGCCCATTATTCTGTATTCATATTAATCTGAAAAGAAAAAGAAAGAAGAAACCCCTCTTCTGTGATGGCCTGAAAGTGACAGACTCTTCAACAACTAAGGTAACTTACTTTTAATGAAGAGGCTTTCATGGCTGAGCACAGCCTCAAGATCTAGCATTGGGATTGCTTATGTAACTCATGGAAATTTGTAAGCATTCAGAAGAGACTCTATGAAAGTTCCAGTGTCTGTACCTGGAGTTAGAGAAGAGGGTGTGTAGGGTTATGGGTCCCATGTCTGCTCTACCACAGAGCACTGGCCAGTGGGGAGGCAGGATGCAGGAAGTAGACTGTGCTTACCCCACACTGTCACAGAGTGGGTGTTGGGCCATAGGGTATCCACAGGGACACCTTTCTGGGGGTAGGGAATTACAGTCTGAGGTGCAGGACAGCCAGAGCTGGCTCCCAAGCAAGGAGGCCAGAGCCATCTGGTTCTCAGGCTCTTGGGCACCCAGGCCCTGCTGGGAGCCACAGAAGAGCTGAGAATGGAGTGGGGGCCTATGAGCTGGGTCTCACTTGGAGCCAAGGGAAAAAGAGGAGAACTCCAGCTGGTCCTGCTGGGGGAGTTCTTGAATTGACAGTGGTTGGCTTGAGTTTGGCTTTGTGGCAGCTGTGGCTAGGAGTGCAGAGAGGTCTTCTATGAGAGATTAGACAGTGGCTCTATAGGCAAAGACCTTCTCCATGGCTCCCCACTGCAGATCCTGATGAAAAGAGACAGTCCGTGATTTTAAGACATTTATTGTCATGGCAGAAAGTGGATGAGTAAAACCATACCCCACTTCTCAGGGTTGGTCTGAGGTTAAATACCTTTTGCAGGGAGGAGAGTCTGGGAAGGAAAGCTTGTTGTCTAAGTCATCCAGGCCTTTAGGTACCTCATTACAATGTAATCTTGAGCCTACTTGACCTGTGGTCATATCTTCTACCTGTGGAGGGATTGGGGCATTGCCCTGACATGACTGATAACCACAAACCTATGGAGGGCTGTGTCTAGTGACAGGGGCCTGCTACCAGGGAATTATGTGAAGTGCCTTCAGGGTCACTGGGTCAACCAGAAACCTTAAGTCAACCAGGAACCAGGCTACCCTTCACAGTTCCACAAGTGTGCTGTTTGTAACACTTGTGTATGATTAATTCAACTTTCCTCAAAACTACAGTTTCTCAGTACTGGCAAACCAGTAATTCTATATTTATGGCTTACAGTAGTTCCCTGAGTTCAGGTAACTCAAGACTCAAGATTCTAGAGTCAGGACAGTTAACTTCCCATGACAGTGGATAAAATATATGCAACATTTATTTACCCCATGATAGGCACAATTCAAGATATTGTTCATGTGTTAGCTCATCTTTATCCTTGCTAAAATACTATATGGAACCCACTTTACAAATGATGAGTTGATGCCCAAATGGAGTAGATTTCCCCAGAGCTCTTTGTGAGGAAAGGGCAGTATGACATTTCTTTCCTGAACAATACTGTCTCTCACACACAGAAAGTAAATGTACCACCTAGCCCCTTTGTGTGAGAGCTCATACATAAATCCCCACTTAGAGCACTCAAAATTCATGTGCCAAAGAAGGTATGTAGAAGTTTTTGAAAGATAGCAAAAGGCTGAGCCAAAGCACACAAAGTCCCACTTGTAAGTTTGTCTCTGGTGATGGCATTACCTGTGAACATCTGACAACAATTACCTACAGCTTTTCTTTGTTTTCTCTTCTACCCGAAGCCAAGATGGCATGCAACACTCAGTGGGTGTGTGACTATCAAGGCTGGAATGTGTTGGTTCAATATCACTCATCTTGACATCTACCTCTTTTCCATGGTTTGTAAGTGTGTGATGGGACGGTAGTGATGAGTGTTTCATAGAGGATGGTGTATGTGAAAATGTGTTGAGCTACTGTTACATGTGTCCTAGATGGGTGACCACAGACAACCTGCTCTGTGATATTTACCTCACCTCCTTTTCTGCTCCCCGTGGTGAAGGTACTAAAGATCCATCAAGGTTGGCCCAATCCACATAGGCAATTTACAAAAATCCATAGTTGGGTAGCTGGATGATCAACCTGTGACTGTGGCGAGGAGGGGGGTGTTAAGCTTTGGTAGTTGAATATGGAATATTCAAATCATAAGAGAAAATCCAAACTCAGAGACTACAGCTGAGAAATCAAAATCATATCCTTTGGAAAACTCAACAGATAAAATGTGTTAATATTTTCTTATCAGAATTAAATATTATTCACTACTGCAGGGTGAGGTGACCTCTAAACAAGTTATTAGTTGGATGGGCCAAGATTGTGTTATTCCATGTTGCCACTGAAAGCAAGTTATGTCATTTGAGTGCCCCAAATTTTTGCTTGGATGTTAAAACACTATACTATTATATAACTGTATTCTTACACATATTTAAAAAGCAATTTGTCTCTTGCTGATGTTACACAGAAGTTAAATATATATATATATATATATATATATATATATATATATATATATATATATATTCCTTCTCTGGGCTGGAGGATTTAAAACTAGAACAGGACACTTAAATTTGGACTGAACGTTCTTAACAAGCATACTAGTAGCTCCTGAGATACATCCACATAAAGGAACTCAGTTAAAGTCACCCAGAACTAGCTGGGAGAAACTGTTACTCCTCACATTTTAGTAATGAAGATAGTGAAGAGTAGAGTGGCTTCAGTATCTGATCCAGGACTGTAGAGCCCACCTGCTAAGCACCAAGTCCATAATTTTATCACACAGATATCCATATCTGTAAAACCCTGTGTTGTTCATGCTTGGATAAATTCACCAACCTCTTCTCGTCCCCACTTCCTCGGTTTCTAAGGATGTAGGTCAGTGCACAAACACTGGATATAAAAAGCTTAGTTAATGGGCAGAGTCACAGAATGGTGAGGGGAAGTCATTTATTTCTCTGTAACCAGTCCTGCAAAATGATGGCTGTGTACTTGTCTGAATACAAAGTGAGCAAAAGCCTCACTTCCTTCCAACTGAGTGTTTCATCAAACCTGACTGCACTATTTCAGAGTTGAAGATGTGCCTAGAGTGTTCAAGATTTGTCCCATTAGTATGACTGCTAAAGAGACAGAGGGATAAAAGCAATCCCTTTGACTAAGATAAACCAGAGACGGTTACCTCAGTCATATGTCGGTATATGTAGGGATAGAATTCTGACTACAGTGCTGCTGCTTCTTTTTGTCATGAATGCCTGCTTTGCTTCCATTAACAGTACTATCTAGTCATTGTAAATAACAAGTATTCTGGAGTACATGGAACCCCAAAGGTCACAGTCTACTATTTCACCCTCATCTGTGAGATCTTTTACTGCAGTAGTAGTCTGTGAAATCCCTGCATGGTAAGTGTAGGTCCATTGCTCACCCTCCAGTCCAAAAATTTCATTCTCTGTCCCTCACCCAAAGGACATGCTCTGGAGCTACCTTTGGTCTGCACCCCAGAGTGTGAAACAAACCTGGATGCACAACCAAGAGAAACCCCAGCAGCAGACCCAAAGCTATCAATAAGAGAGCAAAAGAACGAAACACTTGTTGTGGAAAGACCACCGAGAAGCTGGGGTTGCTTGCTACGAGCATCACTTACCAAAAGATGCTCCAGTGCATCTTAAGAAATAAAGCCACCCTCCATTGCCTCCTGACTGTCTTTTCTCCAGCTGCTAGCACCCTGGCTCTCCACCTGCTGACTATTTCTTTACTTCTGCTACCCCTTTAGTCTGAAATGTCATCCATGCTGTCATCCAAGCACCTCTTCTTCTAGGGTGCCCTGGAGTCCCACATCTGCCCCTCCCAGGAAGTTCACTGTGACACTTTGTTTTTTTTTTAATCAATATTTATCAAGTTACTGAAATATTTATGTCAATGTTTAATATTAAATAGTCATTACCTATCATACTGGGGTGATTGTGATGAAGATGACAACATCATCCTTCTCCTGGTGGTGTTATGGTCCAATGAACAACTGCCAAACCTATGAGGTAGTCCCTGTCTCCTACTACACTCAGCAGCCAGTTTCTTAGGACAGAGGTCATGGTTAGCACCTCTGAAAGACAGAATTATTTTCTGCAGTGGAAATCCTCAGTTTTACTTGTCAATTCATTAGGCAACAACTGATTTGCTAGAATTTGTTACAGTTCCTAAATTGTACCATAAATCAGCCTTGACCTTTAGAAGAACATCAAAATATACCAATAGTACTTCCTTTCCTGGAATAAAAAATAGACACAGGTTATATAAAAATGCTGCTATTCACACATGTATTTTTGAGAAAGTCTTAGTGAGTCAGGTCTACCCTCCAGCTGCTTTATCAGGAAGTAGGAAGCAGGGAGAGCTTTTGCCTCTGTCTTCCTCAGGCCCTGGGGAAAGGCTTACAAATAATGGTTTTCCTGGGCCTTATCTCTGCTCTGACATGTTGGCTCTGGCAACTGAGAAGGAACTGCCTTCTACCTTCAGTGGAACCTTAAAGTTGATCTACACACCCTGCAGGTTTATTTATCACTGTCTGAGACAATTCATGGTATCATTTCACTTTTCCCAGTTTCTCCATGGAATCTAAGGGGATAATGACTCCAGAACCCTCAGAGCCATAACAGCCCCCTGACGACTGGGCATGAGGCCAGATGCTTGTGCTATTTGGGTTGCTGAGTTTTTGTTTATGCCACTGATCAATAAGCTGATGACTTTGACTAGAGATTTCTTAAACAATTATTTGGGGTTATTTTTTCTTTAAAATAGTCCATAATGGTAAAGCAATCTCACACTTACTATCTTGATCTAGTAACCACTTCATTCTTCTGAAAGTTACTCTGGATAATTTACAGTTAAGATGTCTTTGAGTAGTATGAAAATATAGATGATATTCTATAAAAATAATATAGATGATATTCTATAAAAATAATATTCTACTTATTAGCAGAATATCCTTTTTTGTAAAAAGCCTTCTGTGTTTAACCTAATAGCAATTGGACTTTGATGTAACCCAGTACTCACACTTATATGCCCACATGTGCACACACATACCACACATACACCCTTGCATACACTTTATTGAACATACCTGTACACACACCTATACTCACATCTGTACACACTCACACACACATACACACACACATCTACACATACATATACACATGCCAGGAGCCATGGCCATACCTATGGCCTTGTAGATATTTTCTAGTTTACATAAACAATCCTGAGAGAACATTCGTGGTCATAACAGTAAGAATGTTTATGGGAAAAGAGGACACTGTGACTGTTGGTTCCAGGAGCTGAAGATTGCCACCTGATGTTCAGAGAGCCCCTGGGCTCTTCCCCCCTCCCTTGGAGCCTCCTCTTGCTTATGCTTATATTGTCACTCCCAAATAAAGTTTTCAGAGCTTGATCAGTATGATTTGACTTGCTCTCATTCTTTGTCTCTCTCTTGTTCGTTCTCTCTCTCTCTCTCTCTCTCTCTCTCTCTCTCTCTCTCTCTCTCTCTCCCTCTCTCCTGCCCTGGGTCCCCACTGATTATCCCTGCAGGTCCGGGTCATACACACACTTGCACACATCCACACACAGCTTTACTTTGGAGTGCTTGCTGAAGACAGTAAAAGTAAATTAAGACTTTACCTTATCACTTGCCAGATAAAATTTATCAAGACAAACTTGGCCTTTGGCAAGGGGTGACATACACTTCACTAGAATGTCCTCTACAGTCTACACTATGCTGCTGTTCTTTTTTTTTCTTTTTTCTCAGATGTTACTCAGAAGTAAAGCTCCAAGCCCTATTCACAATAATCAGAATATAAAATTAGCTGAAATATCCATAGTTATTTGCAAAAAAAATGGTTGTAAATGAAGATCATCATAGTTAGTAATATAAGCCAGACCCAGACAGAAAATTATTGTTATTTTCTTTAAGTGTGGGAATTTAGAGAAAGAAAAGGGACAGGAAATAAAAGAGATAGTATCAGGGGGTTGGAAAAGGAAGTGGGGGATGGTGGGGAAGGAAGACCAATGATGTGTTTGTAAGGATGGAAATGTCATTAACAAACCCACTCACTAGTATCTTCAAAAGAATCTAATATAATTTGAACATAAGCCTGATTGGAAAACATAAAATAATCAAACATTAGTATACAACTCAGCTAAGCAACATGGAGCCAAAATCATACCTACTGCTATTGCAGGAGGGAAAAGGAAGGGCTGGAAGATGTCTGCAATTTGTATAAGTGGTCTGCCAACTCAGTAAGTTGTGTTTGTCAGTTTCTGAATCAAACAAATGAAACTATGTAAAGGAACACCTGAGCTCTTCCACACACCTCTACAAGAATGTCATAGCTTGTCCATAAGATCCCATAGTGGGTTTGAAGGCTAAACTGCCAGTAAGACTTTAGTCTTGGAGTAGTTTTATCTCTGGTGGGTATTAGCTACTTTTCTGATACTATGATAAAATTCTATGGCCAAAAGACACATAGGTAAGCAAAAGCTTGTTTTACTTCACAGTTCCAGAGCAGACACAGTCCATCATGGCAGAGCAGGCATGGCAGCAGGAAGATAAGGCTGGCCATTTAGGAAAACAATCCATCATGGAAGAGCAGGCATGGCAGCAGGAGCCTGATCCTGGCCAATCACATTTCATCCACACAGGAAACAGAAAGATAACAGGAAGTTATATCAGGCTAAAAACTCTCAAATCCTTCCAACCCTGGTAACATACCTCCTCCTGCAAAGCTCTTCTCCCATGAAAGTCCATAATGTCCTTAAAGAATACCACAAAGTAGAGTCCAAGTATTCAGACACATAAGCATTTGGGAGAAATTTTCTATTCAAAAACCTATAGTGGGCTAGTTCAAGGAGAATATGAGAAATGTTTCTTACAATTTAAATCACAAAGTAGAAGATTGTGAAGCTTTTTGTTGGTTTTTGTTTTGTTCTTGGCTCCCTGTTTGGCTTTACTGTTTTTCTTCCCAGTGGACTAGATCTCTCCAGAAGTACCAGTTTATATTCCTTAGCAAAGTAAGGGTATTTTCACGGAATTTTTATGCTTACAGTTTAGAATGGGAAACACACATGAAGACAAAAGCCAAAGGACAGTCTGTGGTTGTGATCTATCATTCCCTAGATAAAGTTCCAACACTTACAGAGAATGACAGATGAATGAAAACTTGAGGCCCATATTAACACAGAGACTGAAGACAAAAGGTTAGGGCTGAAAATGTTAACTTCAGTAAGGGAAACAACACTGGGGAATCTTTGACAAGTTATATGTACACCCACCCATCACCATCCCCTGTCTAGAAATAGGATGGGTTTATTTTCTTTGTGGTAAATAGATGTTCAAGGACACTAAAGACACTCCGAGAGAAGGTCAATTCAGCTGTTCCAATTTTTGCATCTTCATTAGCTACACGTGGGCTCAAATCTTCCTGTTTCCTGAGTGCCTGCCTCCTTCCACCTCCACTTCAAGGAAACCTGAGACATGTAAACAAAGCACTATAAAAGTCAAGAGGGACTAGTGCTATGTGTAGATCAACTCCAGCCTACCCAGAGAAAGAGCTTAATGCAAGATGAAAATAATCCCTCCCCCAAATTCCCTGCAGAATCATTTTCTGTGTTTAATGTTTTCTCTACTCTTTCAACTGCCTAAATTTCATCACATCAATCTAGTCTTATTAGTCTTAACTTTGTTAAATTTTTGGGTTTGTTTTGTTTTGTGTTTACTGTGAAGTCACCTCTGATAAAAGTGATTTAAACATGAAAATAATAATTATATGTAGTTATGAATAGTATCAGAGTCTTCACTTTCACATTATTTGTGTACTTGAGCACAAATAGCACAACTGTGAATATATTACATTTCTGAACTTTTATATGTCCATGTTGTGCACATCATTTGATTTTCTTAAAAGATCCAGTAACTTAAAAATTAATGTATCATGTTATCAACAGGGATGCAGTATCCTTTACAAAGAAACCATAATAATCGATATAAATTATTAGGACAGGAATCAGAAGTCTGTACTTTTATAGAAAAAAAACTGCAGAGAATGTAAAGGAAAAACACACTTGGCATCCAAGACACAGCACAGTGATGGGAAATATCACAGGAGCTTCTTCCTATTCATTAAGAAAATGCAGACATCCTCACTATACCACCATCATCACTATAACCACCACTACCCCCAAAGCTCAGGGAACAGCCACAGAAGAAGGAATGGGAAGATTGTTAGTACTAAAAGACAATGGAGAGCTATGAAATACTACCTTGGGGGTGTTATAGTTTGCTTTCTGTTGTTGAGAGAAATACCATGATTAAAAGGAATATTAGAGGGAAAAAACCGGTTTATTTTGTTTTGTACTTTGAGGTCACAGTTCATCCTTGAAGAAAATCATGGCAGGAATTGACGGTAAGAACAGAATCAGAAAACATGGAGAAATACTGTTTTCTGGCTTGCCTTCCAGCTCAGTGCTCAGCTTGCTTTCTTGTATAGCTTAGAACACCTGCCTAGGGATAGTAACACATTGGAATGGGCCTTCTAGATCAATGAGCAATGAGGAAAATGCCTCATAGATATACCTATAAGCTAATCTGACCAAGACTATTCATCTCTTGAGGTCCCCTTTTCTCAAGTGAGACAGGCTGGCAATAAAAGGAATCAGAATAGGAATGTAGTATATCCATGACACGCAAGAACTTATAACAGAGATAGTTGCTTGCATAGAACCTACAAAATACTGTGCCAGTAAATATTCAGCCATAGATGAGGAAGGGATTCATAAGATTCCTTTCTTCTCCAGGGAGATAAAGACAGTGAAAGGCTTCTGGAGGAGTAGAAATCTTCAGTGATGTATCTATTGGTCAGTTACTCATGTTCTGGTAGCTACCTCCAATCCCATGGCTGCGTGGGTGGACCATGTAAAGATGGAAGCCAATACAGACATGCATAACAGTGCAATCAGACAACTTCTTCAAATTTACTTATAAAACACAGAAGTCACAAGTCAGAAGCCATTGGAATCCAGGGGTAGCCAACTTCCCATATTGCTGTTTGTCTTCAGGTGGAATGCTAAGTGATCCAGGTTAGAGTATAAATTTGCTTGTTTACAGGTTTACTGGAACAGATATATCTCTGATCTTTTATTCTGGTAAAGCAAACCTCCCAAAGATTCCTTTCTCTGAAGTGAAGGTTCCCAGTTTCTCCTTTCCAAGACCTGGCTCACCTTGCTCAGTTCTGGGAAGTTTTAACCTCCCCCAAAGAGGAGGGTATTGATCTGCAAAATGAAAGCTTCTGGACTTTATTGAATTATGAGAGGCAATGCAGGGTACAGGGGCACATGTTTACAATACCAGCAATTGAGAGACAGAGACTGGGGGAATACAAGTTCAAGTACAGCCTGGGCTGTAAAGAAAGACAGCAAGACATCCATTTCAAAATTAAAGCTTCAGTGACAATAACAAACCCATGAGGGCCATTTATGTCAAAGAAAGTGGCTCCTCCCACTTTTTCCTACTGATAATAGTGCTTTGACACATGCAGGATAGATTTGGCTTATCCTCCATGTAGGATTTTCTTCAGCAGATGCTTACACTAAAGATAGTAAAATATTAGTATTGCATCAATGTTGGGGAAAATTTAGGGACACTAAATTACTTTCAGAACTTGCAAGTCTGTTGTAGCTCTCCTGCCATGACAACAGCCATAAGTCTAAATGCCCCTGAAGTTGAATTCATAGCATAATACTCTTTTCCCTAACCATAAGTTGCTTGTGATTTGTGGACCAATCCTAGTGGTGCAATGTTTACTGTAGGAGAAAAGTGGTAACTGTATAAGTCAGTTACCATCTGCTTTAGTTCACTTATATGGGAGTCTTTTTTGAATGACTAAGTTCAAAGATAAGTCTGACTTGAAGAAGTGAGCTTTCCCTACTCATGTTAACTTTCTGGGAGAATGATGTGGTGTTGTGTAAGTAGAAGAATGTTGGCAGCACTGCTTATGCTGAGGATAATTGAGCCGTATAATTTTATGACTAAATAAATATTCAGTGAATTGAATTTTTTAGTTGAAAGGATCATGGGGCCAGTGCTTCTGGCCATGATGATTTAGTTTGTAATGGTATATCACTTTCACAGAGAGTAATAATATACATCTAAACATGGAAAGGGAAAGTCTGGAGGCATTGTGGAGGAAATAGGACCATCAGAAATCAAGGAGCAAAGATGCTGAAGAAGAAAGTGGGGATGGGGTCAGAGATGAGGCTCCCTTGAAGGAATGCCCTCTGTCTTGGCACATGCTGGTTTTAGGCCCAGGCTGAGCAATGGTGAACAGAAGCATGGCTAGTCACATAGGACGTATTTAACAAGCAGTGTAGCGGGGCCAGGATCTCTGAACCTTAGGACATGGTGAGGGACAGGAGCAGTTTCTATAGAGATAATATCCAAATTTCTTCAGATGCTTATGGAAGACATTGTGCTACAACCTTTAAATTGTTTAAAATTCATATATCTAACAATATTGTAAGTCTATCCTGAAAGGAAAAGTAAATTCTTACCAAGCAACCATAGAGACCCATTACCTCAGCCAGGTTCTAGTTGAATTTCCAACAGTCATGACAGCACCTGAAAGACAATGGCCTTTTAGAATATTGCTGCAAAATCATCACTGAAAAATCACTTATGATATTAAGTCTCTCATGTTTAAAATTTATCCTTTTGAGGCTAAAATGAAATATTTACATTTTCAGATACCAACAACTGAAATAATGTGTTGATTCTAAGACTTGAACATACAAGACAGAAGAAGAGTGAGGGAAAGTTACTGTATAACACTGATCTTAGGTTTTTGTTTGTTTTGCTTTGTTTTTTGTTTGGTCATTTTTTTTTATTTTTAAATTTTTATTGGTTCTTTGTGAATTTCATATCATGTACCCAAATCCCACTCATTTTTCTCTCATCTCATAAACAACATCTACCCTTGTAGTCACCCAACTTGCCTCCCAATAGAGAAAAAAAAATTCATCATGGAATCTGTAGTATGTCACCGTCCCACAGTGCACCCTTTTGTCCACACTTCTTTACTTCCAAATGTTCATTTTGATGAGGTATTGGCTCATTGCAATTGAGCCCTCCAGCTTCTGCTTATCGATCAATACTGGAACCTCAATGGAACTGCTCTAGTATATCCAGTGGTTGTCCTGTGTTGTAGATATCCTGTAGTTTTAGATCTGTAGAAACAGCCTCTTTATGGACTTCAATCTGTGTCTGAGAGGTAGCTGAGCTGGTTAGCCCACTGGCTCTTATGTTTTGGGGACCTGCTCACTGGAAGAAACCCCTGCAACCAGAGCCAACGATATCCTGGTGCCCAAGCGCAGTGCGAGGCCTGCTTTCCTGAGTGTTGCACCCACTGAGGGATAGCGACATTTCTCCCACTCTTGTGACCGGGGAGCTCTCCCACCTGCCATAGGTGACACGTCATCAGTGAGGGGAGGAGAGCATCTCTCCCTAGTCCATGCCACCACACAGCAGACAAGAGACCCTTGGAAAAGGCTCACTTGCAATGCTCACATCCAGGACCATCTCTTCTCTGCTGTGTAGGGGAGGTGCAGGACCTGACCTCCCAAGTGCATCAGATGAGAAACAGGGACATCTCTCCTGCTTTCATGACCCCAGAGTCAGGTCCCCCATCTGTAACAGATGGCAAGAGGTGAGAAGGGAGGAGGTCCTCTCTCCATCATCATATGGGAGATGAGTGGCAGGGCCAATTCCTCCATGCTTATATTCTGGGGGACAGCTCACCCACAACTCTCACAATGTACAGAAACTGTTCTCCCAAGTGTTGTAGCTAGCTAGGGATGGGATCAACTCTTCTGCTTTCGTGCCTAATATCTCATTATGTCCAGGAGAGAGGTGGAACCAGTTCTGCTCATTCTTTAGACATCAACATGTCCCTGAGCAGCAGAAGAGACCAGGGATATCCAGCTGACCTTTGGTGATAAAAATAGAGCACGGTTGCTGCAGGACCACAGACCCAGACATGGCCAAAGGTGGCAGCAAATGCCAGGAACCCACCATGGTCCCAGCTGGCATTAGGTTGTTCCTCACTACCATCAAGTCTCTGGTTCTGTCTCTCTTTGTTGTGCCCATGACCTTCTGTTTCTCCTTTTTGTTATTTCTCCACTACTTACTTGCTTCTTTTAAGGGTGCCCACAGTCTCTGATTGTTTTGGGTCATCTCAGAAGTGATATTAAAAGTGCTATGCCCTTCTAGCATTTTGTCACCCAGCAGGGGTAATCTCAAACATGATCTGTGGTCTGCACCCAGCAATCCTGTAAGGTGCCAGACTGGTGGTCATCTCAGGTTAGTTCCCTGTCTGGTCCTCAAGGCACTGCCACTGGTTTGGTTGTCATCTCAGGCTTACTTTCTTCCAGGGAATGGAAACCACCTGAGAAGCTTCCTTCTCAAGGAGGTAAAATTCCAAATACAGCAGTGATAAATTGAATATATAATTTTAAACAGCAACCCATTCATCATAACTTTAATCACTATGCAAAAAACACTAATAGGCAACTGAAAGACATCCATAATGAGGGTCAAGGCAGAGCGCACCTAGATGGGGTGCCAAGACAATGGAGGAGGCAAAGCCATCTAATAAGCCTATGAAAATCTATAACTCACAGAAATCATTATGAATTAAATATTAAAGTACAGACATCATTAAGAGTATGAGAATTCATTAAAGACATCATTAAGAGTATGAGAATTCAACTCTTTAATCAAAGCGAATATATTTAAAGTCAAATATCCAGGAGAAGGTTCATATAGAGAAGGGATATCTTTGAAACAAAGAGAAAGTCTGACAATAGATAAGAAATATTTGCAAAAGGATTAGTAGTTCCACCTGTAAGATCCACAGCCCATAAGCACACAAAGAGATGCTCAGTCTCATTAGCAATCAGCAAAAGACAACCTCCCTGTTGCCTAAGTTGACTCATGATGTAACATTTGCACGTGTGCACACATAAGTATACACACATAACTTAATTATATGTTCACTAATAAATGTGAATTTCTCAGATTGGAACTCAATGATAAAACACTTAGAGAAGCACTGAATTTATTGGAGAAACTCACAGAAATATGGATGATGGATTACTTCCTGAAGCATGGGTATACAAAGGCAGCTGCATCACCATAAAGCCCTCCCCAGCAAGGGGAAAAACTAATGAAAGCTGGATCCCAAGAGTTGCCTGTCTGGCTTTCAGGAAACTTAGCTGGTTGGAGATTCTCTTCTTCCTAGCAATAATTACTGCTTATTTAACCTTTGGGAAGAGGCTTGTGAATCTTGTAAGTTTCAGGAGCCTCTTGAAATCTATGAGTTTCATTTATTTCTCCAGTCTTAAGGAGAAGCTTTCACTCTAGGAGGGGATGTTCCAGTTTGGAAGGCATAGCTGTAAAACACATGTACCAGAATGTACTAGTAGTGTTGTTTGTTATGGCCACAAGAAATAAGAATTTTAGAAAATCTAAAACAATTCAGGTATCTAACAAGAATAGGATGAATGACTTAATTGTGTTTTTAATAAAATGTAACACTTTCAGCAATGAAAATGACCGAATCAGTGGAAATAAATGCCATACAAGAGAATTTCTTACCATTTATATTATGGAAATTCTTCAGGCTATACACTTACCAAGTGAGCAATGTTAGAAGGTACATTTTACTTCAGTGGAACTAAAAGCAAATGAGCTCAGAGGCTGGCATAGTTTTGTGGGTAAGAGTGCTTGCCACCAAGGCTAATGACCCAAGTTTAATCCTCAGGACCCACACCATGGAAAGAGAGAACAGATTTTAATAAGGTGCATTTTGACTCCCAAGTATGAACTGTGGCATGCCCATTCACACACCCATGCATGCACATGCATACACACACACACACACACACACACACACACACACACACAGAGTGCAGTAAAGATATCTGTGCTGAAAATGGAAGCTTCCTTTTTATCCATGGTACTCATGGTAAACATATTCTATGAACCAGTAAAGGCAGAAAATGAATTAATGAAAAATGAGGGCAGGTAAATATGCTGCCAATATTGAAGATTTATCCAAATCCTCCATACCCTGTAATCTGTGAATAGTCTACACTTTCATTAAGACAAAACTCTGAAATACAGCAAACACTTGTTTACAAACACTATTTAGCTTTGATTCAACCTCAGTATTACCTTCTGTAAACTTTTATCTTGAGCCAAACAAAAACAAACAAACAAAAATTTTCTGGGCCTCTCCCAGGGAGGAGAAGCTGGGCCTCTCCCAGGGAGGAGAAGGAGTGTGCTTGGAACTACAAAATTCACAGCTGCAGGTTCCAAAATAAATCAGGCAGGAGGCTACAAATATGAAAACATGTTCAGATTTGGGGAATGGGTATTCATGGACATTTTCATTATGGCTTCTAGGTCAACTTGCATAGTGATTGCTGCTGGGTGTTTCAGTCACCAGATAGTCCAAGTCACTGCAGCTTGCCTGTATTAGTAAATCCTCAGAATACAATGGCATCTATCAAAACTCTTGCAGAAAAGCTATGGGGAAAGTTTTCCAAAAATACATTTCTGATATATTGATTAGTCAATTTCTTCTCAAAAGCAATCTAACATTTATAGGCACTTTGACACACTAATGAATAGATAGGTTTGGATGCCTGGACAAGTATTCCTGCCAATGACAGGGCAGTCCAAGAGGAGGCTAAATTGTTTGGGAACATTCACAGTTCCAATCGTAGCATCTGGCCATCAAAAGGGTGAAAAAGCACACCACATGCCAAAAAGGCTCCTGCTGACCAAATGGCCTTTAAATCCCACTGCAGAATAATATTTAAGCCTTCTCAAGCTCCCTGTCTGTTACAGTAATTATGAGGCACACACTGGATCTTGAATGTAACTTCATATTCTGTCATAGGGGACTCTGTTTTAGGGCCTTGAGTGTTGGCCAGAGATGAATAACCTTTTGTGTTTTTCTACTTGCCAGTTCTTTCCATAATGTTTATCACTTCAGTGGGATGAGTCATACCTGGAGAAGGTGGTGGCCATCCCTGGTAGAACAGAAGGAAAGGGAAGCATGACTCTTGGCTACTGAATGACCACCTAATTGTAAAGAATTCCCAGTGATCAATAGAGGTTTTACCCTCAAAATGACCCTCTAAAGCATCATTAGAATTATATTTGATAATTTCAAAAGAAAGTTTTTGTTTTGTTTTGTTTTAAGGTAACACTTATGAAGGTAACACTTTGGGCAAGGTCACTTTGTCAGTAGATGCCAGTTTTTGAAGGGACTTGTCTCATTAGGTGTCTATGCTGGAGCCATTTTCCTGACTTGCCAACTAACAAACATTTTATAGAGTCCACTTGGTATATTCAAATTTGCATTTATAATATTGTTATTTAATTCAAGTGAGTTGGGGCTATTTGAAGGAAGCCTGCTATATCACACTAGAGAAAGACCTAATCTTTGAAGAGTCCAGTAGTGTTCAATACATGGCTTCAGCTGTGTATCCTTGGGAAGTCTCTGTCTCAAGTACTAAAGGTTCAGCTGTGTGGGTAGGTGGTCCATGCCTGTAATACCAGCACCTGAAAGAAGAATCCTTAGGACTTGAAAAACATCCACAGACACACAGCAATTTCAAGGCTAACCTGGATTGTATAAGACCCTGTCTCAAGGAGTGGATGCTCACAGTCATCTATTGGATGGAACACAGGGCTCCAATGAAGGAGTTAGAGAAAGTACCCAAGGAGCTAAAGGGATCTGCAACCCTATAGGAGGAACAACAATATGAACTAACCAGTACCTCCAGAGTTTGTGTCTCTAGTTGCATATGTAGAAGAAGATGTCCTAGTTGGACATCAATGGGAGGAGAGGCCCCCTTGGTCTTGCAAAGATTATATGCCCTAGTATAGGGGAATGCCAGGGCCAGGAAGCAGGATTGGGTGGGTTGGGGAGCAGGGCAGGGGGAGGGTATAGGAGACTTTTGGAGAGGAAACTAGGAAAGGGGACAGCATTTGAAATGTAAGTGAAGAAAGTATCTAATAAAAAATTAACATTTAAAAAAAGACCCTGTCTCAAAATAAATAAAAAAACTAACTAATAATAAAATCTAAGTGTTTATTTTTCCCTTTGCAAAACAAGGGTGATGAACTCACTACACAGACTTGGAACTGCTTGTAATTATTTTATGTTCTAACCAGTGAGGGCTAAGGTGACTGCACAGAAGGGCAAAAGGACAATGTGAAGGATTACAGCAATGATCTGAATACCTCAGTTTCTTGGATCAGGGTAAGGTGTGCAGATCACTGAAACATTCTTCTAGTGAGTGGAGTCTTCTTCCTTCTCACCTTGTGCATGGCAACGAGTCACAGTGGCTGTTCCTCTTGGGTCTATGTCTGGGAGTACAGGTCCTAATCATTGACAGGACAGACAGAAGGAGGCCATGTACAAAACAATCAGAGGGGCATGCCTCTACCCTAATAGAAGTGATGGTCTCTGTCCAGCCTCAGACTTGGCCATGTTTTTCTCCTATATGGTCAAGCAAAAAGACATCTTTTGGAAGAAGTAGGACAGTTGAGTCATCCTGGCTCAACACATGTGTGTCTCTGCAATTGGTCCACCCCAGCATCACCTCTACCAAGAAGTCCTCTTCCCATCTTCACAGCATCCTCTGGTGTGAAATCTCTCATTTCTAGTTGCTTCTCAGGATCATTTTCCATGTTGTAGCCAAATTTAGGATGATGAGGAGGTAGAGACACAATATAATTTGCTTCTTTCACTTGCCCAGATGCAGCTGTGGGGTCCAAAGGGGAACTTGGAAAGATGTTGGACATCTTAGTGGGAATGATTCAGTTCCTGTTGAGTTAATCTCTTCTGTTTCCTGTTGACCTTTTCCTGCCAGATTATATAATAGAGACTAGAAATAAGCCCAGTCAGATGAAAAAAATAGAAGGGCTAGCAGAGTTGAACTAAACTCCTGGAAATTTGGTAACTACTCACAAATCTCTTCTCTCAATTAACAGAATAAATCCAGAGTCTTTACCAGACAACTATTAGAGTCCATGGATACAAATGTAAGCTGTAAACTCTGTCATCAAGAAAACTTTCATCCAAAAGAATGGCATGGTGTGTGTGTGTGTGTGTGTGTGTGTGTGTGTGTGTGTGTGTGTAACCATACACTGTACAATGTGCCATGTCTTCACAGAATAGCAGAGAAGCATGGGTGTTGGGTTGTAGTGAGGACCGAAAACATTCTGTGTTGGACAGCTTTGGGGATCACTCTGGAGTGTGTCTTGATGAGCAGCTGGAGGGGACTCACTTGGCAGAGCACAAATTCATGTTTGCTGATTGTCCACACTTAATAAGAGACTGAGTAAGTTACATTTTTGATGTTGATTTAGTCTATATCAATCTTGGACTTCTTTGAACACTGCCACTGTCCTATTCCCAGGCCCAGTATAAAGAAAATAAAATGTAACAGACTGGCTGTTTTACCAGTTTGTATGTAAATGAGAATAAAGGTTGGCAAGAATTTGTTCATTGAAGTTGAACTGGAAACCAAGTTTCCCCAACCTTGTGAAATCCTTCAAGTACTTCACTCATTTTACTTTGAATAGAATAGGATTCCCCATCAGCCAATCTGTACATGCTAAGAACACACAGATCAGAGACATTCAGTAATTAACTTCTTTGTCAGCACACCTGCTGAGTGTGTACTGTGAAACAGCCTCACAGGCTAGTGACCAAGAGTGAAACAGTGGAGAAACAAGGTCATGAAACTGTTTATTTCCTTGTTTGCTGAGTCTCCAAGAACTAAGAGAACTATAGGAATGGCTCTGTCAAGAAATTGCAAGCATGAAGACCTAAGTACTATACTCAGACCCATTTGAAAAGGTCAGTCACTGAGCAGGCAACATGGCTAAGCTAGTAAAAATCCTTGATCACAAGCTTGACAACCTGAGCTAAGAAAAGCATGATGGACAAAAAGAAACTACAGATAGTTGAGAGAGAGAGAGAGAGAGAGAGAGAGAGAGAGAGAGAGAGAGAGAGAGAGATATGCAGGCCTGTAAACACAAAATTGGCCAGCCAGCCTAATTTTTGAGTTCCAACCAGTGAGAGCCTAAGGCCTAAGGACCTAAGAAATAACATCAGTGTCTTCTCTGCCCCTCAAAACACATGCATGAACATGTGTACATATAAGTATACACAACATACATGAACATTCACACATATGAACAAGCATGTGTGTGTGTGTTCACATACACACACACACACACACACACACACACACACACACACACGAAGGAAACAAGCAAGAGAAAGCTTGTTCAGGTCCGTTTCGGGCAGCCATACTGTTGAGGTATCATAGTTGAAGCTCCCCTATCATTCATTTCTAGGAAACAAAATCTCACAGCAGAGTTTTGGTCCTCTGGTTCTTATGATCCTTAGGATCCCTCTGCTGAGGTGTTTCCTGATCCTCAGGTATAAGAGTTGTATGGCAGATGCATCCACTGGGCTAAGCATGCCATAGTCACTTATTCTCTGCATTTGACCTGTTGCAGTTTTATGTAATGGTCTCTGACTATAACTGTGAGAAGTTTCTTTGCTGAGGGGCAAGATATAAACTTGAACAAGCACAGTACCAATAAAAAATGTAGTATGGAAGGGGGAAATCTTAAAGCAACCAAAGAATGCCAAGAGAAAGAGATATAGGGAATAATCTTCACCAGGGATTAGCCCCAAATTGAGTGATCTGCTCTGAAACCATTATGTATACAAGTGATGATAAATCTAATGAGCAGGTTCTATTTATAACTCTTAAGAACATATATGTATATATGTGTAGCAATAACTATAAAATAAAAAAGATTTAAAAAGAGGCAGTAAATTCCAGAGGAAGCATGGGGAAAATGCATGGGAGGAATTGGAGGAAGCAGAGATAGGTGATGAAAGATATGATATAATCATATCTTAATTTTAAAAACATTTAAAATTAAATGGTTATACATAATATCTGGGCTGCACAATGGTGACAAGCATACACTGTAAATTCAGGAAGGTGAGTATATATAGCCATTACTGTTTGTGTAATGAGATAGCAATTCACATTACCAGAGAAACCCTCCCATGGAAACACTCCAGAAAACCCTCCCACAGGAAACATAGGGAAATATTCGGTGGTCAGACTAGGAAGGTATTTTCAGGAGGTCTTGGTAAAGCAAGAAGTGTAAAAAGGACCTTGGGCATGAACTCTGTGTCCAGTCCCACCACCCCCAGAGGAGGCTCCACTCCCAGGTTCTCTAGCATGCCCAAGATCTGAGGATCAGTGGTCAGTAGAACATATCGTCTGTTCTAACACCAGTGGGAGTAACTGGGACCAGCAGGACTGAGGGATGCAAGAACCCAGCCCAAACAGTGGTTTGGGTTCCTTCCATTCTGTACCTGTCTACCTTAGGTGTGAACTCAGCAGTCAGTTCTACAGCTCTCAGAGGAGGCTCCTCTCCCAGGTGCTCTAGCATGGCCAGGATCTTAAGATCCCTGGATCCCTGGATCCCTGGATCCCAGGATCCCAGGAGCTTGGCCACATCAGGATCTCAGGACCTCAGATACAGCTTGACTCCCAGGAACTCTGACACACCCAGAATCTAAGGATCTCAGGATCCCAAAATCAAAGGATCACAGAGACAGATGGACTCAGAGGAGTTCTGATCCAACCAGGATTACAAGAGTGACAGGCCCCAGTCAGATATATCGAGGTCAGGGAGCACTAAAGATAATCAAATGGTGGGAGGCAAGCATAAGAACAGAAGCAACAGAAACCAAGGTTACTTGACATTATCAGAACCCAATTCTCCCACCATAGCAAATCCTGAATACACCATCACACCATAAAAGCAAGATTTGGATCTAAAGTCACTTCTCATGATGATGATGATGGAGAACTTTAAGAAGGAAATAAATAGCTCCCTTAAATAAATACAGTAGAACATGGGTAAATAGGTAGAAGCCCTTAAAGAGGAAACAGAAAAATACCTTAAGGAATTGCAGGAAAAAACAAACAGGTGAAGGAATTGAACAAAACCATTCAGGATCTAAAAATTCAAATAGAAACAATAAAGAAATCACAAAAGGTGACAACACCAGAGAGAGAAAACCTAGGAAAGGAATTAGGAACCATAGATGCAAGCAGCATCAACAGAATACAAGAGATACAAGAGAGAACCTCAGGTGCAGAATAAGCCTTAGAACACATTGACAGAACAGTCAAAGAAAATGCAAAATGCAAAAAGATCCTAACCCAAAATATCCAGGAAATCCAGGACACAATGAGAAGATCAAACCTAAGGATAATAGGTATAGAAGAGAGTGAAGATTTGCAAATTAAAGGACCAGTAAATATCTTCAACAAAATTATAGAAGAAAACTTCCCTAACCTAAAGAAAGAGATGACCATGAGCATACAAGAAGCCTACAGAACTCCAAATAGACTGGATTAGAAAAGAAATTCCTCCTGTCACATAATAATCAAAATACCAAATGCATTAAATTAAGAAAAGCAGTAAGGGAAAAAGGTCAAGTAACATATAAAGTCAGATATATCAGAATTACACAAACTTCTCACCAGAGATTATGAAAGCTAGAAGAAGATAGAAAAAAGTATCCAAATTTTTAAAAATCAGAAATGAAAAAGGAGGCATAACAACAGAAACATGGAAACTCAAAAAGAATCTTCAGATCCTACTATAAAAGTTTATACTCAACTAAAATGGTTGATGTGCATGAAATGGACAATTTTCTAGACTCATACAAGTTGCCAAAGTTGAAACAGGATCAGATAAACCATCTAAACTGTCTCATAACCACTAAAGAAATAGAAGCAGCAGTTATTAATAGTCTCCCCTCCCCCCCAAAAAATTCCCTGGACCAGATGGATTTAGTGGAGAATTCTATCAGACCTTTAAAGAAGACCTAATACCAATATTCTTCAAACTATTCCACAAAATATAAACAGAAGGTACACTACAAAGTTCATACTATGAAGCCACAATTATGCTTATACATTAATCCACAAAGACCAAACAAAGAAGACAACTTCAGAAAATTGTCCCTTATGAACTTTGATGCAAAATACACAATAAAATTCTTACAAACTGAATCCAAGGACACATCAAAATGATCATTCACCATGATCAAGTAGGCTTCATCCCAGGGATGCAGGGATGATTCAATATATGGAAATCTATCAACGTAATCCTCTACATAAACAAACTCAAAGAAAAAAACCACATTATCATTTCATTAGGTGCTGAAAACGCATTTGACAAAATTCAGCATCCCTTCCTGTTAAAAGTCTTGGAAAGATCAGGAATTCACAGCCCATACCTAAACATAGTAAAAGCAATGTACAGTAAACCAGTAGCCAACACCAAACTGAATGGAGAGAAACTTGAAGCAATCTATCTAAAATCAGGGTCTAGACAAGGCTGAACACTCTCTTCCTATCTATTCAACATAGTACTTCAAGTTCTAGCTAGGGCAATTAGACAGCAAAAGGAGGTCAAAGGAATACAAATTGGAAAGGGAGAAGTCAAAATTTCACTATTTGCAGATGATATGATCATATACTTAAGTGACCCTAAATATTCCACTAGAGAACTCTAAAGCTGATAAACAACTTGAGCAAAGTGGCTGGATATAAAATTAACTCAAAAATGAGTAGTCTCTCTCTACTCAAAGTATAAACAGGCTGAGAAAGAAATTAAGAAGATGACACCCTTCACAATAGCCACAAATAATATTACATACCTTGGTGTGACTCTAACCAAACAAGTGAAATGTCTATATGACAAGAACTTCAAGTTTCTGAAGAAAGAAATTGAAGAAGATCTCAGAAGATAGAAATATCTCCCATGCTCATGGATTGGTAGGATTAATATAGTAAAAATAGCCAACTTGCCGAAAGCAATCTGCAGATTCAATGCACTCCCCATCAAAATTACAACTCAATTCTTCATAGAGTTAGAACGAGCAATTAGCAAATTCATTTGGAATAACAAAAAAAGCCAGGATAGCAAAAACTCTTCTCAACAATTAAAGGACTTCTGGGAGAATTGCCATCTCTGACCTAAAGCTGTATTATAGAGCAATAGTGATAAAAACTGCTTGGTGTTGGTACAAAGACTGGCAGAAAGATCAATGGAATAGGATTGAAGTCCCAGAATGAACCCACACACCTATCTATAGTCACTTGATCTTTGACAAAGGAGACAAAACCATACAGTGGAAAAAAGACAGCATTTATAACAAATGGTGCTGGCACAACAGGAGGCCAGCATGTAGAAGAATGCAAATCAACCCATTATTATCTCATTGATCCAAGTGGATCAAGGACCTCCAAATAAAACCAGATACACTGAAATTTATAGAGGACAAAGTGGGGAAAAGCCTTGAATATATATGCACTGGGAAATATTCCTGAACAGAATACCAATGGCTTGTACTGTAAGATCAGGAATCGACAAATGGGACCTCATAAAATTGCTAAGCTTCTGTAATGCAAAGGACACTGTCAATAAGACAAAAAGGCAGCCAACATATTGGAAAAAGATCTTTACCAATCCTATATTCAATAAAGGGCTAATATCCAGTATATACAAAGAACTCAACAAGCTAGACTGCAGATAACTAAAGAACCTTATTAAAAAATAGGGTACAGAGCTAAACAAAGAATATTCAACTGAGGAATATCTAATGGTCTATAAGTACCTAAAGAAATGTTCATCATCCTTAGTCATCAGTGAAATGCAAATCAAAACAACTGAGATTCCACCACACACCAGTCAGAATGGTAAAATAAAAATCTCAGGTGACAGCAGATGATAGGGAGGATGTGGAGAAAGATGAATACTCCTCCATTGCTGGTGGATTGCAAGCTTGTACAACCACTCTGGAAATCAGTTTGTAGGTTCCTCAGAAAATTGGACATAGCTGAGGACATACCTGAGGACCCAGCTATACCACTCCTGGGCATATACTCAGAAGATGTTCCAACATTTAATAAGGACACGTGCTCCACTATGTTCATAGCAGTCTTATTTATAATAGCCAGGAGTTGAAAAGCATGCAGATGCCCAGACAGAGCACCCGCCACCCCGCCATCTTTCCTCTGAGCCCAGTGGACACAGCTAGGGACACCCCAGGACTTTAAGATCGCATCGGGGTTACACGTGAGTGCAGTGCAGAGGTGGTGTTGGGAGCAGCGGGTCAGCAGTTGCCCCCAGGGGCAGGATCCGAGAACTCCGCCCCACCAGAGGCTGGGCCTCTCCCAGCCAGAGCACCCGCCACCCCACCATCTTTCCTCTGAGCCCAGTGGACACAGCTAGGGACACCCCAGGACTTTAAGATCGCATCTGGGTTACGCGTGAGTGCAGTGCAGTGGTGGTGTTGGGAGCAGCGGGTCAGAGGTTGCCCCCAGGGGCAGGATCCGAGAACTCCGCCCCACCAGAGGCTGGGCCTCTCCCAGCCAGAGCACTCTCCACCCCACCATCTTTCCTCTGAGCCCAGCAACTCCAGGACTTTAAGACCACATCAGGAGCTCAGGGCCCGGGCCTCAGGCTCTGTGCACTCTCTTAGGCTCTTTTGGGACTCCCCAAGCTATCTCTGGAAGTGAGATGAGCAGGGGAACACAGCCTCTGTTCTGGCCCAATCTCGTGGAACTTGAGACATCAGCCAGGAGATTGATAAGGGCCCAGAGCAAAACAGCGGGTCCTTTCTGGTCTGCACCAACGCCAGGCCTCCTCGGGCAGAGATGGCAGGAGGAAAGCGCAAGAACAGAAGCAACAGAATCCAAGGGTACTTGGCATCACCAGACCCAAACTCATCCACCACATCAAGTCCTAGATACAACAGCACACCAGAAAAGCAGAACATGGATATAAAATCACTGGTCATGATGATGATGGAGGACTATAAGAAGGAAATACAGGAAAACAAAGATAAACAACTAGAAGCATATAAAGAGGAAAAACTTAGAGAGTTACAGGAAAACACAGATAAACAACTAAAAGCATTTAAAGAGGAAATACTGAGAGAGTTACAGGAAAAGAATACCAAACAGGTGATGGA